>JBBMOC010000032.1:124389-430147 GCA_037975185.1 Centropyge bicolor | reverse complement strand
CAGACTGTTGCAGAGGGCCTGATGCTCGGCTCTTTGGCCGCGTGAGTGTTTGTTTCCGAGGATGAATCCCCACCTGATGCTGACTCATTTACACAATAATAACCCAGTTTGATCCATATCTGATCAGCGTGTTGGGTGTCAGCAATGAAGCCATCAAAACTGATAAGATGCTATCATCGCTGGTTTACCAAATTAAAAAGGGGGTTTGGGGCTGGAGATAAATCGGGATCATCACAAATAGTTCAAAACCAATTTTTCTGTACCGGTGCCTGTGTAAACACGAGTTACCTTTTCCATCTGCGACATATTTCTTTCTTAGCAGCTTGTCACTGTGACAGAAAAAAAAGGCATCATTTGAAGCCTGACTATCAATAATACATTCAAATTATCATATTTATGGGACATTGCCATAAGTGAAGCTGTGCTGTAACTGATATAAAATGAACATAGGCAATACATTATGCAATGCACGTCCAGAGGGGGGTCCCTGCCATCGCTCTAGTTGAGACACATAATACAGACTATTCAATGAAAAAACTACCACAATTCTCATAAGAAAGTAATGTTTCCTTTTCAGGATAGAACACAACCCCGCTGCTCATGCCTGCACCCTTCCTGCTGACTAGTTAGACATGATACTGTGTAGTGTCTTTCCCACTCAATATGTGTTTGATATTCATGTCTGCAGGTACCTCACCGCCGAAGCAGTTTTGTGGGCCGTGGGGGCAACAGCGCTGGTGTCCTTTGCCGTGACTCTGTTTGCCATGCAGTCAAAGGTAAGATCTGTCACACGCTCTGAACTCAGTCCGCAGCGCAGCCGAAAGTGAAATTTCATAAACTGCGGCGACTTTTTCGACGCGGTCGGTGGCAAATGTCCATATACTGAGCTGTGTTTCCTGTGCACTCAAAGGAAAAGTGTTAAGCTGAGCTGTTGGCCAGGTTTTCTCATGCAGTGTCACCGACCCAAGGTTTTAAACTCTGATGAGTTTGCTGTCCAGAGCAAAACTATGATTACTGCTGAGATCAGTGTGTTTTGTCAATCAAGTTAATTCCTTATGTCCAGTGGTGGGACCCAGTTAAGCCTCCGGGCTGTCCTCATGCTGGCTGAGACTCACACCATAAATCCTGAGTTCAGAAATGGCCTGGAGCCTTTTGTCATTTGCTAAATACCCCTGCTTCCTTTTTTTTGTCTTCCTCCTTTCACCGCAGACTATCTAATAAAGCAAACACACTCACAGAGATTAATCTTTGAAAGGTCCCTTTCGGGGACACAGTGGGAGACATGATGCTCGTCCAGAGAGATATGTTTTAATATTGAAAAAGGTCATTTCTGGTGAGTTTGTGCAGTGGTGCACGGTGCACGTACACTTCAAAGGAAAGAAAAAAATCGAATTGACTTGCATTCCTGATCTCTCACCAAGACTCTAATCGAGAAATTACAATAATAATTGAACAACTCTGATTTATCAAAGTGGACCCTAAAGTAGTTTCCACACCAAGGTTGTTTCCATTCCGTTTTATTTTGTGCTTTGAAGTACTTTAGAGTGTTAGTGTTACTTAAGAGTGTTGATGCTTCTCATTGATGTCACTTTATATAAAATAGCAAACGCTTGTGTAAGTGACATTTAAGTGTTTTCTTCATAAGAGTCAATGTGCACCAGTGAGGAGACCTTTTGAGAATCTCTTCACTGCTAGTTTGGCAAGTTCCTTCAATTAAAGGCTCACATTCAAAACAAAAGTAATCATACAGCCAGCGGGGCAAAAAATTAGACAACTGAAATCGATGTAGGCCACATTCAAATTGCATCCAGGGTCCCACTTAATTGCTTCTAAATGCAGTTTGGCATTTCACACATTTTGCCACTTATTGCATCTGAAGGAGCTGCAGACATTTCTTTCTCCAGCTTTGATGGATAAAACTAGCACACAGGTGTCTAATGAGTATTCTGAGAATATATCTTGTCTTAAATGCTCTCTGCTTATGAATCTGCAGCGAGGAGCCATATGCATCAGGTTAAAAGACAGAGGGGAATAACGGGATATAAATAGATGTGTCCGCACCACTTTTGCTTTCGTTTTTTCACTTCACGTTTATCCGGCAGATTCCAGCACCTCTTGCAGAACTTTTTTTTTTTTTCCCCCTCTGTCACTATGATGTAAATGTCATGCAGACTGCCTTGCACGTGTAGCTCGTAGCTTCTCAGGTAATCAGCGTTAGTGATTCTCCTGTGGTGACTGCCATCTTTTTTTTTCTCTATCTGAAAAGGGCACACAGGCCAAAAGGCCACCCCCGCCCCCCCCCTCCTCTGTGCCCGCATTGCAGCTTGTTGATTAATTATCCAGCATCATTATATCCAGAATCGTTCGGATTTCCTTGTGTGTTGAAGTGCAATATGTCTTCATCATTTAGCAATCTGCGGCGGCTCACGGCGCAGCTGCAATGCAGACGACCTTGAGCGCCCCGGCTTTTATGGCGATGATGAGTGTAAATGAGGGACGTTCTATCAACAGTTTTCTGTTTGAGAGGCTCGTCACATTCACTCTCTCTCTCTCTCTCTCTCTCTCTCTCTGGCACCAGTGGGACTTCACAGGACTAAATGGGAGCCTGTGGGTGTTTCTCTGGACCCTCCTGTCTTTCGCGCTGCTTTGTGCAATCCTCCGATCGCAGGTAAGCCGAGGAGCCAGCCGTGCTTGCTCCAGCGTTTGCAGCGAGAACATGTTTGAAATGAATTG
This sequence comes from Centropyge bicolor, assembly GCA_037975185.1. Lineage (NCBI taxonomy): Eukaryota > Metazoa > Chordata > Actinopteri > Pomacanthidae > Centropyge > Centropyge bicolor. Next base: position 427,414 of record JBBMOC010000032.1, on the reverse strand, counting down.
CAGTGGTGTGCGGTTGGAGGCAGACAGGCCGCACAGCCTCGTAGCTTCTATCCCCAGGATGTACGGACCTGTGCACTGAGCAGACTATAAAGAAGAGAGCGTGCACTCTCAAACCTCTCAGGAGTTGCACTGATCTCACAATGATGCATTTACACTCTACACTGCTGCTCTCTGTGATGGCTGTTAATGTTTCAGCCCTGAGCAGGAAATTTACAGAAATAAGCATCCGATTGATTTTAAACTGCTATTTTAACACAACCACATCCAAACTGGAACAGAAAATAAACACTGCCCTCTTAAAGCATATTACCCATTATCAACCTTTACAATCATATTTACCATACAGAACAACTAGAATGGAAAAAATGGATAAAAGCATGTTCACTTTTTTAGCTACTGACTTAAAGAGTGAAGCTGAATAACTGTGTCTGCAGGAAGCACACAGCACAGTTTTCTATCTTGAAATGGTACAAATATTGGAAAAGAAATGATACGTTTTTTTTCTACTTTGTTGGTTGCAAGTAAAAAAAAAAATCCATAACTAAACAATGGTTATCACAGGACATGCCCACCCTATCAGAGTGGTGGGATATAACTTTTGACATTTATAAAATGGAACAGATGACAGCATTGGTAAATCAAAAACAAAATCAGTTTCTGGCATGTTGGGAAAAATGGCTTGTGTTTATAAAAAATAAGAAGCCCAATTTAATTTTGAGTTAAAACATTTATAATTAACGCTCTGGTCACTCCCTAATGTTCCTACGTTTACTCCCTTTTTTTTTTTTTTTTTTTTTTCTTTTTCTTTTTTCCTGATGGGAAAACGTTTCTCAAAAAAGAGAACAATGATATTATTGAGCACATGTTGACACAAGTGAATTGTACCCATCACTGAACATTGTTAAAACTGATAAATAAAGAATTCTTCTTAAACAAATGGTACAAATATTCCACTTAAATGAAAGAATACAGTTTTTTAAGCTACGCGTTGCCTCCATATGTGGCAGAACAAAATCTGTGTAACTCAGTGTAAAGTCAATTATGTTGCTGGATGCCTGTGCTGATTTTGTACCTCTGATCATTCCAACAGTATCTTCACATCCTATACGCCTCCCTGGGAACCTTGCTGTTTTCTCTCGTAAGTACGCCCAAACTTTAACGACAGAATACGTTTTTTCTGCATCACCAATCGGAAAACAGACAGAAACCGACCTTTTAAAGTGAAAGAAACCGTCATTAAGGAAGGCTTAATGTCAAGTGAGTGTATGCGTTGCGAGATGTGATCCGAGGGCCGAGCAGCCTTCCTCCGGTGTCTGTCACAGTAGTTAGTGTAAAGAGAGAGGCTGATGTCCTCGTGCCCTTTAATTTCAATTATGCGCCGCTTAACAGCAGTAGGCTTCATTTTCACAGCCACCTCTCTGCGTGCCTTTGGCATTAACAGCAAATGTTGTGACCCATCCCGTCAGCTGGTGGAACAAACTGCGACTGCACACAGAGCTGAACAGGCTGTCAGCGCCGAGTCACAACTTATTTTCGGCTGCACAACTCCGACGATTATTTACATGGCCGGTTTGTCTGCACGGTCCCCTTCTCTGGAAGATCAGAAATACTGCCTGCGTTTTCTTTCAGAGCGATTCTTGTAACCGGCTCTCGGTCTCTTTCATCACACTAACGCGCTGCCTTCAGATGTCAGTGTTGAAACATCTCATCTCTCCCTCTGTCTCTCTGCAGTATTTGGTGTATGATACCCAGCTTATCCTGGGTGGGAAAAATAGGAAGCAAGAAGTCTCTCCTGAAGAGTATGTGTTTGCCGCTCTCACCCTCTATTTGGATATCGTCACCGTGCTCCTCTTCATGTTGAAGTTCATGGTGCTGTGCCGTTAACGTCGAGCCGCCGTGACAGGCCTTCTTACAGAAACACGGTGTCACTGTTAGTACATCTGTATGTATCAAGCTTCACAACCCCTGCTCAGTCCTGCAGACATCATATTTAAATGAGCGGAGATGACTGTGATGTACAGAGCCCCTTAGGGGACATGGGGGAAATTTTTTTGAAGGGTTAAAAAAAAAAAAAAAAGATCAATTTAAGAGCATGTTTTTCCGGGTCATCTGTCGTCAGAACACAACAGACACCGTTGTTGTGTCTGTTGTGTGGGAGAAGTTTATTGAGTTTTATTTTGACTTGGGCCTAAAATACAAAGATATTAAAACAGTACTAGGCACAGAGGACTTTCTCGTTGGAAAGCGTATTCTTCATCCGCATAATGTCCTCTTTTGGGACTTCTCTCAGATGCAGGAAACACTCCAAATCGTCCTCCATGTCTCCCTTTTTGCGAACGTTGAACACAAAAAATCAACACCGGTACATACAACTCAATGATTGTGTCTATTGTCATTCCCGGAAGAACATGCTCTTAATGTAAACACTTTTGCGAGATCTCGCAAAAATTAATCTTTTTTTTTTTTTTTTTTTTTTTTTTTTAAACCCTTCAAAAATTTGCCCCCATGTCCTCTAAGGGGCTCCGTAGTGATGTGTCCGAGATAGAGTTTTGTTTTATTGCCACACATCAGTGTTAATGTTACTATGCACTGCTATGCTGTCTGCAAAATGCTTTTTTGCCACATTTGAGATTTTTTTTAACACTCTAGAAGGATTTTCTACTTGAATTCACAGACGGGTGATAAATTAAAGGACGAATAAATGAGTGGAGAAACATAAGGAATGCAGATGCTTCCACACTGCACGGCACAATCAAGCAATCCAATCATGGATCTGTGGCATGTTTAAACATGCTTACCAGGCCCGGTGGGTTCAGATTTTGTATCAAGAAAAAAAAAAAAGATCTAAGTGACTCTGAGACTGTGGTCGACAGCTCACATTTGATGACTGTGATGCTCATCGTTAGTGAGATGTGTAAGGGAAAAACAGAAGAGCGGCTCCTCCACAGATGACTGAGTGTCAGTGCAGGACGTGATCAGACTGTGTCGGTGTGTCAACACTTACTTAGAGAGATAAGACAGATAGGATATTATAGTGGGGTTGCAGTGCATAAACCCCTCATTACAAAGATGAATGCACATTTGAGAGCTCAGTGGTGCAAAACCCTGATTCACTCGTCTGCGGAGATGTGAGAAACGTCATATGGATGAATGATGAATCGTCCTTCGCCATATTCTCCACAAGTGGACGAGTTGCACATGTGACGTACACCAAGAGAACAGGACAGGCCTGAATGCTTGACCCCCACGCTGAGAGAGCTCTGTTATGTTGTGGAGGATGTTTTTTTTTTTATTGGCATGGTTTGGGTTCGCTTGTCCCCTTAGAGGGACGTGTCACTGCAAATCAATACAAAAGCTGTTCCACATGATCAACTTTATCCTGTGATGAAACATTTCTATCCTGACGAGAGTGGTCTCTTCCAGGATGACAGGACCCCCGTCCAGAGGACACCAGGGGTCACTGGATGATGTGATGAGGATGAAAATCATGTGAATCTTATGCTCTGGCCTTTGCAGTCAGCAGATCTTAACCCAGGTGAACACACCCTCCAGTAGACTCCAGTAGAGTCTGCTCTGGTGGCCCAACAACAACTAAGACACTGCATGTTGGTTTGTCCCTTAACTTGTCACCTGTCTGTATAATTCATGCCACTACTTGTTGATTCTATTACTATGGTGCTTTAGCTTCAACTCAACTGTTAATTCCAGTCCTCTGTAACAAGACACTGAAAAGCAAATAGAAAAAAACAATTTAAACACTCAACTTGTAATTTACAGTAAAAGTATCATGTGTCAAAGTGGTTCAGGCATCCTGTGATCTGTGCCACATTTGCACAAAAGTTTTGAGAACATCAAATAGTGTCACTTGTCCTTTGGTTGAAATGAAGCCTAAAGGTGATTTTGAAAAACCAGATTCCAGAAACTCCATTAAAGAACAGAATCTGTCAGCTGTAGCACTCCCATAAAACCAGGCAAGTGCTCTGTGATTTCTTTTTTTTCTCTCTCTCCAAAATATGGTTTGCTTAGAATGTAGGCAGATGAAAACACATTAAAACTCAACACATAGTTTATTGGCATCACACATCAAACATTTTTTCATATAAAGAGGGAATGTATCAAGTATAGACTATGAAAGTGCAAATAGCATTTCAAGGATTAGTTGCTTTACAATAGAAAATCTCAATGAGTTACAAAATGTTATATGCCATTTTAAAATAAATCACCTGGACATTAGAGGTGAGATACAAAGGAAGTACAAATTCCATTTAGACTTTTACCCATTTCATGCACAGCAGACTGTTACACAAAAAAGGGCACCATATGTTCTCTCCTCTGTTTAACCCACTTACATTAACCAAGCTCCACTAACCGTATGGCACTCAGTTTCACAACGTCAAGACACTTTTCAAAGCAATCACTATCTTTAGGTTGAATGTGGCTCTATATGTCTGCTAGGAAGAAAAAACAGGTAATTTACTTCAGTCAGACATTAGTCTACAAAAACATTAAGTCTTAAAGGTTCAGTAAAACACTGATCAATGTGTTTCATATTGGTTATTCACAATCCATTTTCTTTAATGGATCTGATTTCAAATAAATACCTACTTTATATTGCAACTTTCCTCCATTTTAGTGTCTTCAGGTAAGATACATTACACACATACAGTAGGTCAAAGTCAATACAGTGATTTTAGTTTCTAAACCACAGAAAAACCAAAGTCTTCAAAATGTAGGAGCAAGAAGCCCCTCTGCACAGGAAGTGAGAGAAATAAAACCTTTTTTTTTTTCAAAATATTTGGGAACAAGATTGAGAGTATGACATTAACCCATTATACCAAATCATATAAAATCAGTGTTATCCATTAACATAATACTACTAGAACCAACAGAAAGCCTCATGCTACAAACATTTTGATGAAAAAAAAAAAAATCAAGATCTCATGTTTGCACACTATAAACTTGATGAGAGAAATAACTTTAAGGTAACAGGTGTTTTGTTTTGTTTACACTGTAAATACTGTGTAATTAGCACTCGGAAAAAATGTGTGAAAAAGAATTAAATAATGGTGATTGACATAAAGGCACTGTATCTCTAAACTGCGTAGAGAACCGTTTCAAAGACATGGACTCCCCCATGTGTTTGAGATGCAATACACATTCATGAATTCTCCATGCATTCTAGCCTGCAGCCCGGGACGTCTGCAGAGCTCTAACAAGGCTTTGCTTATATTACACTTAAATAGAACCCAGAGATAAATTACAGTGACCTGGGCTTGATTAATTAATTCACCAAAGTCTGAATGTGATTGCCTGATTATCTCTTTCACTTGCCTTTCCTGCAAAACTACTCACTGTCTACTTAGTCTGTCGCGCTGTACGTTCAGCTGCGGCGCTCAAACGTTAATTTAAGCGAGCTACAATGCAATTCAGAAGCGACTGAAGTGGAAGACAGTGAGCAGCCCCTCAGGGCCTGTCGGCGTTTGTCTTTCTGAAGAACAGAAGACGCTTCCCATTGAAAGTGTGCTGGGATTGAGGCGTTGAGATGAATAACCATTGTCAACTCAATTCTGAAATGTTTTTCGAGCAGGCCACCAACTTTTCCTTTCAATGATTAAACTGTTCTGTGTGAATGTCTCACATAGTAAAAGTACACAACCATTATGGTCTGAAACTACAGATTCTCACGGCGCACTACAGCTTTTAGATAGTGAGATTGGAAAATATCGCTCAGCCGCAACCTCAAATAAAAATATGGCTCGAGACTTTCACATTTAAGTTCAGCTGAGTTGTTGAGATTGTAACAAGCAGGCACAATTTGCTTTGAAGAATCCACTTGGTGACTGCAAATTGTGCTTTTGCTAGTCAGTGTTTGGCATCTATAAAGTAGGAAGATTTGGACAGGAGTGAGAAACCGTTACCCCACAAATCGAATACCGTAGCAAAATATTAATCTGCTCATATGTCTTGTTGAAAAACCTCCCTCAGACCTAAATCAAAGACATACAGTAGGCTTTGACTCCAGTGGAAGAAAAAAAATACCTGCACTACGCTTAAGTCTCTAAATCTCTTATCTCCTCTGAAACTGAATTCAGAAAAAGCAACGTATTCATATTTGTATCAGCACAGAAACATTTTAGGAAAAATATCCTTGAAAACTTGTTATCATATGTATTCTCCCTCAGTTAGTGCTTTCTTTGCAGGAGAGCTGGTTGTTGGGGGGGCTGACAATATAGTAAACGCAGGAAACCCATCTAACTGCAGTGCTGGACTAAGCTAAGAGTCTATGTAATACTTCTTCCCCGACGTTCCAATGAACACATTCTTCATTCTGTATACATTCCTCCTGAAGAACTACTACATATATTCCTCACTCTGTTTAATTTGCAGCCTATGCTGGGTTGTTGTTTTTCTTCTTTTTGGTCGTTCCTAAAAAGCTCCTTCCCATCTCAGCCACATACTTCATACCAAGTGCACTTGGTCCTCCCACTCAGACGAGCTGGTGCTGGGCAGCTGGTCGGATATGGAGTCACATCGCGGAGTGTCGACATGGCAGACCTTTGAGCCCCCCCGTTCTGCGTGGTCTCCGCTTGTGTCGAGGGTGGCCATGTAAGGCAGCGGCATGGTGTCCAACCCCACTAGATCCAACTGCGTCGGCCTCTCAGCGACGGCACACTCCTTCTCCTCCATGTCACTCAGTCTCTGGGAGCAGAAACCCACCTCTGCCATCACTTCCTGAGGTTTCCTGTTTTCAGGCAGGACGACTCCGCCTTTCTCTTCCTCCTGCAGGCAGCCGCCTCCACCTGCGTGGAGCACGCCAAGGTTGGAGTCAGTGTCGGAGGAGGTTGAGGGGACCAGGGTGATACCTTGAGGATTCATGTCGTGGAACCAAGCCATGATGTTGCCCAGCAGGTTAGCATTTGCTGCTAACGCAGAGGACGAGGAAGGGTCGTGGCTGCCGCATGTGGTGGAATCTATTGTGTCGCTGGAAGAGGAGAAGAGGCCCGTGGACGAGTTGCTGCCACCTGGAGCCACTGGTATTGGCACAGAAGCCCTGTAGGCCCGGTGGTGACTTTCACAGTGCTGCACAGAGGCGGCGACACCAGTGGCAGAGTACTGGCTGCTGATGTTTATGTTGCCAAGTCTGGCCAAGTTATCTCCCAGCTCCAGCAGTTCAGAGCTGCTTAGGGAAGCTCTGGGGAGGACCTCGACGCCTGGAGCACTCTGTTCAAGCCTAGAAGGCAGGGAGGTGCCGATAGCGCCGAGCGAGGCTTCGTTGGCAAGGACATCGTGGCTGGACCCACTCCCTGCCATCCCTGAGTCCTGGAGTGACAGCTGAATGGCCAGTAGAATGTTAGGGTCATCGTCATCCAAAGAACCTAGACCCTGCAAGAAAACACAGAATACACATTGTCTGTGACGCAGGCTGAACCAATATCATCCAGTTACAGAGCACCAGCAGTTTGACACCTGCAGCTCAGGTCCAACTTGCACCACCTATTGGCATCATCTGCAGACAAGGAAATTAATGATTTTTAATAGTTTTTGGACAACATCGAATTTCTTTATATCTAAAACTTATGAAAATTTGACTTTTTTTGTGCATTCATTTCATCTGTTTATTTTACCAGATAGAAATCACAAGACATTTAGGTGACTGACACCAAAGGTGAGACCAAGCTCCTTATCATTACAATTTGTCCTGTAGTTTTGTTTTATACCTATTTTTCAATTTGAAACAAACTGTTACTTGGATTCTACAGCTTCATTTCCTCTTACTTTTGCCCCTGGTTTCAATCTTCTATCTTTTGTATGATTTAACATTGTGAAAAATTATAATAGGAGAAAATGAGTTAGACCCAGAATAACATTCAAAAACTACCTTTTGAAACCCAAAAAATAAAATGAAACCCAAAACTTTTCAAGCAAAATATTGTTATCCCAGCATGAACAAGCCACAGTAACAAAAAGAAAAAGAAAGGCCTTCAGAAATCAGCTCGGCTGAATTAATACCGTTTTTTTTTTTTTACATTGTCTGAAAAGTTTCAAAAGCAGAAAACCTTGGGTTGAAATGAAAATGGTAATTGTGCACTCACCATCAGAGGACCTTGTCTACGTCCACCTCCAAGTTCCTGTGTGTCTTTGTAGAAAAAAAAAAGGATAAAAACAACCAGTCAAAACACTGCCATGAGACTGAATCACTTGAATATATATTTAACCCATGGTTAATTCCCAACAATTACCTTCATTTCAGTGAACAATGAAAATTGATAAAATAATAGCAACCTGACAGAGCATGTGGCATTGTCCCAGGAAATTCACTAATTCAGTCTGTAAAATCAGCTCAACAGAACCTTTTATCTGGCTTCAAACTCTGTCTATCTTTCACTCCACATAGCCAAAAACAAAGAAGCATTCTGATGGACAAGACAGATGGACTGGAAATATTTGCATATTAAACTTTAGCAGGTATGATTTTCCAAAGTTAGCACAAGTACCTTAATTTAGATTCTGTACAAGTCAGTATATTAGAGAGGATGACTGGGTCAATGTAGTTTAAATTTAACGGATATGTGTTATTTAATCAAAGACTAGAAAACTTAGTATGCATTTTTTGTAATGTTTTGTATGTACATCACCCATGTTAGTTGCATTTGTCCTTCTCTCATGTGCTGATATTTCTCTAGTGTCACTACCACAAAAAGGCAAAAATGCCTCAGTATCTATCTTTATGTTAAAACAAGCCAATCAGAATTGAGTATTGGAGGTTCACATCATCCATGTGCCTGATATCATTTGGTTATAGAATTAAGATTAACTGTGCAAATGATAAACTTCTGACAAACCAATAAATAAAGGTCATATGAGACTCAAGTCCACCACCAAGAATAAAGTTCGAGCCCTGAACAGACTCCTAGATAGTTCATAGGATAAGACACTTCACATTATCATATCACCTTTCAATTCATTGGTTAGTTACCTTACACCATTAATTCGCATTTTTTAATATTCATTTTCTTTGTTCTTGCTGGAGTTTCTGGTACTTTTCCATAGGGGTTTCCCCTTTTTCTCCTTGGGATTTTCCCTTTTTCTCTTATCTAACTGCTAGCATTTTTAGTTTCTTACCATTGCTTGTTACATTTTCCAAGATAATAAAGGAATATCTCAATTTTGAGTAAATATGCCCATGATCACACTAACTACACTATGAGTGATTTCAAACACACACAAGACTATATTTGTCACATAAGATTCATTCCAGTATATGTTCCCTCTTGTCCACATTACAGTTATTAAATGATCCAGTCACTTTAATAATTCCCTTGATTCTGAACAAACATAAGTCATAGAACACAAGACAACCTATCAATTTAGTCTAACTTCTAATATTACTTTTAAATTCAAAGATATATGTTTCAGCACTCCTTTATTGCATTATTGCATTTCTTAACCATAAGCACAGTTAAATCATAACATATTGATTAGAGTAAATGTAGCTTTAATCATAAAATTGGTCGCTTTTCAGAAAAATTACACTACACCCTGTATGTCCACTGCAGTACCTGAGGTGCTGTCACTGGGGTCATCAGGGTCGGGTGTGTTGCTGCGGAGGCTGGACATGTCTCCTCTCCTCCGCTGCCTGTGTCTCCGTCTGTACTGAAACTCTGCGTACTCCTTTAAAACAAGCACAAGAAATACCATTTAATAAACACATATCATCAATTAGCCCAATATTTATGTTCCTTCCTATTGCTTCATTTCATCACATGCTCTGATCCTGCAGTAAAGGAGGCCTCTAACTTTCAAAGTTGCAATATATTACTGATCTGGAGCAACAGTTGCACATTTCCCTTAATTAATATCTAAGTTTCTTGTTATACACATTTAATAGGTGAAATTTGTAAACTGGAAACTTTGATTCAGGCAGTGTTGCTAAGTATGCTTCAAATGAGGTCTGAGCCTTGTGTTCCAGGAAAGAGCAGCACCTAGAGACTGATTCAACCCCTTTCATCTCCAGACCAAGCTTTCAGTCATTCGACTCCAGTCTAGACTGAAAAACACACTCACTAGAAGGGAATTGGAAATGAAGAAACATGAGTATTGAGGATCAGATGTTTAGAAATACTATGTATGTATGCCCAAGTAATCTCAAAAGCAATCAGTATACCTTATCAGTTGTGAAAACGATGCTATTAAAAAGTGAATTAAATATTTTTTTACAGTCAGAATGAACTAAAAACACTGTATAATCTTTCAAACTGAAAATATAAACAGTGTATATATCTGTCCTCTTAGTTTAATTTCAACTAATAATTCAAGTAAATCTATAAAGTATGAATCATAGTTTAGTCCATGAGCTAGTGCTAAATACATGGCTACTCTATACTCTGCTGTAGACCAGCATGTAAAGGTTACATACACTGAATTTGAACGCTTGCATATGAATACCTCAGTAAAATAATCAACCTGCCTTCCCCCTTCTGTCGTCTCATACATTTGCAAAAGTCATTGAGTCACACTGATATAATCAAAAGCCTGTCACCCAAACTCTCTTTCATGTTTCCAGCGCTCTAAAAATAGCCCACTATGAAGTGATCTGCAGGCATTGTGAGAAGCACGGAGCAGACCATCTGTAGCTGTGCCTGTGAGGCAGCGTCATCAGGCTTTGATTATTACTATGGTGTCCCCATTAACTACTGCAGCTGAGAGACCCAGGCTCTTAATTAGTACAGGGAAAATAAAAACCTACTTTTTCAGAATGGCTCGGTGTTCTGCATCTGGAGGCAACATGTATTGTGAACATCCTCATAGGTGTGTTTGCCCAGAACGATTTTGACAACGATAGAATATTGTAGGCTTGTTTGTTATATAATTCCCACAGGAGGAAAAGGGGGGGAAGCGGTGAAATGAGCATCTCACCTGAGTTTTACAATGATAATTTGTTCCTTTGAAGATAAGCCACATCTTTGTAGTGCGCGTCAAAGGTTAATTAAATCCTTTCTTGTGGCTCGTATGCTTAAGCGGCTTTGTGTGCTTCAGTTGGCGTCTATATTACATTTGTCTAAGGAATCAATAATGGTACAGCACAGCGCAGTAAACAAATAGATACACATTAAGGTCTGACAGTGATAGTCAACTAATGAGACCGATAGTATTCATAGTTACTTCCAATTAAGACCAACACTTTGGCAAAGCATAAATTTAATTCATGTACTATGTGGAACAGCAGAGAGGAGTGTTATCAAAAGTGTTGTCCTCTGTTTCACAAAGCTGACTGCTACTTCACTTTTCTGCTGTGTTTAGACCAGTTACCAATGAGGAAGCAGGCGATCTGCAACATGTTATGAGGCTTAATATTGTACAATCTACAGACAACAGGGAATCTCAAAAGAGGAACTGGCCGACCCCACATCACATCTATAAAGATATTTAATAGCTATAAGTACGGAAATTGATTTGATGACTAATTCAAAGCCATTTTAATAATGACAACTCATTGTACATTTTCATTGATTATCAAATCGATGAGTGGTGCAGAGGACAGCTAGAGTCAAAATGTCCCTGTGCATTCTCCAATAAACTGCATTCATCTTCCAATCATTTCTCCAGCTATGAAGAATCACACAATATGAGGCTGGCGTCTCAAAGCTCGATTATATTGTTAGCAAGTTATTTTAGTGGCTTTGTTTACACACACACTTTTACCCACAGAAAACTTCTACCAAGAAGCACTCCACATAAATATTCAGGGCAGCATTTCATGACAAAATGCATCAATATAACAACCTTCTGCCACTGCTCATGAAAAACAATAGTTTTGAATTCATAAGTGGCAAAGGTTTGAGGAGTGTGTGTGTGTCTGTGTGTGTGTGTGTATGCAAATTAATCAAGTTAGCTGGGTAACATCAGAATAGATTAGTGGCACAGATATCTACTTTTTTTGGTAAAAATACATATTTGCTAGCATTCAGAATCTGACAGGTGCAAGATAACAGTGAAAACAAGGTAGTGAATTTCATTGATTTGGATCTCAATAAGCAAGCAGAATGGATTGCATATGAGGCTGAGACTATTTTAGGGGCTAACATAACTAACTTGCTGCTTTTAGCCTGGAAATAGTAAAAATTACAAAATGAACACACTGGGTCCAGGTTGGTTCATTAATTGTGGCTGTTTACTCAGTAAACCTTCTGTAAACAAAAGCTATACAAAGGTTTACCTTCTGCCTCCCTGCATAGGGAAGAGGAAAAGGATTTTGAAAATGCATTTATCAAACTGGCAGACTGATCATTTGTTTTCCTGTCAATAGGGAAAACCCTGCTTTATGCTGTTAAAGGATGTGCACAATAACTCAAGAGGCTTCGGCTTGATGTAAGATTTGCATATTTGTGTTGTGTTTTTAACACTTTAGAAGGACACAACACTAAAAGCCTGAGAAGTGATGGAGCTGTTGAGCTGAGTGGTACAGATTAAAAGCCTATAGTTTAAAAAGCGCTGCAGTCTAGAAACTACACGGTAATGGAAACTTAGAGAGGTAACTGCAGTGTATTGACTTATGCGGCACTATTGAGTGCGTGCATCAAGATGTGTAGAAAAAGCAGGCAGGTCAATAATCAAACCATTATGTGGTCGACAGTTTTATGACTGTAAAAGTTAACTACAAACGCCTGTTGCTAATGCGCAATGATCGGGAGCAACCTGCTTAGGTGTTTGCCAGAGAACTGTGCTTTAAATCATTCCAAGTGGGTGCACAGGGGAACCGTGAACCATCTGGATTGCTCCAGTGTGTTGAATAACATGATGATCTTTGGGTCATCGTGGTTTGTCAGTGCTGCTCCACAGCCAAAGTAGGACCAGGAAAATTAAAAAGACTTGCTCACTGGCTTTATAAAAAAAAAAAGGGGGATGATTTAGGGATTCATAATTAAATTAATTATACAATAATAATCATGATTTAAGTTTCTGCAATTAATTAAACCTGATTAGATGTGATATTAGCAGAGAAGTGCCAGCATTACTGCATCAAATCAAGCATTCAATTCACTGATTAAAAGTCCTACCAATCACAGGTATTGGTTTCATGCACGCTAATTAAACACTTTCAGACTCCCCCATGGGTGTGACTGCTGTTGACTCAGCTGCAAATATAATGTGACTGCACATAAGATGTAAGATCCCAAATATAGAAATGTGCATTTGAGTCAAATCTAGTATCAAAAGACCCATGCACATCTTGTGTATGTGTGGGATTCAAACAGCACAGATGACATTTTAACTGACAAGTATTTCTCAAAAAAAATGAAGAATTGTTCTGTTACCTCAGGTGACGCAAAGCCTAGATATTCCCAGTCCCATGTTCCGCCAGCAAAACTGCGAATGAGGAGGAGACAAAGATTTCATCAGTATAAGACTTTGATTAATTGTTGAAAATTTATAGCCAATTAGTCTTATCACTTCAGTTCTGTTATACTGTTTTTTAATGTAAAGAGTTACACTGACACATGTCTGTATGTTACCTGCGCCTGGGGGCCTCAGGAGAGTCATTGGGGGCCACTCCCCTGGCTACTGATGCCAGGAACTCCTGCCTCTTCTGCTGCACCAGACACGCCGCACGGATGATCTTGTGGCGTGGCGTCCGCAGATAAGGGCGATTAACCTTTTGTGCAAGATCCTCAGTCACCATCTCCAAGTCCGTCTGAGGACAGAAAGAGAGCTGACTGGGCGATTTTTTTTTAGGAGGCGCAGTAAGTGAGTGAATTTAAAGTATGCATACACAATTTCAACTTTGTCTTGTAAAATAATTTGTTCCCAAACTGGGATGTTCAAGGACAAAGTGTCTTTAGAAAAAGTCCTAAAAGTGACTTTGAAGGCTACTGCATATGTATCTACTTTTCAAGCCTTTAAGACCTTATGTAAGACCTTTGGGAGCCTTGCCCATTCATTTTACAGTATTTAAAAGGCCACAACATAAAAGATAGCAACCAAGTGCAATCCGTGTCTATACCAGTAATAATAAATTATATAACACTAGATCTTTAACTAAAAGCTGAGATGTGCAGGTGTAAGTGGGGCAGATTGTGAAAATCATGAGGTAGAAAGCTTCAGTCCCACGTCTCTAATGTCCCATATAAGACTGGCTGCTGTGAACATTTGTCTTTTTTTCTCAATAAGTAGCGCTGAAACCTGCATAAGCTCGTAGATCTCTTTCTTTGTGCTTTTAGGCTCCAAAAAAAACCCATAAGGATAAGAGCACTTGAGGATGCGGCGGGTCTTCAGCAGTTCTAGGACCGCATCTTCAATGAATGTAGTGTCAGGTGGGCCTCCTTCCCCTGGGAACGAGAAGGAGAGAGACAAAAATGAATGCCGGCTTTACTTTTGAAGAATACATTCCTCATTCCAGCCTAAATTACCTGAAAATATGTCTAAAACTTTTGTGTCCAAGGTGAGAGCCAAGCTTAAATTGTGATCGTTTCCTTGAAACTTTCAACTGAGTCAGACTCATAAACACTGACTTATGATAATTTCTCTTTCTCTGTCACCTGGCACCCAGACTAAGGTAAGCGACATCACTGTAATCAGACTCGGCTGAAATTTAAACTGAGCATTGTATATCAGAAAAAACCTTGGCTATGCTAAACAGGTTGTAACTGCCTGTACAGATGGGGCTTTGAAGAAGTGGAGACAAAGCTTATTCGCAGCTTTCTCCTAACTTAGATGTGCCTGCTGAATAATAACTACATCATACCTTCCACTGTTAATACATTATTAAAACTCTTTTGTGTTTTCTCTCCCTCCTGCCTCCTTCCAAAAGCTCAATATCAGAGGACTAGATTAAGATGTGTCTGAATGTGTAATAAAGATTGACAATGTTATGGCAGACTGCACACTCACTTCCACTCAGGGCTCGACTGAGCTGCTCCATCTTCTCTTTGGCTGTTTTTAACAGGCGCTGCTCCAGCTATTGTGAGGAAGACAGACGCTGTTAGGTTTCATTGTTGAGCAAAAAAAAAAAACGTCTTGAGAAGACAGCCTGAACAAACAATGGAACGAATGCCAGAATATGAGTTGAAATAAATGAATAAAAGTGGGAGCAGCAGGCTTCAGTAGAATTATACGCACCATACAGAAATACCAAACTTTCATCATGTTAAAGTACATTGTTTTAGAGACTATGAGGCCATGAGCCGCTTTTACACAAGATGACAAGTTCCCACTGGTTACATCACGACTGTTTGTACACTATGCAAAGCAGACATCATTGGAAGGCAGAGCCAGGCCTGTTTACCTGATAGCTGTGCTCATGGTTCTTGAAGCGTGTGTAGTAGTGCATGAAACGGTCGAGTTCCTGAAAGCTCTTGTGCTTCTTCTCTGCCTGCAAAACCGTGATGAGACACCAGTCACAGTCGATAAACTCCTGAGCATGTTGTTCCCCCCTCACAGAGGAAAGTGTAGGTACTCTGGTCGAGAGCAGTGAAGTAAGTGAGTAGGGCCACAGGTGAAATCAGGGTTTGAGATTGGGAGGAACGCTACAGGAGACTGAGAGTTAACTTCTTTTCACTTTTGATGAAGGTAGGCGGAATTGATTGTGGATGGGTCCACGGTCAAGAGTCTAGACAAACCATGACTGTGTGTGTATGTATACAGCAATTGTGTCTTTCCATCTTACTTATGTAAGCTCCATAGGCTCAAGTGCTTTCCTGGTAGAGTGTATGAGCACACAAACACAAGTACTGCTCTCGACTGTCTGCACATCTATATGTATGTATGTTTGGATCACTACATACGAATGTTTTAATAAGCTAAGTATCTGGGTAGTTTGTATGTTTTGGCAACTTTAAATGTGAAAGTTAAGAATGAGAAGGAGTGTGTGTATTAGGGTCGGGCTTATTGACAATTCATTTGATTATCGACGGCTGAAGCTGATGTTCGTAAAAATTTGAAGAAGATTTCATGTAGTGGGTGGCGGAAGATACACGATGTATCTATCAGTTGTATAAAAATCCTAATCAGTCTGCTGTGGTAATTCATTATTCCTAAATATGTTTAAACAGGAACCCTACTGATTTTACACATCAAAGTCTGTTTACAGATCTTGAGAAGTTCTACAGCAAATGTGAAAAAAAGTTGTATAAATCATCCTTTTGAGGCTCCATGGGGAGCCGTGTGAAGTCTGATAAACTGTTGGTGTGGAGTTAGAAAGATGTGAGCTTACCAGGCTTATGTAGCATGCTCCTCATCTCTGCTTGAGGCTACATTACCAACTACTGGCATAGCACAACTGAATCTCTGACTGAACTGTCGATGGTTGACTTGCATTGTGGGTAACCTAAGCACCACATTTTGACACGGAAGAAGAATGTATGGAGTTTTAAAAAAAGATGTTTTTTTGGCATCAATTTTGATCATCCAATTTTTTTTTTTACACTGTCCGTCGTGACTCTGCCCATTGCCTGATCAAAATGGGGTTTTCACGATCTAACAAACCAAAAGTGTTGGTGCCCAACTCTAGTACTGTATACCATATATATATGTGTGTGTGTGTGTGTGTACCTCTTCAGTCATCTCCTTTGACTGCTCCTCAACCTGCTGGATGACCTCGTAGCGGGTGCAACGATAGTATCCTCCTGTTGATGAGCTGTGCTTTTTCCACTCCTCCAGACAGATCCAGCAGAAGTCATACTTACACTAGAGAATGAGAATGGAAATATAAGACTTACATCTGAAAAACAATACTGCATACTGTTGTGAAATGATAGCTAAAATCAATCCTCTCCACAGACACACAGTTTGTTTATGATAATTTCACCTGATTTCCCCCCCCAAAGTAAAAAGACTGACAAAACTTCAAAACTCTGCTGATGCGGTGTAACTCATAATATTGTTAAGCTTGGTCCTGTAAGGATATGAAAGCTGAAAAGATTCTGAAGAGATCAGCAAGTCTCATTAAAAAATCAGTTTGTATCTCTATCTTTTCACTGCTCTCAACATCATAACAGAATTATAATTAAAGGTGAAGGATGTCTCTGAGAGTCCCTGAAGCTAGGACTCCAGATCTTATTACTTGTCTCAATCTTCTTCCCATCTCTTATTTTTCTTTTACAAATGGCAGAGTTTAAAAGAAGTCACAGGCAGCTATTTGAACCTGCTGCCACTAGAAGGCACTCAGACAACATTTGAGATCAGCAAGTCCCATTGGGTATTGTAGAACAACAAAACTCTACAGCCACTCCAACTGGCAGCCTATTTGGGTGTAAGTGATTTCTCACCCGGTGTCACAAACACTTCTGTAGGTGACAAGTTATCCAGAGCAACACCAACCCTAAAGGCTAAGACCTCAGCTGTCCTGGAAACACCATGCTTACATGATACTTCAGAAAAATCAATACAAAATGAAGGGGAGGGGGGAGGACGAATGGTGGGACACAAAAAGACAGCGTGTGAAATGGAGAGACTTGAGATAAAAAAAAAAAAAAAAAAGGAAAGTGTGAAGTCAGACCGGAGGGAAGGAAATGGCAGTGAAAAGACAAAGAAATGTTCCTTGGCAACACTGAGTCCCGTGTTTCCAAGCAACAGGGGTAAAGCCATTTCTTACCAGGTAATAACAGGTCAAGAGGCTGAGCCCCTGTGTGGCCTCTCAGCTTGTGAAAGCTGCTCAATTCCTCCCAAACTAATCTCCATCTCTAGTCAGCCTCTTTAACCAGGATGGAGACAGAGACTAAAGGAGCCAGGTTGTGTGACGGCGCTGTGCTCCTTTCATGGCCTGCCCTCCAGCGACAGTGGCGGCAACAGAGACACTGTCAGTCAGCTCTATGTGATTATCAGTCTCACAGTCTCCCTACACCACTGACTGTCTCCATCACCTCTGTGTTACTCTCTCTTGTCCATCTCAATAAGACAGAAGCCGCTGACTAACCACAGCACTTATTGGCTTTTTGATGGATTGTTCATGAGCATGACAGAATCATAAGCTGCCACTTTATAATGATAGTAAAACTTGGCTGACAGCAGCTTGAATGTGATTAGACATTTTCACCTTCAAAACTGTATTACAACTCCATTGCAACACTTCATCGGGACAAAAGAGTTTCTAAAGCCTGGAGAAGAATATCAGCAATTTAAGACTGTTTCACACAAATATTTAACCATAAATATCAGATGCATCCAAGGTGTAAATTATAACCAGACAGTTGTAAAAATAACAAAAAGCCTCTGGAAAATCTTGTGTAATGACCAAAGAAGAAAAGTCCCATAAAAGCCCATAAGTGAATAACCAAAAGCAAATTCATCAAGAGAGTTGTGAACGTTCACCAAATTGAATAATCACAAGAATCCAAAATGCTACAACGCAGCAAAAGCTGCCTTCAGGAAAACATTTAATGAGCCAATATTTTAGATCTTTTGTTTCCATAAGGCTTCTGAAGTTTAAAGGTAGCAGCTTTTCATTGAGTCACAACAACCATCTGTTTTTCTAACAGGATGCGTGTGGCGTTACTGAGCCTTTTTCATGTTAAACCAAAGGATAAAGTGTTGCCTTTTAGTTGGTGATCAATGTACTTTTTGCACAAATACTTGTCAATCCTATCACTGCAGTCTGTCATGTCATGTAAACTAGTCACACACACACACACACACACACACACACACACACAGAAACATTCTCGAGCCCCTTACCCTATCCATAACCATCACAAATGATTGCCTAACCCTAACCCAACCCTTACCTTTACCCTAATGTTAACCTTAATCTCATTGTAAACTTAACCCTAAAATCAAGTCTTAACCCTCAAAAAACAATCTGGATTTTGTCCCCACAGTGACAGGAAGCAGGCGCGTCGGTAGCTCAGGAGGTAGAGTGCTTCCGAAGGTCGGTGGCTCTATGTGTCGAAGTGTCCTTGGGCAAGATACTGAATACCCCAATGGCCGTTCCATCGGTATGTGAATGTACATTGCTCTGGATAAAAGTGTCTACTAAATCAAACTGTAAAATTGTAGGATATCTCTATGGGGTAGTGTGTAGTCTAGTTAAAGTTCCCAACGGGATATAATAAAAACCACACACACACACACTAATTTCCATCCTTACACTAACAAATAATTTCATTTTATTTTGTATTTGCACACATATAAGACTGCATAAATGTGTCAGGAGTGTTCAAGAAGCGGACCCCCCCACCACCCCTCCCCTTAAGGAGAAAGACAAACAATACCAAAAACTGAAAATACTGTCTGGCAAAAGATGTAATTACACCCAATGCACCCAATTTATTTTTATGAGATGTCAAAAACTTCATCTTGCAGTTTGAATAAAACAATTTCCTAAGCTGCTTACAGGTTTCTAAATATAATTTAGCACATTTAACTGACCAAAATCCCTGTGCTGAGCTCTAAGTTAACTATCACCAAAGCCACAGGGAGAAATGTGCCCGTAATTTTGCCCAAATGGTTTACAATTGAAATTTTCATTCTTGGCTATTTTTCGAGTTTAGAAACAGTGGTAAACTGAGTTCAATATAGGTCAGGTTCACGTAGTTTTCCAAATCAGAAAACAATCAACTCTTTAATATCTGAAAACATAGTGGCCAGAATAACTCCTGAGATGAAAGAGTCACATGATTACATACTGTGTTAGTAAGGCAGGTGTGTGAAACCTACCGGTCTAACTTACCTTAGCACACTGCATGTGGTTGCAGCCTTCGTTCTTCTGTATTGGAGACTTGCAGTTGGCGCAGGGTTTGGAGTTCGAGAGCAACCATAAACAGTTCGCTGCATCCTCGTAAGCTTCGCTCACACCAGCCACTTCAGTAGGAGGAGGGGGGAGGTAAACAGAACAAATAAAGGCATAATGAGACAGAATGAGAATGGCTATTACCACAGCGTCTAAACAGCCCACTGCACTGAGTGGGAAATTGTCCTGCCTGACTAATGTGTATTGCTTATATATTTTGCTAACATCTCCCAAGATGCTCATGCACTCACCCCCACACACACACAAACAGAATAATTGGCTATTATCAAAGCACCTCTGATGTGCCGTTTGAAATGCCAAGATAAAACAGAATCTGGGGAAATCGAAAGGGAAAATACTTCTACAACAAAATAATTGCTTTTATCTTTCGACTGTCACATCAACGAGGTGGCACATCGGAGCAACTCGGGCCATCTTCAACCGTCTATTAGATTGCCCGTCGTCCAATTACTGCTTCTAAACATTGCATACTTTCAATGAGTGGGATGTTCATTTTAATTAATAATTTATCATCAACATGGTGGATTTTAATTGGCTTAGCGCTAAACTGTTTGTAATTACTGCGGTTCAGTTCCAGGCAATTTAGCTCCAAATCAATCACTTGACTGCAACCCAAAAAAAATCCGGCCAAGTAAGGGGATGACAGGTCGAAACTAAACTTCTTTGTTACAACCCTGATTGCAAAAAAAATTGGAACGCTGTGGAAAAAAAATAAAATTCAACAGAATGCAATAATTTGCTGATCCTTTTTGGCATACACTTTTGAAAACAGTACAAACTTCGTGGATTTTTGTAAAAAAAATACTTTTTCTGAGTTTGATACAAACAAGTTGGGACAGGAGCGACAAAAGACTGTGAAAGTTGTGGACTGATCCAAAAACACCTGTTTGGATCATTCCACAGGTAAACAGGTTCATTGGTAACAGGTGATAGTATCATGATTGGGTATGAAAGGTTCATCCTGGAAAGACTCAGCCGTTCACAAGCAAGGACGGAGAGAGGTTCATCACTTTGTCAAACACATGATTGTAATGGGCTCGGGAACACATTGTAAAATTGTTCGTTTGCAAATGATCACGTTCTGTTTTTATCTGTTTTTTACACAGCATCCCAACTATTTTGGAAGGGTCATATAACAATTTACTAGGTAGGCTTGACATAATTCTACTAGTATAAAGACCAAGTTAAGTGATGTAGTAATAGCACAAATTTGCAAATTTTCCCACTGAGGGACGAATAAAGGTTTATCTTATCTTAGAAAAAATAATCTATAGACTGCAACTATTCCAGCCTGAATTCAGCAGTGTAATGCAGAAATCTGTGAAGTTTGTAAATTCAGCTGTAACTTCATGTCTGAAACACACCAAGACAATTACAATAAGTAAATGACTGTCAATACTCACATTCCTCAGGTCTCATCTCAGTGACTTTCTGTAACCACAACTTCCAGGTCTCACAGTCACAGGGCTCGTGGGCCTCACCTTGACACTCCCTGGAATATACGTAGACAGATAAAGATGATGCAGACAGTTAAAATTATTGAAAGCTCTCATTCCGCCCCTGGACTATACGTAGAATTAAGACAAATGATGACCACAGCAGTTACTCAGTGCTGTCAGAGATGCTGTCAAAACCATCAACCACCATCAACTGGCCATATCTGAATTCAACCGAATGCCTTCCTCATGTCAAGGGAACCATAAACATCAGACCCGTGTTACATCCAGTGCCATTATGTGTCTGTCCCAATGTCATGTCAACTGAATTGACAAGTGAAGCTAATGGTCACTTTCAGGAACCATGTCGTGAGGTGATGTGCAGTGAGGTGTGTATTATTTGTTGGGGTGTGGTGGGGATCGTGATAGGAGCTGCCAGGCCATCTTTCAGGGCTCTGGGAATGTGACTACAGAGGACAGAAGGTGGAAAACCACACAGCATCTGGACCCTTCTGCCCTTGAGCATGTTGCCAAGCTACAGTAAAACACACATAGATAACATGAGTAGTAGCAAATACTTGTACACAGATAACAGACATACAAACAGCGTCGGTGCAGGAATTTGGCATTTAAGGGCATGAACCTTGCATGCTCATGTGCATGTGAGCACAGACAGTATTAAAATTAATTCACATAAGTTCATATTTTGCACAGATTGTTGTGGAAGACTTAAGAGATGAAATTTTTTTTTGGCTGCAGATTTCATGGTGACAAAATGGTTTAACATGTTATCCAAAGTATGTGTACATTTCCTTTATTAAGTTAAATGGAAACTTCAACATTTTGGAAAATACGCTTAATACACATAATATCGACATCATTCCTAAGGTTAAACCTAGACTTCCTGTTCCTCACTGCAACTTGGTTGGAGTCAGCTCTAAGAAATAAGTCTTCAATCATGACCTTTTTTCCTCACCCAGGCTTAGCAGTCGAGGAAGAGAAATCACAATCAATTATAAAAAAATGTAAAAAGTCAAGTGTTCTCCCATTGGTGCTAATGCTTACACCAGTTTTGGGGCTTTTATGTTTAAAGCAGGTGGCACAAGTCCTGTCCTACGTGTAACTGTGTATTGCCTGTTCATACAGAATGCCTGTTTTTTTCTAACTGACTTCGCTTTTTATCATCAGTTGCTTTAAACTTTGACAAAACTGCAATCTCTGCAGATTCTAATTTTCAGGTGGACATTTATTCCAATGCCAGCGTCCCTGAATTTCTTGAAAGTACAGAGTCTTTACTTTACTCAGCCTGTTGCCAGCCCAACTCACAACCGCAGCCTCTATTACCTGTTCATTACTCCCACTCTGTGAATACATCCACTACAAGCAATTTCTCACATGCCTACAGAGCCTCCTCTCTGTTCAGCAATATTAAGGCCTAAGCCCCCTTCAGCTGAACACAGACTAATTAATCACAAAGTTTAATTCAATCTGTAGAGACATGTTGGACTCTGCCTCTGAAAGTCAGAAAAAACCTAGAGCCAAAACATCCAGGCTCTTAGGCAACTGTGTTGAAAGGCAGAACATAAATGGAAAAAAGATAGGCTACAGGTTTCATTTGAGATACTGAGAGACCGTCTGGTAAATTATCAGCAATCTGTCAAAGCAGCAAGAGTGCAATATTTTGCCACCATCATCTCCGGAAATTCCCACAGTCCCAAGGCTCAGCTCCACATAGTAAATTCAGTTCTGTTGCTGTGTTGCTGCTACCTGGCCTGCGTCGACTACAGACATTTGTGAAGACTTTTTAAACTTTTTCTCCACAAAAATTGATGGCAGACAACCTAATATTTCACCATCTGCCTACGATCCCTGTCTGGCGTCTGCCTGCTCTGCCATCCTTAATGACTTTCAGCCGGCGTCTCTGTCCCACATTTATGACACAATCTCTCATACAAAGTCCACCACCTGCCCCCTGGACATTCCTACATACTTTTTGAAGGCAGTGTTGGATACTCCCACAATTGCCCTTATTATAAATGTCAGTCCTGAAAATTGAACCATTCCATCTGGGATTAAACATTCAACAATCCAACCTGCAACCTAGACATTTCAGAAGAAAACAATTTCTGTCACATCTCCAAGCTTCCATTCCTGTAACTGAGTACAGAGAAAGTTGTTGCCACACAGCTTCTGTCTTATGTAGGCCAGAACAATATAGCCTTTGAATGCTTAGTGGTTTTAGGATTTCAGTATAAGTACTTTATTATCTTTGATAATGCCATGTATTTTATCACTGTCATATATTGTTGCTAGTTTTCTTTGCTGTTTTCTGCTAGTGATATCAGTTGTTGCCCTGTTCACTTTAATCTGTACAGCGCTTAACTGTGGTTGATTTTGAACTTGATGTATGAATAAATTGACTTCCTAGTTACTGGGTTTGACTGTTTGACTTTCTCTCTCACAGTAACAAAGCAGCTGGGAACCTCAGATATAGACAATCACACTTTGAATGTTACTCATGCTTTTCTGTAAGACACAATAAGTGTCTATTGTAATAATCAATCTGACTTCTACTCAAACCGATCAAAACACACTTTGCTTTCAGTTATCACTTTTACAAATGCATTACAATGCTTGCAAAGCAAAAGTGCAGAAATGTTGGCATTTTCACTTTAATATGTATTTGTGGTGTGGTACTGATTACTAACCAGCAGAAGAGGTGGCCTTTGCCACAATCAACAGCAGGGGCCCGAAGGAGCGGAAAGCTAAGGGGGTCTGAGGTGGAGGTCCCAGGGCCTTGGGTGTTCAGTCTAACGGCCCTTTCACAACCTGCCTCAGGACACCAGCGGATTGCTGGATTGTTCTCCACAAATGCCTGTGGAACAGATAGATTTAAATCAATCAACAATTCAACAATCTATTGTTAAATTCTGGGTATTTTGGTGAGGGGGCGAACCTACAACACGTATTCTACCACATTATCTGTTACAGGTTTGAAACTTTCTGCTAGAAGAAATCAACGAAACAATCGTTTTCAACTTGGTGTTAATTTACTTTTTGAAGGTTGCAAAGGTGCAATACAAGTGACTTAAAAACACCAAAAATGAATGGGATGAAAACAAGTTGACTTGTGTTACAAAAATCCCCTCTACTGTTCATGTTTTTCTTTTTGAGCCCATCACTCAGCCAACTATAACAGGTCCTAAGTGCTGCCCTATTTTGCAAGTGATTCAGTCTTGACCCAAAAATGAAAAGAAATTAGCCTGAATGTGATGTCAGTGCCTGTGCAGTTTTATGTTTCTATGCCAACTCAAACAAAAAGGCTGGTCGTTTTATTTGAGGTTTGTGCCTTGAGGACATTTCAATTAAAGCAAAAGATAAGCGGGGAAAAAAGGTATTAATGTTAAAACCAAACTAAAGTTAATGTAATTCTTGGCTGGTTGGTAGTGGGATCTGGCTATTTGCAAACAGAAAAAAAATCTATTTCCAAGCATGACCACTTCATTACTGACAGTGTTAGTTCAAAAAACTATGCAGTCTACCTTTCAATTCAATAATGTCTCTCTACTCTCATCGATACCTGCAGCCTTTGAGCCTTTCCATCGTCAGCCAAGGTCAACTTTCAGTAAAGTCTTTACTCTACATTGAAATTGAAGTGCTGGAGTTGTGTATTTAACTCTGAAGGTGGCAATATCATTTCAACAAAACAAAAGTAGGTTCACAGGTGGAATACATTTGTTTAGTGCAACTGTCTGTTTCTTTTATGTCGTTACCTTGATGTCAAACTGGAGGTAGCGCTTGTCCATCTCTCTAGAAACCACGCTCTCGATGACTTCCACAGGCACTTGCTGGTAGCAGTCGAAGGCCGGGCAGAAGATGTTGTGGGCTTCACCTTCTTGGATCTTAAGATTTAAAAACCTGAGGAAACATACATACATAGCAGATAGCGATGAGGCACACACAGAAAAACACTAAAGAAGATCAGTGAAGGAAAATTAGGTATAATTCCAGTGGATCTGCAGAATTCACAGGCCAAACCAAAACACTCACTCACCCTTCCCAACATCCTCTGCAGAACTCATGGCCACAGGACATGTCAACAGGTTCCTCGAAGACGGAGATGGAAGACATGCAGATACCACACTGGGACACAAAAGAAAAGAGATACAATTTGTCTTACAACCACAGAACAAGTAGTTTGAGTCAGTCTAGATAAATAAACACTGTCATACAAGATCATTTTCTAATTCTTAAAAGTCTGTTTTCAAGGCCCTCCAGTATAATTCATTGAATCTCACAATAGGCAGGCTCCAAATATGGTGATGGGTGGCCTCATTTTTCAGAATCATTGGGATGACTAAGCATGGAAAACTACGCTAAGTTAATGCCAGTGTGTGTAAACTACACACAGTGGTCCTTATGAAGAAACACTGTGCCAAAGGACTGGCCAGGCCAAGGCGATGACCTCTTATTAGCACGTGGCTCGTGGATTGCTGTTCTGTCATCAGACATATTTCTCACATCCACAGAAACTTGAGACACAAACAGACCCAAGCAGGGACAGACAAACAAACACACACACATTCACACACAGGCCTTGTTACAGTGAAAGACCGACCCTAACAAAAGACATAAAGGAGGCAGTGTACTTCAACAATGTAAGTATTGATTTGTGAAAGAGCAGCATGTGATATAATCAACTGTAACCTTTAAACGGGCCCTTGAGTAGACTGGGTCGATCGGCACCGTGGAGTTCAAGGCACGCCTTTTCAGAGCCACGACAAAAGATACTGTCAAACAAACGCAACCTATCATTTCTCATAAAGTAATTGATAAATCAAGTCTGTCAGCTTCGACTATCATTTATCAACAGTTTAGTTCACATTCCGAAACACTCAAGATTAAAATATCCACCAAAGGACAAATCATCAGTCATTCATAAAGATAATGTCTTCTAACGCTAAACTTTTCAGAGACTACTGTCGGATTTTCCCCACAAGTAGCAAAGTCATTTCAAAAGTTAAAAAAAAAATCCCTGGTCACCAATATCAGGTGTCAAAAACATTCTAGAGATTGCTAATGTTTTACTTTTACAGAAGAGATTTAATGAATGGAACAGTTTTCCATCATTACTGAGTATATAAATTCTCATATACAACCCCTTATTCCAAAAGCACTGTGTAAAACATAAATAAAAACAGAACGAAATCCTTTGCAAACAAACTGTGTTTAATGACTTTACTGATCAGCACTGGAATCTAAATGTAGTAATAAACTGATTAACTGGATTTTTTTTAAGTTAACACACACATACACCCTTAACACCAGGAGACATGAAGGACAATTCTGCCTTTCTATGCTCCTCACCCTGATTGTTATGAAACACACTTGATACCTTCATTGGCAGTCTTCTATACTGAAAGCCGAACTGCCAACAGCATAGAGGACATCTCACATTACCTGCCTCAATTTACATCTTGACAGCTGCTCACAAAGAAGACTGTTGACGAAAATGTCAAGCATGTTTGATAATTATCGGGAAAGCCCAGACAAGGTCAGGATAATGGGAGGGCAATTAAGCAGGGGGTGTGCCGACCCTCTTGCACAGGGGGTCAATAAGGCTCCATAACGACCTTGTAGACGTGCAGATTCTGTAAGCACAGCTGTGGAAAATACACCTCCCGTGAGGTTTTGACTGCATGCATCACGCATCTATTAGTCATGGGAGCTGTGGGAGCATGGGAGCTTGTCTACAAAGTAGAATTTGAGCATCTTTTAATTTTAAAAAACAAAGTATTTAGCTAACGGCAGTAAGACTTGTTAGACTGTAGAGTGAAAACATTAGCAGACAACCACAGTGACACTTGTATGCAGCCGTGCATAAGCGTGATTTAGCCTGTTTAGTACCTCCCTCTGCTCTGTAAATTCAGCATCCCATCAGAGGAGCAGCATGATGAGCGTGACATTTCCACACTGAACAAACAAATCTGGAGTTTGATCACTAATCACTTCATGTTTGACGCAGCAGCAGAAGGTTGTTATGGAGTCTTTTTTCTACCTATTTTGATAGACACACTCATTTTATACACTAATGACAATTTTTTATTTTAATATTCTCTCATGTTCAGAGCATCGAATTTAACAAGCCACTTCTCAGAGGAGTAGAGGAAGTCTTGTTTGTGTTTATGTGTGTGGGGCAGGCCACTGGCATGAATACTACTGCTTGCTAGAAATATAATCCTGGGAAATAATGCAACATGAAGCAGAAAGACGTGTGTGGCTGTGAAAATTGAGAGAATTCAGCAGAAACACTTCAGGAAATCTGTGGCACCGTAGGGATTCGAAATAAAAATTGGTGTACAGTTTTTATGGGTACACTGCCAGGAAGCTCCCTGGGGCTACTCATCCTGTGGGTTAATTTCATCTGATGGCCCTTCACTTATAAGTACAGTTAAATGATAGACTTCACAAAAATGATGTTCTCATCTGCCATATCTGCAACTGCCATTTAAAGTTTTCTTCCAATATTTTCATCTAAAATTTATTAAAACTATGAAGGAGTTTGGCGCTCATCCTCTTATTCGATTAAGTTAGCAAAGACAGGTGAAATCCAAAGACATCTCTCACCAGAGAAGACTCCTCATCGGCAGGCATGAGGCTGATTTGGTCTGGGGAGGTAATGGAGGAGCGAGTGGTGCGTGGCGTCCGGGGCGAGGGCAAGGTGTCCCAGGCATTGCAGCCACTTGGAGGTGGGTTGGGCATTCGTACCCCTGAGCGTTGGCAGCATTCCTCCGCATTGGTCATCCAGGCCTCTAAAAGCTTCTCTCTGTCCCAATCTGATGCCAAAAAGCAAAGACATACTTAAAGAGAAAGAAATGCTAACACATTCACCAAACAGAGAAGAGTAATGGAAGCAAATAAGGAACCTAATAGTACTGTTATGTGCACATTACAATGAGGTATGAAGAAAGTTTTGTCGATGACAGTCATAAAAGAAATAAGCTGAGAGAGGGAAAAGGGGAGATTATCACTGTAAAACAAATGTACATTGTAGTAAAAGGCCACCCCAAACGTATAAAAGTTGGGACATAAAGTTGAAATGGCCGGTTGGGCTGGCCTTTAAAAGAAACAAAAGCTCCTAACAATTTATTTTACCACTACCCAGACCATTATAAACCATGTGATACGCAAACACACCAGGCCCAGTTGCACAGAGCTTCTAAAAGTTATCTCAACTAAAATCGCCAAGTTGATCACAAGAGCTCAAAAAACAAAAACAGTGTATTGTGATATCATATTTTACAAACCTTCATGAATGTAGGGCTTAAATAGGCATGGATAAACACCAAAGAAAAACTTGTGACAGAGTTTCCTTTCAGCCTTTCAAGACTCGTTCTGAACTCAATTCTAATTGCATCCACACAAAATGTATTCACATAAAAAACGCTTTCTTCATTCCATCTCGTTTTGTATTTGTAAGAATGGGTAAGCACGTTGCACAGTCCACCAAAGCCCACACAAATCCCACTCCTGTGGCAACACTACCAACTAAACCTTTCAAACAGCCAACAACATAGACCTGCTGCCATCTGGTTTTCTCTTTTAGAATAGCTGTTCAGTCCCACATTAGCACAAGAGCAGGTTTGAGAGCTTTTCAGTATAAATATTGAATGACTTGCGGACTGTGCCTGAGTCCAAATTTTCTCTGACGAAAATCTCCCCTCCTAAAATAAGGAACATGACCCGGTCAACTGTGCAATTAGGCCATTATCAGCCTCGAGACACGTTTTACCACCAATCAAATGCCTCAGACTCTAAATGGCCTCGTTTAGCCCAGATAATGAATACTGCAACAATTTCCCCCATCTCCATTCAATTAAAACTCATCAATGAATATGACCCTATCTTGATGCTTTTGGCCATTTTAAAGAGTCTGAAATTAAAAGCCTTCACATTTAGTCTTAAATATCAAGAATTAGTCTGGAAATGCAAATTGTGAGAAGCGCAGACAGACTGACAGGCTGACGGATCAACAGGAAAGCACTCAGAACTGTGATAAGAAAATTCAAAAAGACTAATATGGAAATATAACAGTTAAGAAGTGTGGAAATGTGTGAAAGTTTTTACAAGAAATTAATGATACATAAATCAAAAAGCCCTTCTCTAGGACATTAAAAAAAAATCCTGAAATGTTCCATCCCTATTAAAACAGACAGAGCATTCCCATGACAGAGGTGAATAAATATAGCAAGAATCTGGGGTCACTCTCTTCCCTCTAAGCTCCCAAAAGTATGTCTAATATGTAGCACACACAGTTCAACAGCCTGCCACTCAGCCCAGTGAATTAGTGAATGGGGTACTTAAAAACAGAAAATCAACCCCAATTTGTGACACACTTTTTGAAGTCCTCTACTAACATAATGTAGGCAAAGTTAAATTATGAAGAGTAACAGTTTTCAAAGGCTTCAGATCAAATAACACAGTTTTAAACTTTGGAGGTTTGTCATGCATGCAATGTTAGGCAGGTTAAGCGAAGCTAGTTTGAAAATTGGTGGCTTTAGGCTGCAAATCAAATCAAAACTTGGACACTGTTAGTCAGTACTTGGCCGAGTCTAAGTTTAAAGAGCATCAGTGGAGTCTTTCAAAGCTGTGGGCATGAAGAATGCGGCATGAAATGAAATTCCTTCACTCTCCTCTGGTTAAAAGGTTTTCATTGATTTAGCCTATTGGCAAAAATGATGTGCCAGAGTGAGAGTCAGGGTTAACCACATGGGTCTGTGGGTGTATTTTCAGCAACACAGACTCTACAGAACATATACAAATATTACAGGAATATTGTAGAAACACAACAGGCAGCAGTGTGTCTCTATGATTCTCTCACTCCACCTGTAACTTTGATCATGAAAGTCATGAAGGTGACACTATTCTATAGGGCACCACAGACAGAGCTGTGGGTTTTAGTTTCTAACTTGTACCAACTTCAGACGGGTAAAGGATCAATGTGTCAGACAGACTAGACTAACATATTCAACTAAGGGGGGTGGCATCCTCCCTCATACTACCTACTGCCTAATAGTAAAACACAGTATGAAATCGACTGGACACAATCATAAGCACTGTGTTTCATATAAGCTAAGTTGTGAGGATGTGTAAATAATGTTTGATGGTGAATGTGGCTGTATTACACTCTTAATGAAGCTTGTAAATTTGCTTTTAATTCACAGATACCATTTCTTCACACAACAACCGATTTAATAAGATAACTAAAAGTTGCTACACTAGACTCTGATCTCACGCTTTCTATTCCTTCCAGCATTAAATCGACGCTGCAAAGACACACTGTTAGCTCGACAGCTAATGATTAAAGTTGCATGCATACTGCTTTGCTCTGTTACCATTTTACATTACCTAACAACTTTAAAGTTAGCATGCCATTACTTATATGGGATGCTTACCATCTAAAGAGAAATATAAGTTAAGAAGTAATGCCATCAACTAATGCATGCTTTTAGCGATGATGTATGATGTAGCGAAATGAGCAGCATTTCACCGCACATTATTGTAACAGAATGGAAGAGAACAAAGTCTTGAAATAAACAAAAAGGGCAAACGTGGAAGATACAACTCTTTACCCACGGTAATGCAAACCTAAATTTTCAACAGCTATATATATATATACATATATATAAACAAATGTATTATTTTACACATAGAATTCATGTTTCAGCATTTTTGTGCACTTGGTTTCAACTGTATCAGTATCAGTCAATGCCAAGCATATCAGTACCTCAATTTGGAGTAGTACCAGTGCTTCCTCACATATTTGGTGGAAGGGACAAGCCAAATAAAAAAGCATTTAGAGCATGTGACAATGACACTCTCCACTGAGAGCAATACAAGTGAAATTCTTTCAGATAACAAAGGCTCTTTACAACTTGCCTCTTTGACTGCAAGGAAATCACTGGAGCGTTGCAAGAACTTATATGAGATATTGACTCTGTAATCCCACCACAAATAAGACATAAGACAAATTTAACAATAAATGTTTGCTTTACAAGTAAACAGCGAAATAGGGCTTACTGAACGACAGTAACCTCTTTGTAGAAGCAAGGACAACACAATATAAAACTTTCATTCCATCTCTGTATAAAAAACAATATTTGTATATATCCTTCGATTTTAATAGTCAGTTGTGGCAAAAAGGAGAAAGAAAAAACTACAAATCAACACTTTACTTCCTGAAAGGAAAGGGAGGGGCAGGAAGGAGAGAGAGAGAGAGAGAGAGAGAGAGAGAGGAAAAAAACCCAGGTGAGTTCATTAATGAGTGGCACCTGTGAGTGGGGGGAAGGGAGGCTAACACACACACACACCCAGGAGGAGAGCAGAGAGGAATGAGAGTGGACAAAAAAAAAAGAAAAAAAAATCCAGGTTCACCCAAATTGGCCTGCGAACTCATCAAAGAGTAAAGAAATACTGAAAAAAGACGAGAGCAGCAAGTGGGAGAAGAGAACCAGCTGGATTGTCACTGAAGGATTCTGGAAACTTGTGACCTGAACAGTTTTGAGGATCCCTGGAATCTGCAGAAGGAAAAAGTGCCAGTGGGCCATCCCTTGCAGGCTTGGACCCCCATTCTGGCCTGGGCTGGGAAAAAGGTAAGTACTGTGCATCACTCTCCAGGCTTCACCAGTATCCCTCCAAACCCTAAATGGCCCCTCAAAACTTTTCCATTTTCTGCCCCCCTGCCCTATTTCCACTTCTACTTACACACACACACACACACACTCATTTACACCTGTGGAACTGAACTGGACTATCTCTCACACACTCACACACACACACACACACACACACACACACACACACACACACACACACACACACACCTGCTTATTCATCCACTCACTTCTACACAAAGTGAAGCACGAACTGAACTGGACTAACCCCCACACACACACCCATACATTCCTCCACCACTTCATTATTTTTTTGAACTGATTAATTAAGTATTATTGTTGTATTATCAGATTTGTGCTGAACGATGAAATGGTGATACTTTTATCTAACATGTCTTTTGTTGGAGTAACTGTCGGATTAGTTTTGTTGAATAGTTGAAAGAATTTGATTTGTATTTTGTTTGTGCATCTCTAACGTGTTGCTTGGTTTTTAAGAAACGCTGATCTAATTTATAAATCAAATGTCTTTTGATTATGCCTGCAGATGCTTGCAGATGTTTTTTTGTAGGAGTTAGAGCTCGCAGGTCCATTCTTTTAGGTTACATACACAATTGAAAAATGAAAACAAATTTGACAGGATTATAGTTTTGATTTTTATGAATCATCCACCTGTCTGGCGCCCAAACAGTATTGTATGTGAACCTTTCTAGCCCCTACGCTACACAGTGCCTTTTCTTTCTTTTTGGCTTTTATTAGATAGCGGATACACAAAGGAAACATGGGGAGACAGAAATAACAATATGACGTGCAAAAATGGTCCCAGAACATAGTCAAACCTCAGATACAGATATATGGTATCAGTTTTAACCACTAGACCACCACAACATTGCCAACCATTTTAAGGAACAGAGATACTCTGCATGTGTGCCAATGTGTTTGAGTGTGTGTGTGAGACAGAGAGAGAGTTTAACAGTACCATGAGCACGTAGCAGCGCCTCTGCAGTGAAGAGAGGGGCCTGCAGCATGTCAGCTGTCTCCACTATCAGCATGTCCTTCAGCCTCCGCAGATCCTGAGGCCGCAGGCCCTCATACAGCTAGAGAGGAGGGCACGGGAGAGGAAAGGACAGAGACAAGATGGGAGGAAAGGAGGATAATGGCAAGAGGAAAATAAGAGAGAGTGAACAAAGGTACAGAGGCAAAAAGGCAATTGGCAGAGAGAAGTAAGGGAACAGCAGAGGGTGAGATCAGGGGACGAAGGGGAAGGAGTTAGGGTGGAAGTAGAGAAAAAGATGGAGCAAAGGGGAAGAAGAGAATGCAAGTATTAAAAACAAATCAAATATAGATGATTGCTGACCGAGCCGGGCCCAGTGAGCTAACACAGTAATGATAGGAGTCACATGCCTTGTGACAGACTATTCTGTGTGACTACTTTGTACGAGCATTTGTTTGTGTCTAACCAAAGCTTCTGCAATGTCACATGTGGGCCTGGCCAGCAGGACTGGGTTATAGACCAATAGTGTCTGGTTCAAAGAGGAAAGTATAGACCCACAAGTCTATGATGTGTGTCTTTTGTTGATTTCTTATGAACTCTGAATCATATGGTTTATCATTGAAACATTGTTCTCAAGGAAAAGAATACTTACTATTCAATAGTCGGTATAATTCAGTTCCAATATTACACCACCTACAAAGTAAGCTTTAGAATACAACCCATTTACAGGTCTAGTTAGGTTAAATCATCTAAGTTAAAGAATCCCTGTCATCTAAGTTTGACAGGGACTATACAGGGGTTTGATATTGATAATGCCGTAAGTGACACCACCAGTTGAGGGTGACAAATATGAAAGCTGTGTACCCTCTGCCTCTTGGTGTGTTATTCTGTACCTCTCTTCGGTCGAGGGCTGCGTACTCTGCCTCTATACCCTCTGCCTCGGGGGCAAGAGAGAAGACCATCTGCGACTCCAGGCACAGGGCCAACTCCTTGTGGTGCTGCTTCTCTGCACAGTCACATGGAGTCTCGCGGTTTTCATTCTCTGCAAACAGGTCTGCTTCTCTCTGCACCAGGAACTGAGACAAGTAAAGACGAGAGGAAAATTTGGCTTTGAATAGTGGGGCACACACTATGTGCAGAGACATGTACTAAAGATCATTAGTGTATTTATGTATTTTGAACTGCCACTAACTCTGTGGTAGCAGTTGAGTGTTATGGAAGGCTATTCTCGTATATTTTTATATACATATACTATGATTGTGATTATTACGGACAATTTCTCAGCTTCAGAACCCCACAGTGGATTGTAGTTGTGCATCTTAACATTCATTTTGATTTTTTCACTTTTAGAGGTGCAACAGAGAGAAAGTTTCCTTTTGATTGTTATTGTGGTACTTCTGAGCATGAACATGAACATTTAAATAAGTGCT
Source organism: Centropyge bicolor (assembly GCA_037975185.1). Taxonomy (NCBI): domain Eukaryota; kingdom Metazoa; phylum Chordata; class Actinopteri; family Pomacanthidae; genus Centropyge; species Centropyge bicolor. The sequence goes on along the minus strand of JBBMOC010000032.1, from coordinate 393,140 downwards.
TTTTTAAAAGAAAAAATGGCAATGGCTAAGCCACTTGGAATTAAATTAGATGCAAAAACAAAATTGGATAAATTGTTCTCTCAAGTACGAATACATGATTTTTAATATTTCCAAACATTTGTTCAATTCATTCTTTTCCACTTCGCTTTTTGCTACATTTTCAAAAGTTCTATGTAGAGTATCTTTCATTCTAATGCAACAGCCCTAACTGCATCCCAACTCTGACATTTGGTTATTGCACGCAGTGAAAATAGCATTTCAAAGGGAACTTGAAATTAACGACGGCGTTGCAATTTGATTATCCGCAGTTAAATGTGAAACCATGGTTGAATTGTGGTTGTCCGGAACTATTTCATGATGGGGATTACACAGCTGGGTTATAAACAAAATCCATTTCATATCAAAGTTAGATCTTTACAAAGGCAGATACTGAGAGACATGCAGTGATTATTTATCAGTGTGACTTTTGTATTTGACACATCCTGCCCTAGGGATTAATGAAAGTGTTCTGTGTTGCACAGCATTTCCCAAAACTCAAAGGTGCTGAAGCGGTTTGATGAAATTTAACATAATGGATGTGATCATACAAATTATTGTCCTTTACCACAAACCAGCCACTATTCTACAAATATTCACAGTATAAAATGGAAGATATTAAATAATTTCAGTAATATCAGGGTTACTCTGGCTCCTTTTATCTTCTTTCCACTTAAACTGCTCCCTGCACCAGTGAGGCTCTTCACTTTCAATCTATGGAGCCTTTGATCTATACCTAAAATGTCATACTTGAGAGTATTTTACATTAGCTGGCGGTGAAAAATAGCCACAGGATTTTGGATTCTCACTTCAACACAGGTCTTCATGCCTGAGGCAGCAGCGTAGTGCAGGCAGGTGTTTTTCTTGTTGTCAGTGGCATTGATATCAGCACTCTCATACTCCCCGTGGTCCAGCTTTGCTCCTGTCCATGTCAGGATGATTTGTAGACATTCTGCCCGACGCTGTTTGTCTTCATAAGGCCGTGAGATCCGGGGTTGCAGCGCCCCTTCTGAGGTCATGATCTGGGGCCCCATGCAGAGAAGGTGCAGAGATGTCTCATTGTGCACATTACGCTTGTTAGGATTCCCATCTTTGCTTAGGAGAAAAGACCTAAAAAAGAAGACAGGGGACAGGAATAACAGTGAGTTTCATAGGTTTGCTCATTGCACCAGAAATGGCTTTCAGTGCTGATAATTGAGAAAGGCAACACATTTTAGCTAACTTTTATTTCAGCTTTGATCAACAAAGTAACCTACTAGGATTTACAGCTATTAGCCTTTATGGGGCGCACAGCATGTTTTTTTGTTTTTTTTTTACAGCATAGTAAACGTGAAGGTCTGACTCTCAGCTTCATCAAAATCATGAGTATCAAATGTGTCCATCCATCCATCCAGTCATATATTTTGCTTACACTACTTTTTCCCCTCTGACATTTCTCAACCCCACCCCCTACTAGCATTTTTTAAAGTTAGGTAGGATCGCAAAATTGAGCAAGCATCCTATTAGCAGAGAAACGAAAAGGCCCGAGAGGAGTGAAGACGAACACATGCAAGGTTGGTAGCTCTTGGAGCCCCCCATCCTTTTCCATCTCAGCATGTTGCATTCCTGAGAGCTGCTAACAGATGGCTATGTGGATAGGACAGATGGGACAGAGACATATAGAGACAAAACATGAACATTTTTCTCTAAGATGCAGCAATACAGTACTAGATGGGACCAGTTGATCAGCAACAGAGTGCCAAAAATAAGAGAGGTGCTCAAAAGACATTTGATTTGAAATAAGAATAATAAATCAATTAATCAAAAAAGCTCGAGCCTAACAAATTAGTTCCTCATCTACCTACCCTGAGATATCCATTTCCCTCACAGACAGCAACCAGTCCAAAAATAAGCAACTCTGCATGTGTACATTCTGCCTGCTTCCTTGTTTGTTTGATTTTATCTGAGCCACATCCTGACCTGAGTAGGCGTGTCATGGCGTGCCGGGCAGCATAGTGCAGTGGAGTGTTGTGCTGGTAGGACTCTCCATATGTAGAGTTGGGATCCAGAGCCTCCTTGAACTGCTGGTTGCTCTCATACAGTTGGCAGGCCAGCACCTCATCTCCATTGATGAGAGCCTTACGGAACTTGGTCGCTGTGTTCCCCATCTCTTCCCCTGATGTAGGTTCAAGCTCTGACTGGCACAGCAGCCTCTTAATTTGTCTTCAATCTGTTCAAGTCCAACAGGCCAGCATACTGAATGTCCTAAAGAAAAGGGGGAAAAAACAGTTAAAAATCCTTTATGACTGTATCCAAATCCAACAAGGCCTTGTTAACTAAAAATGGTGACTGAGCTCGTCTGTCATTAAAAAAAACAACAACAATTCAAGCCGATTCTTCCATTGAGCCAAACATATTGTCAGTGCTGTTTAAAAAAAAAAGCAGCCCTGCATGTTACAAGCATTAATCGCTTCCAATCCCTCTGAATCACAAGGACGCGAGTTGCATCTCCAAGGCTGCTCAGGCTGCTCTGCCACAAGCCCCTGTGTCAGCATCACCACTGCACTGTAAACCACCTCCCTGTGTTTGTCTTTTTTGTTTTGAATAACTAAACACAGTGCCAACAAGGCTCAAACAGAGAGAAGGACAAGACTTCCTCTGGCATCACCAGGAGCTTCCGCCACTCCATGCCAATGCTGCCCATCCCACTGAGGCCACGAGTCATTGTGAAGCGAGATACCGTCAACTCGAGAGCAACACGCAGCGAGTCAGCATTTCGCTTCCACCAGAGCACCATATGGTCATGACTGTTTGGGCAATGTGATGCTTTTATGTATTTTCGGTCAGCGACAGCACAAATCAACAGAGGATAAGATCACCTCCTTCAGCACTATATATTCTACTTAGCAACACTAAAGTTCATTTAAACTCAATTCTGACCAGCATGGAAATTCTTCTGAACAATCATACCCTGGTGTAGGTGTGTTATGTCCAAAATAGAAGCAAAAATGTTTCTTTAAAACGTGTACAGACTGAATGCCCAACTATAGGTTAGTGTGGCAAAGGAATTGGAATCCATTTGCAGAACAAGTTTCCAGGAAAAAGTATAACCTACTATAATTTAGGGAATTTTTAAACATCATGCTCAAACAACATAAATAGAATAAAAAGCTGAAGAAAAAACAAAACATGCTTCTCTGCATCCTCTATGTACATGCATGCATACAAAGAGTGAGACTACTGTGGTGATTTCAGTTATTTAATGCTACCAAAGCAATAGGTGTACACTTGGTTGCCACTTTATTAGGTACATCTAGCTAAAGATTATGTCTATTCTAATAGTTCTATAATTAATCTATACTTGATGAAGCTTATGCTGTTGTTTGTGTTTCTGTCGATTGTTGTGTTGATTCAACTTCAGTCAGTAACTAGTAAACTGGACACTGAGTATACGTATCTTAAGTAAAGTTGTGTTCACATGGCAAAATCAAGTTCAGAAGCTGACACCAATTTAGTTTATAACATGTTCATAACTGCCCACAGTCATGTTCAGCTTTTTAGGAATAGCAGTGAGAGAAATCCTCCACAGTGGGGTGAACTTTAAGAGAGGCTGGATCATAGATGGATGGGACATCGGCTCCTCCTCACTCTCTGTAACAAACCTGTAATAAGTCAATTTACTTGCATGAGTTATTGCCTGTTCTTTATTCAGCCAACCTAATTAACTAACTACTGTGTATTTAAGTGTGAATCATCAAGAGTGTTATTCCACTGCAAACACTAGGACCTGCTCTCCATCCTCCCTTGCAGTAGGAGCAACACATTCTAACAGCATTAACAAAATAGAAAACAGTGAAGCCAGGTGACATGAGTTCACCTGCCCTGCATCAATAAACCTGTGTGCAGCTTGTGCCATGTGAGGACAGACCCCCTCATAAACATACAGTCAGGGGGGAGGACAAACAGCCTGTGTCCCACCTTGGTTATCACTTGTAAACACCTTATCTTGGGTTATATAACCTCATAGTTGGAAACACATATAAAGCTTGCTCTGCAAATGCATAACTAATTAACCTACCTGACAATAGTTAACGACTCTTTTCCCACACACCAGCTTGAAACTACAGCTACCAAACAGCAGCAGATGTAGTGATCTAACAGTTTGTCTGCGCAGCTTTTGCCACTTGTCTCTGAACTCCTTCACGCAGGCCTTTCTCCATGTTGTGTGTTTGCTAGCTCCCTGTGTTGTGTTAATGAACAGTCCGCGATTAACGCTTTCTCACATCGCGACTCCGTGAAAACACACCACACGAACTGACCTCAGACAACGAGAGCTGTAAACTGTCCCGTGTGTTCAAAGGAGGCTTTGTGCTAACCGCAAAACACAACAGCGCTTTGCTAGCTGTGTGTTATTCAAAAACATAAAGCCCCCATCATGACGCTGCCTACTGCGTTGGCTAACGTCAGCGCACACGCTAACGGCTTGGCTAGCATGCTAGCTGCGCTGCTAGCCCACTTAGCTGTAGCACAGTTGATAAAGAAAGTCCCGGTAAACAAAGCGAGTAACAAGTATTCAGACTTACACAGATGGTGAGTCCCGCTGTCACAGAGTCGAGCTGGTGGATTGAGCGACACACTCTATCAACAATCAGAGGGTTTTCCTTGTTATTAAGTGAGGCAGTCCATGAATAATGTGAGCTCAGAGCAGTGATGTTGTTCCTGTCAACTCTCCGCAGACTCTCTGCTGCTGAGAGAAGGGCTGCCAGGTCTCAGCACATCATCCCCCCAAAACAGGCGGAGAGGGATCGCTGTGCTCGTGCGCGCGTGTGTGTCTGTGTGTGTGCGTGCGTGTGTGTGTGTCCTAACTTTGCAGTATTTTGGACATGCAATGACAAAATAAGCGCATGTTTGTTGCTTTCTTGGAGCCCTACTTTATTCTGGTCTTTCTGTTTGTTGCAAAGTCTCAGCTTAAGAATTTAGTATGTATGTGGCAATATGAAGGACATAAGCTGATCCTATTCAACATGTGTCAAATCCACAGGTTCACATCATAGACTGTTTAAAATGGAAAAGACATGGATTCCTCAAAATAAAATAAAATTGTCATTCTAACCCTCCACTTTTGGACTTTAACAGTTTAATTGTTAAGTAAAATGTAAATTTAATTCAATTTTATGTCAGATCCACTCAATCTACATCTAAATATAACAGGCTCCTGTAGTGTTTGATTTTGTAGCCCATATGTGAGTACAAGAAAAAACCACTAGAGTGCGACAGAGTCCACAGAAACAAATAATACATTTGCCTTGACATGAAGTTACGCTTGTAATCTTAACGTTTAAGACTTAATATGACTTCAGTCTTTTTTGACTATGTTGTACATAAAGACTAAAAGGTGGATCAGCTGAATTTAAGTAACTCAACCCTCCATCCTGTGTATGTTGTGCTTCTTATGTGCAATTAACCACAATCAAAAAGTATCTATGCATCAAACATAACTGTCTGAGTAATTATAGAAAATCTTTAAATAGATTATTCATGTATCAAGCAAATACTATGTTAAATGTATACATTAGTCCATCACCCGTAAAGTGTGCTGTAATTAATCTGGAAGGTGTCTTGGCTTTTAAGTAACCACTCAGATACTAAATAGAACACATATGCCTTTTATTATCAAATATCTGAACATTGCCATGAAGGTATATACAGCATTTTATCCTCACATTCATGAGTGCACAAATTTCATATCAACAGGCCTTCAATAAATAATCTGTAAACACATAACCTCAGTGAAACATACATAACACTGTTATAAAAACGGGGCAACTAAAACAAATGCTTTGGCACTTTCAAAAATTCCAAACACGGAGTCACATAAATGGGATGTTCAAACTGGATAGGCCAGCAGGACAGATGGACTATGGATAGATGGAATAAGTCAGCATCTCTAGATGCTGATGCTTATTGTTTGACACATGACCTTTGACTTGATGTCATTATTTTATTGTGTGTTTGATATTTCCTGTGTCACCACACAGGAATGAAAAACATGTTTTACCATCAAGACAAATTCTGGGTGTGCACATAACAAAAAAAGCAATATAATATTTCTCATTCATGGTGGCAGATGAAGCAAAATGAGATACAAAACATTTGAAAGACGACACCTTCAAGGGTTCGTGTAAAAGGAGTAGTAAGCTGCCGCCATGCCTTTGGATGAGGGGGCTTCTTTGCTATAGGAGCTACTGTTGGTGGCAGCAGAGGCCAAGTCTTCACACTTTATATCTGTGGGCGAGTCCTCATTGCTGGGACCATTAACAGACAAGCGCCTTCGTTTGCAGGCATAAGAATCAGCCTTGTCTAAGGACAGAGCTGAGGACTGTGTCTCTGTCCAGGAGGAGATCAGGCCTGCGCTGCCGTTCACCTCCTCGTCTATCTGTGGTTTAACTTTGCTCGAGTCTTCTGAGAAGCTAGCAGTGGGACTAGGTCTGGGAGACCAAGGCAGGCTAGGGGTAACCTTTCTCTGGTATGCCGCTCTGGACCCCCACCCTGCAGACATGGTGGTGAAAGGAGAGTCTGGGTAGTAGCTGAGAGCATGAGATGTTTGCATGGACAGGGATTTGATGCCATAAGGAAGCAGGGAGCTCGAGTAGTCCCCCTCATAGGGTGTGAGATCTAGCTTGTTGCTGGTGCTCGTGCCATTCCCCCCTTGCTGCATGGAGGTGACAAACCACCTCTGTGAAGCTCCGTCTTCTGTCTGAGGTGAGAGGAGGCTGTTTGTCTGCGGCACAGCTCTCTCACTGTTGTAGAAGCGATTCTGGGGAAGGTTGTTGACAAATTGGTCCTGGAAGAGGGGCTGCATGGTGTAGCGGGCGCTGGGGACAATCTGGTGGGCACGGGGGGAGTCGGTGGGAGACGGGGTGAGGCGGTCATGCTCTGGAGCTGTGTACATCCTGAAAAAAAGCGTGTACTTATGAAGTCAAAGAAGGGCAGAATGGAAAAAAAATAATGGTGTGAAAATGTCTTGCAAAGTGTGCTTGCACATGAGGCAACAGATCTTCTGTTGGTAAATATAAAAAAATGAAAATTACAACATTGTGACATAGTGAGAAAGAAACATATAGTTGTATGAATCAAATTATATGAGTTTATAACCAGTTTATAAAGAAGTGAAGTGAAATACTCACGAATCATAATTATCTCTGAATCCCTTGGCAAATGGGTTGTGATCAATTTTCAGCTGTGTGATCTGAAACAAAGCAAAAAAGGAAAGAATGAGCTACACATGTGAAGATAAAGAGAGAGGAAATGTAAAGAAGCATGCAGATCTCAGGTCTATTAACCACATGCAAGTCAGACTATACAAGGAAAAACCACATGACTGATTAACATTCAAAAAATGCTATATATTCATTGAATGAGTTTCAATGGAAAGAAATTCCAAACGGATGAAAACATGATGCAGTTTATATATGACAAAGCTGGAATATTGCTCTGGATATACAATAATCAAAAACAATATTGTGGCACAGAAGAGATGAATACTTGATGCTCACATCAGTGTTCTGGTAGGCGGTCACAGCTATAAACTGGGTCTCAGGGAAGGTGAAGCTCTGAGTCTTGACTTCACTGTTTATGTCCTCGACCCCATCCTCCGTCACCTCCACGATGTGCAGCCGCGGCTGGTACTTGTGCAGCGATTGCAGGACGATCATCTGCATATTAGCATGTATTCATTTGCAAAGTGAATTCCTAAATCATTTTTTATAATTTTCTAAACACGGAATTTGTGCAAAAATATCATTTCTGTACAAGGCAAGTTTGGCCTAATGGTGCAAAAGTCACTCTGCATTAAACAGATTGAATTTAGGATGGTGTAGTTAATTTAAATGGATTAAAGTATTCGTTTGCACACTTCTTTTTACACATGAATTTAAAAAATATATAAAATTAACCCGAATTGTGCTCTTAATTTATGTTAAACTATTATTCTAATGTTGCGCTTTAATTGCGTCTTTTATGCAGCATTTTGCACCAAAAACCAAAAGTCAAACACATTTTACTGTAAATACACACAGTTCAATACAATAAAAAATATGTTGATATTTTATTACATTTTATTCAAATGTTTAGTGAGGATTAGAGGTGTTAATGTTTATCAGACTTACCTGTGAAGTGCTGTGGCTGGTTCCTTTGTTGTTGGTGAGCTTCAGTTTGCTGAAGGAGATTTCTTGCCTCATCCAGTGGGCCCCGGTGTTTGGAGACTCTGGGTGGATGTACACTTTGTTCCCTGAAATATGAAATTGCATTTATCAAACATTAAGGAGCCAATTTTATTATAGGATATGCATTTAAAAAATGCACAAAGAATATAAAAAGTAAGTCTAATTTTGTATCGAATAATTTGACTCTTTCAAATAGAAAATCTAATCAGATCATCTCACTCATGTCAAGGGTTCAATTGAATTTAAATCATGGAAAAAGTGACATGCTGAACGTGTCTCACCCACCTTGGCTGCTGTTGTCCGCCTTCCCACACGTGACCCACTTGCCCCCTTGAAACCTCCAGTGGTTCGGATCCGCCAGCACTACCTCCACAAACACGTTGTAGTGCGCCGTCAGGTTGAGGCCAGCTATGTTGAAACTGAGGAAGGGGAACATCCTCCTGCAAGCATACCACCAAATACAAGACTGGTATATAAACTAGATTTAATTCTAGAGAAATATTTTTTTCAAATGAACAAGATTTAATTATAAAGCAATAAAATCTGCTATTTTCTTACAGCAAATATAAATTGATTTATTCCTCATTCATAATCTCAGTTTTCTCACCTGCCCTGTTTGGTGATGATCATCTCGGTCTGGTGCCGGTTGAACTTGAGCCACAGGGGTCGGTTGCAGAGGTAGACCTGGGCCCTCATGCCGGGACCGGCGGCGGGCAGTGGGATGTTACCGAGGCCGGAGCCTGAGCCGGTGTAGGGCGGGTAGAGGCAGCCGTGACTCTGGCCCACCTGGTAGGCCGAGCTGAAGTGACCGCGGCCGGCGGCGGAGGGGGAGAAGCCCGCGGGGGGCAGCACGGAGCTCAGGTGGAGAGACGAGGAGTACCTGGCCGCTCCGGACGGGGTGTACACCGCACCCCCGGGGGTGTAGGGGATAAAAGAGCAGGGAGTCTCCGGGCTCTGTTTGGAAACAGTGGGGTGGAGGTAGTAGCGCTCTGCAGCCATCCCCTGCTCTGCATACCTGCTGCCAGCCACCGGGTCCTCTCCGTCCACAGCCGGAGACTTGCACCTGTCCTCCGGCGCCTCCTTGGTGGAGGAGAAGGTGGTGCTCTCTCCTTCACCGCCCAGCATCGTCTCACTCCTGTGCCTACAGAGCCGGATGGCTTTCTTAACACTACTCCCTTCCCCTAAAGTGTCAGAAGTCCTCCTGCCAGCATCCACTGCAGTGTGAGTCCTGCACAGTGACACACACGAGGGTTCAGAGAGAGAGAAGCGACATCCACAGCCTGAGTCAGCAACACATCACAGGCCTTGAACAAATGAATATAAAGAGGTGGCGGTGGAAAGTGACCGTCATGTCAAAGCTGAACATCTCTGTGGGAGGATCAGTGTGTTGTTGTGAACTTTATCTGACTTTAACTCACGCATCCTTAAAAAAAAAATCTGTGGTTTTATTATAACTTAAAAACATTTATTTGTCTCTTACTTCTCTTTCAAATTTAATCCTTATCTCTGTTTTAAAATCACTTTCTGGAGAATAATTTTCAAAAATTTAGTGAAATAAAGTAAAGCACCTTCTTTCATTATTGGGTGGGACTTAGGTCAAAAATTCAGATATTACTGTGAAGGTTTTATAATGTTCAGCAACTTGCCTTCATCAGTCAATATCTCAGCCATGTTCAGCCATAAAAAATGATGTACATGAGGTGAGCTGCTGATCTCTGTTGTATGTGGACGATATTGAAACGTGCAGAGCCAATTTCTTGTAAATCATATGACAAACTTGAAGTAAAGCACTGATTTTTGGGGGGGCTGTTTTGTGGTGTAAAGCCGAAATGAAAGTTCGCCCACGACTCTTGAAATCCAGTCAAGTGACACCGCAACGTTTCGGTGAAAACAAATTTTGCTTTTCATATTTTATGACGAGGCAAACCCACGTTTTCTATATATACATGAAACCAACATGTTAAGAAAAAAATGGCTAACAAAGCATTTATCTTCACAAATATTTCTTTGCGAAAAAATAAATGCATTTGTTTGTAAGTAAAGGACGGGCTGCTGATAATCCTATATTATTATTCAGAGTTAATGAATCTGCATTCATTCAGTTCTGATGCGGATTCGAGTCCCAGCGGGATCCAAGACGTGAAAAAGAGGAATAGCCAATTATTTTTCCGTTTGAAGAAACCTGTGATGTTTCTTGGATCAGACAGTCCCATGTAAAAAAAAAAACAAAAATAAACGGAAAAAGGAAATATAAATAGATCTGTGTGTAGACAAATAAAATATTTAACGTGGCTTAATTTTCTTTAAATAAATTCAAAGGCTGAATTGATATTTAGTTTGAAAATGTTTTAATTTCTCATTTATTATAATGTAAAATTTAAACAAACATTTCACCGGATAAAAATATGCATTCAAATATAATATACCTCCATGTATAAAATGTATATAAAAATATAAAAACTTACCAGGTGAGTCTCCCTCCTGTTCGCGCAAATCAAGTTCAAAAAAAAAAAATCTACTAAATGCAGGCTATGTTAAGCTGTCAGGCTGAGCCCAGATCAGTGCAGGACATCATGTTGTGCCTGGGCTTCGGGAGGAACTTAAAGGTGAAGCCTGAGCCATGTGGAGGCGGACTGAGCGCAACGGAGCGGCGCAGTCCCGCTTTCACCGCGGCGCTCCCCGTGCGGCCGTGACGCACAGGCAGCAGCCTATTATCGGTGTCTCCTGTGGTCTCCAGGGGAGGGGCAGGGGATCCTCAGCACCACAGCCCGGGCTGCTCCCAGATCCATCTGTGAACTGCTTCCATCTCATCATCCTCACACACACACCCCCATCAGGAGTGTGTGTATGAGGGTCAACAGTGCAGAGCCATGGCGACCTTATATTCTTATACCACCTGGGTTGTTGTCATGTGGAAAGACTTTGTGCAACCCTGATATACACAAATCAAAACCTCTAATATTTGATCAGAAAGAGAAAGAATATTAACCAGATTTCTGAAAGGTGGTGCACATCTGGATTTGGCCTCTGGTCTACTTTTTAAAACTTTTACACACTGACTCCCCAAAAATGCATAAAATCAACAATATGAAAGTTGCTGATAATTTAGAGTCTTTGTGATCCTTTACCTACAATAATCTGTTGTGCGAAATGTGGCAGACTGTGAAATAAGTACTTGGAAAAGTAAATGTATCTCACTGACAATAAGGCATAAAAATATAAAAATGATCAACACAATTCTTTAATTTGCAGGTCAGTTTTTGCTACAATAGCTGCACAGATGGAACCTGTCATGAGTAAAATGTAACTCTGTGAGTGTCTTTGTACTGGTGGTTAAAGACTACAGGTAATCAATATGATCCTTCATATCAGTGCTAATGGGGCTAGAACTAGAGGAGCAGCCAAGGCATGAAAAGGAATTGTCATGAGGCTGCTACTTTGTGATTTTGCCATAATTGGGCTGAAATGAGAAAACACTATATAAGGAAATGGATCTGCAGTAATGTTAATGATCAGTGACATTGAAAAAAAGCCATTTTATTAGTATGAGTAAATCAACAAGTGAACAGTGGAACTCAAATTAGTGTGCATGTCGGCTGTCTTTACACCAGTGAAAATGAATGTTGCTCATTAGTTGCCTCAATATACATATAAGTTAGTCACAAAGAATTCACTGATGGTTTCCGCTCTTAAAGGGACTCATATCAGACTGTTTCCTCCTTCATTCTCTCTACTTCTTCAGTTCAAAGGAAACCAAATTCGGACCTGAAATTATATCTGAATGACGGTGTTAATGGGCCACCTCTTAACCGCTTAAAGACCAGCTCTTCTCTCAAGACCAGACGATGCTCAGCTCTGCCTGAAGAGAAGTCTGCATGATAAAGACAGTGAGAGGATTAATGAAGCGGGTTGCCACCTCTGAAATAAACACACTGCACATCAAACAAGACAAATCAGCTGTTTGAACAGCAAACAGTCTAAAGCTAATGCACCTCTCCTGTTTGTGCTGATAAACTGATTGGGTTGTTTGATTATTTCAGAAAGTCATGAATATAGAGTAAGACTTCACAGTGTGTGTGTGCACATGCGGTTTCGATGCTCTGAAATTTTCTTTGAACTACAAGTATGTTCTCATTGCACCATGATGGCCTTTAATTTTGTGCTGTTATTCTCATAGCGAGTATAGTCCATGTATGTGTGGATGTAATGAAATGCTCAATTAGTATCAAACTATCAATTTGTTATGGGTTGAATTCAAGCACATCAAACTCTGTCTCATCATCAAGCTTTCTCTTTCTCTATACGTGACACACAAACATATGTGGTCACATGCTTTGTTGGTAAAACCAGTGAGTCAGAAGTGAGAACGCGTTGGGTCTCGAAAAAGTTTCTATATAAGCTTCTGTTTGTCCCAGCAGCGCAGGGGCTCACACACACATTCACACATTAAGCACTGAAAATGATTTGCTGCAGTCACCCTCCTTCAGAAATAGCTTTGAGTCTCCCCTCCGCTCAAATACGTGTTTTACTTATTGTGACTTCACTGGGATGTTTGACCTTTGCTGTGCAGAACGGTGCACGCACGCAGTTTGACACCAGGAGGCTGTTTTTTCACATTCATCTGCTGAAAGAGGGGAAACTTTCTCCACCTTAAATCTGAGTTTAACACAGGCGTGCGCAAAAAACATCTTGTGAGTTTAGAGCCAATCGTGGTCCTATGTACAACTTTAGACAAGTGTGATGTGGAAACTTGAAACCTGTCAGTGCACACACACACACACAGAATGATTTTTTTAGTCAAGTGTCATATAGTTTAACTATTTTTTAATATTTGCTTATTCACAGATTAAAGAACTTTCAGCAAAGAAAATGGAGTTTAACCCTTTATCAAGCGCGTGAGTATTTTTGTCAATTTCCTTACCCTTTACAAAAGTGGAAAATGTGAAAAATGTTACAACAGAAATGAAGTTTTGTTATGTCCTCCAATAACACTCTAAGGTTGAATTTTTGAAATTCAAAGTATTTCAATGAGTGCCCTATAAAGGGTTAACAACATGATTGACCTTTTTCAGACACAACATATTAGTCAAAGAAATGCATTTTATACATCTTAAAACATGTCTGAAGGGCATCTTCAGGATGAACTTTCCACCATTTGTCTTGTTTGTATTCTGCCCTGCTCTTCAGTTTAAACAGATATATATGCTGCTCAACCATAGTCCTCAGTGATGACAAAACACACACAATTTCTAGCTAAAATCATTCACTCATTACCAAAAATGTACCAAAAAAAAAGTCACTCCCATATATCACATAATGCTGTTTGGTTATTATGTGTTCATTGGGCAGCCTGTCTGTATAATGGCCTCACTGCTCTCTCTGTCACGCTCGATGAGCAGCTTCCCCAAGCTGTGCCTGCTTTTTGACACGTCTAAAGGGCTGTTTCTGACATCTTGCCATCCTGCCGGCCACCCCTCCCGCGGCGCTCATGCCAGGCAGGAGGAAAAAGCTGGTGACCTGGCCATCGCCGGCCTGCCCTAGGCCACTGCCACCCCGCTGGCAGCAGAAGGTCTGTTGGTCTGAAGCCATGCCAGGAACTCTGCCCGCCGCAGCTTGTGATGTCACGACGGACACGCTCTCACACCAGAGTTCTGATTGGCTCTGAGGGTTTGACTTTCTCACTTCCTGGGAAATGCCCTCTCAACAACTTACAGTCATACAAACCTAATTAATTAACAATTAATAACCTTTAATTGAATGCAATCTCAGCTTTCTGCCCCCTCAGCTGACGAACTGCCTTCACAGATCATACAAAAACCAGGAACACGTCCTCCCCTTTTCTGACATCATTTGAAGATTTGTAATTGAAATTTTTACAACTCATCTTTTACTTCCTTTTCTTAATTAGTTACCAGTGCATAAAGAACAGTCTTCATTTGTGTAAAGGTTTTCTTGCCAGATCCAAACTAAACTTTCATGCTCTGATACACTTGAAAAGTTTGGCGTTTGAGGACTATAGAAATCTGTTTTTAACACTCAAAACTGGATGGAAATTGAGAAATATGGAAACCATAGATGATGTAGTAACTTTTGTAGTGAGTGTAAAGTGTAATGTACATTTTTAAATGAGGCAAAAACAGTCACATTGCCCAACAAATCACTAGAAAACCTTGATAGACATCTAAAATAAAATGATCACCTGGATCCTTTTTCTACAAACTAATAGTTACTAATAAGAGTTTTTACAACAGGGCTTCAAATGGCAGAAGGTGAAGGCCTCTAGTGACCCACTTCCTTGTCCCACCCCCCCCGCTTACATTTATGGTTTGGTCCTACATCCTGTTAAGAGTAGCAGCAGGAGCGGACCATCACATTTGGTGCTCAGCGTGGGGGCGGTTGGTGAGCTGTCATGTTCCAGCTATCCCATGGAGATACACTTCTGCCTCTCCGCGAAGATTTGGTGTTTTCTCATTTGCATTTGCTAATGAGATCCTGTTTGCATGACTTTATACTGGAAGGCTATCTCTCTGAATATCTCTTTACAAATACAGGAGTGGATGAAGTCTTGTTTAGTTAACCTTTATCAACCAATTAGTCCCATTGAGATTAAGGATGTCTTATTCAGGAAAGATCTGGCAAAGAGAGAGAGAGAGACTTAAAAAAAATCTTGTTAGTCATAGTAAAATTGTAGGTATTTGTGAGTGGTCTTCTTTTAGTTTTGGATTCCCAAATTTGACACAGTGAGGTATCACCTACATTGAGAGTTGGTAGTGGAGCAACAGTTGTAACAACTTCACAGTGATACTGTTAAAGCTCTTATGCCACCAAAGGTGAAAGACAAGTTAATGCGAGCTTGTGGTGTTTGAAATTGTTCAAACCGAAAAAAAGGAAAATCTTCCTTTTTTATTGTCTGTCTTTGCTTCAAGAGTGCATACCATTTCACTGATGACCAAGTGTGTGAGCCTGCCCTCATCCATTCACCCTGATCACAACTTCACACAAGAGATTCATCTTCCTGGAAGCTTTCCTTAGCCAAGACCCATGACTCCCAGAATCACTTGTCTGAAGGAAGTTTTTGAAGTCTTGGGCCAATTAGGGCCTGTTTAGAGCACTTCCTCGTTATCACCCAATCTGTACTGTTAAGAATTCCTGCCCACCAATCTGCCAGTGTCAGCAGCCCCCCAAAAAACAATCGCAAGTCCATCTCAGGTCACAGTAATGAGCTATTGCATTGCTAAAGTCAAGCAGATCCTCAGATACTGTGATACGTTTAAGGTCGTAAAAAAAAAAAAAAGAAATGATATGAACGATATGAACACATCTTTTAAAAGCTTTGGGAGTGTGCTGGAGTTAAGTTAAAAAACAAGATGGAGGATGAGAGGACTTCTAACACCCTCGCCTTCATTTGCAGGGCTCATCACATACTTAACACCGCAAGGCTGTTTTCCCTCTAGCTGACCTCTGACCTCCCTGTGAAAGAGGGTAATCACCTGAGAAAATCCACCAGGCTTCAACTGAGCATCACTTTATGTTATTAAGACAATATTGCTTTTACTGCCATCCTTGTCAGACGCTTTATAAATAAATGTAAAGAAGAGATTTAATGAGAATACACCGTTTGTGTCTCACTCACTTCAATGTTCTCTCATTGCCTTTTCCCTACACGTCGGCCCAGCAATAATAAAGCACCAGTATAATAACCCAGCAAAAGCAAAAGAACAAATGCATCCTCTGTATTGTCTAGAAGAGTGTCCCTCTCTCCAGTGGGGTGGAAAGAATATTTTCTGCATTCTGTCCTCTCTTTGCGCCGACAGCCAGGACCCTGAGCATGTTTTTCTCGTATGGAGAATCTGCTGACTGTGGTATCACATTATGATTAACAATTAAACTATGATCCCCTTCTTTCCCATTGTTATTCCACAGATGACTGAGAGTAAGAGCGAAACACCAGCGACGGCACGCAGGCTTCATTAGATTCATTGATTGATTTATTGTTTTCCAAGGTTGTAATCACTTCCCCCAAGGTAATTTGTAAGCTCTTTATGGTTCAGAGGTATAAGCCTGAGAGTTAATTAATCGGCTTTGTTTAGAAGTTTGGAAGTAGAAATGCCTGTCTGAATTGGTAACAGCCAACAGTCCCTGTGACTTACCATCCCTGGTTTTCACTACAAACGATCAAGACTAAGCAGGTAAACAGACACAATTATGTCTGGATGCTTTCTAGATCTTTATCAGGATTTGTCTTTTCTCTGTTAATTTTCTTCTTCTCAATTGCCAATTTAAGATTTTGTCATGTTCAGAGGACACAGTCTTCAGTATCTTGGTAAAAACTACAAATCTGGCTTTTGAATTTATCACAATTAAAAAAGATTACAAAGAGTACAACTAAGCACAAAGATAATTTTACGCTACATAAGAACAAATTTTTAATAAAACTGAAATGCAGTGAAGATTTTCTGTAATATTTTACAATAATCATGACCAAAGGCATTTTAATAGTGTTCTCACCCCTACACTGATTTTGTGTTTTTATTCTTGGATTGGTCACTTTAATTTAAAAAAAAAAGTCAATCCTATTGATGAAAGTAAAATATTATCACCACATAATTGTATAATACTACTTTTATGTTCTGACCCAAATCTTTGATCACGGCAGAAGCTAAAGCGACACACTCGTCCTGCTCCCCCTCACCCCACGAAACCTCTGATATAGTCTGGCCTTTGTCGGTCTTAATTGAGGTCTCGGCTTGCTTTAATTGGCTTTTCGACGGTATGTGAATGGGGACTGCTGTTTATGGGTTAAGTGCATCTTAATCAGAGCTTTAATCCAGTCATTAACAGAGAAACATGAGGTGTTGAGAGGAGTGGAGAGAGGTTGATAATTGAGAGGCTGCTTCCTTGCTCCCTGTGCTGCGTGTGTATGAGTGTGTGTGTGTGTGTGTGTGTGTGTGTGTGTGGTTGCTTTAGGAGTATATTTTAGGACTACTAGGAGTTATGCAGGAGAAACTGGCAAGACAATATGAAGAAAGAAAGTTGGCACTGTCAGTAAAGTGTTTTATAGTATGTAAGGACAGGAGCATTAACTTTACTCTCACACTTCTTCTGTGTTTACACTGCAGGTCTATGTTTTTAGAACAAAAATGCAAAGGATGAATGATACACCGTCCTGTCAGATCAAAATAAAAATCGCCAGAGAAAACATTTCAAAAAACAATTTTCTTTATTTCAGACCTTCCATCTGTATTCTGATGAAAACATACACCACTACTGATAGTAAAAATAGATTGTTATTGTCTACGAAACACAACTCCGCCATCCCTGCCCCATTCCTCCCTATTGCTCAGCTGCCACATTCTCACTGAGTTTTTCTCACTGTATATTTTAGCACCTATCCCCAGTGTGAGGCCTGTGTTCTTCCGTACCCCCACTCTTGTCCCCGTCTCACACACACACACACACACAGAGACACACACAAATGCACAGTTGCGTGTTGAATCAACGAGTCTATATTGAATAAACATGCTGCTTTTAGATAGGGCCCTGATTTGCATCATCCTTTGCGAGGTGTACTTTTCACCATTTTTAGTGTAATTTATTATAGACATACACACACCTACTGATCCTATAAAAGCACTGTCAATTGCTCACAAATTCAGCGCTAGTCACCTTCTCAGAGAGGATCATCGACAAATAAATCTAGGCTACAACAGAGGAGGTGTATTAAACATGTGTGTCCTCTCTGATTGGGGCTGGGTAGTTTTGTATCCAACATGATTTTAATATTCAATTTGCTGAATGAATCCTAATTAATTCATTTAGGTTTAGCTTTGTATCAAAAGTTGTATCTGTGAAGAGCAATAACTTGAAAATGGCATTCAAAGATATTACACTGTTTTGCCAAGTACATATGTTTTGTACATTTATCTTTATTAATAAAAATCAACAAAACGATCAAATAGAAATTTGCCAGAATTGCATGAATATTAGCTTGAAACCGGATCCAAACTACCAACGTCTACCAGAACCCCATTATGTCTACTAGTGAGAACATGTCCACGTTTAACCTATCTCTGTCATGTGCAACACCTTGCACCTTATTGTCTGTGTGTGAATCTTGTGTGTATTTGTGTATTATTTTAAGGTGTGAAAGATCGTATGACAAGATGAATACTGGCGGCTCAGCTTTACCTCTCCCTACCCACACGCATCTCTCCCTGTGAGTGTGAAAACATTTACAGCACGAGATGACACTTCCTCCCAGGTCAGCAGGTCAGACACACACATACACACACATATACACACACACACACACACAGTTCGCTGTCAGCCCAACACATAGCAACATCTCTCTCTATAGCTGAGAGAGAGGAAAGAGGACGCAGCCGTCTTTCATCAGGGATTCATTTTACGAGATAAAGTGAAGAAAAGAAAAGAGAGAAGAATGTGGCTGCATACTGTGAGAGCAGTTGTTGAAGAGTATTGCTCGCGAAAAAAGCAAAGATCCAGACAGCTGTATGTGTAGCATGACTATATTGAGGCATACTGACTGTAGGACCGACAAAGTGAAGGCATAATGACGTCTGGACGCTGCTTTTGTACATTTGAAAGTTACGAATGTGATTTTACTTGAGCGCACACATAAGCACACACTCTCTCTCTCTCTATCTCTCTCTCTCTCTCACACACACACACACACACCAATGATGCACATACGTCGTTACTTCTGAGATGTTATAAAAACTTCTCTTTTATCCATTAAAAAACTATCGATCTTGTGCTTTGCCTTCTATGCTTGATGGGTTTTTTTCCCTGTCATAATGGAAAGTCTCCCTGGCCATTTCTTCAGCCTATTCTTCATTTGGAGTAATTATAGATGGAGAGGTAAAAGATGTTTTTTCCCCTTTCTTTTCTTGTCTCCTTCCTACCTATCTTCCTCTCCCCTGTGTGCATTCAGAGGAGCTCTCACCACTGCATTCTTATTAGGGACATGTCTGAAAGGCTCCCGCAGCATGTGGTGTCCTCTGACCATCCGCTATGGCTGCTTTTTGTCTGCATTAACAAGCCAAGCAACCAAGGATAGCTTTTCAACAGGTACAAACTTTTCCTTTTAGATAATTAACCGCATTCAGACACTCAGCGCAGTGTAGGCAATGTGGGCACAGAAGCCTAGAGAGGATCATATGCTAGAAAAAAGGACAGAGAAAGGGGAAAGAGATGGAGAAAAAACTTGATCAAAAGACAAGATGTTCTCTTTGGTGTTGTTTAGTGCTAGTGGATTCTATACCAAACTCCTATTCAAATGGTGTGGTCTTCATTTCTGCTCTCCTTGTTGTCCCCGTCTCTGTCCTCTTCATCTTTTCATCAAGATGGACCACGTAATGAGGGAAAACTCCGGTCATTGTAGGACGGTCAAAGGTTTGCCGCCTTAATGAATGGGAGAAACACAAGAAGGGCTGAATGCTCTCCCTCGCTCCTGTTTGCCTCGCCGCAAAAGCCCCAGGATGCCTCCTGAAGAAGGCCTCCTCCATCCACTGCCGTCTCATCTCTTGTTAAAGGGGGCATAAAGCGAAGGCAGAGGGGAAAAGTAATTTTCTTCTCCTGTCTCTCCATTCTTTCGGTGGGCTTCTTCCACTTTTTGCCGTGTACTTTCATAAAGCTTATAATTATTTTGGCGAGAGCCCCTCAAGTGAGAACGAATGGGGTCTTTGTACCCTTCTCTGTACAGCTCTCTCTCCTGTTTCTGGGAAGAAGGAAGTCATATTAACATTTGGTCTTCCCCTTTTACGGATGCAGTGAGAAAGCCAGATGTGCCTCCTCTGGAAAAAAAAAAAGCCTTTCAACAACTTAATTTTACGAACATATTTTTTGAACTGAGCATGTCAGAACAGACAGGAGGATAATAAAGCAACTGGAGGAACTCATATATTCTGTTTAGTGTAATTAGTGATCTGGTCAGTTGAGCTGTTTAATCATATTTTTCTTTGAGACTGAGAGAAATGTGCCATTGCTATTTTCTTACTGTATTGTCACTTCTTCTTCTTCTTCTTCTTCTTTTTTTTTTTTTTTTTAAATGTACAGAGTACCAGAAAATCCAACAACCACAATCCAACCAGGCATGGCAACCGCATCATCTTTACTAACCTGGCAGCAGCTGATTTAGGGTCAAACTCTTCCCCCTCCATCATCTATGCAAACTCTACCTCCGCTCGCCTACCCCTCCCTCGATCCCTCTGACCTCCATCCCCAACTCTTCCGGCTGATTACTCCTAATGTAATTTTAATTAAAAACTGTGGTGTCAAAGGGTTTAGCCTGCCTGAGAAGCGGGTGCAGATTGTGGCACAGTGGCAGACCCCTTCACTTGCTTGAGAGGAAATGCATCCTGACATTGCTCGGGTGGTGCCAACACAACCAGAGCCAGTTTAGGCAAAAAGGCTTTCTGGCCCATTTGAATATCATGGTATAACTTCTTTTTTTGAGAGAAGGCAGGTGATCTGCCCAGAAATATTTGGGTTATATTGTCAACTGTGGGTTGTATGTGTTTTAACTATAGGTGTCTGGTGATTTAATTTGATTTAATTTGGTGCACACCAGTGCCATTAATGCTTCAAACTTGTATTTGTTAAGCTAAGTTAAGTTATCATCATACTTTAAAAATCTCAATATCCCTCTTCTTCTGTGACTCATATCAGATCTGGTCATGGAGCTGAGCTATATGAGCAAAATCGGAAGGCTGAGGGATTGGATGATCTGATAAAAATGTTATTTTTGTAAGACAGTAAAAGCTCATGCTTGCCTTTACCACCATCAGTCTTTGTAGCAAACTCATGCATCACCATAACTATTTCAGCAGAATACTGACAATCTTATGTCAAATCATTCAACGTCAAAAGCCACCAAAAAGAAAAGGTGAAGCCACCGAGCTGTGACTCATAACATCAAGACAGTCCGAGATATACTTAGCTGACAATGACAATAATCACCACTGCCAAATTTCACAGGGGTGACCTGTGGAAGGTGCCCCACAGCAGGACTCAACAGCAGAGGTCTGCCTGTAGGTTTGTAATCCCCTCACCCGAGCCGTTGGATTATCTGCTCTCCATCGACCCTGAAGGGGCTCCCCGCGGCTCGGGCTTAAACACTCTCTAAAATCTCATCTCCACACCCCATCTGCCGGCCGTACGACGTCTTGGAAGTCACGGATACGGAGGAGCGGGGACTGAGGCAGCAGAGCAGACGAAACAGTCAGAACACACCTCCTCCTCGCTGTGGCTGTGCGGAGCAGAGAGCAGCCTTTAGTTAAACACACACTCTGGCTCGGGCATCATGCTCATCAACGTTACCTTACGGATTAGTTTTGTTTGCACTTTCTTGTGTGGAACAAGTTAATATCTGTTCTAGTACTTAATCCTGGGTGCGACACTTTTTTTTTTTTACAGTGCTTTTGTTTGATACTATATTACTATACTTGGGTGAAGAACATGCATGAATCATACGCCAATAATTAGTTTTTCAGGAGTCTCACAAGTGCAAGCGGTGTCAGTGTCAGTGACCCTTTAACATTCTCTGACAGGGGCCTTGTTTTGTGGCCGTCAGTGGACAGTTGGAGGAGCTGGTGGTTGGCCCTGAGCAGTGAGGCATGTAGTAAGAGGGTTTAACTTTGCTAACCTCCTTCTGCCAGGTTCATGGGGCCATGCTGCTTGGGTAATATTGGATCAGTGTTGGGAGCCCGTGTCTCTGCCATATCAGCCAGCACGCTACCTGGGGTAGTGAGCAGTTTCCACTATAGAGCCAACTGGGCTTGGTACTTGCTTACTTGCTCTCTTCCTCAGACGCATTTGGTGTGATTTCTTTTCCATCTTGTACAGTATTTTACAGACTAAGATATCGTTTTAAAGGCACAATTTAAAATAAGATTTTTACTCTTCCATGACTCAAAATGAAAAGAACAAGTGCGGTTTGCTGAATTAGGAATGAACAAATACTTCTGCAGCTGTTAAGATTTTTATCTTTAAAGGCAGGCCTTTCAGGATCCACTATGTTTCACATCAACACAACAATATGCCATTGCCTTAGTAATTGACACACATTGTAAGTCAGAAGGTGAATTAGTAAAGTTACCATAAGAAACTGATCAATATTGTGTGTAGTTTATGTTGCACATCTTTATGGTTTCAACTATTTGTGTAGTGACAAAAAAGAAAAAAAGACAACTTGTTTTTGACAAATAAAGCTCACGTTTTGTCAAGCGTTCAAGAGATATTAAAATATCGTTTTTCTCAGGTTTGGTTCAGTGGTTGTGCAATCATTCGCATGAGCTCCACTTGGCCCTGTTGTGGAAATTTGGCTAGTGCTGCATTTTGGAAAGATCTGCTGATATTAAAATCTGCAGATGCCCACCTGGTGTCAGGAGGGATGGAAACAGAAGAGTGCGCTGTCTGGAAAGTGTTTGGTTGGGCTTGGAGCTGTGTGTGTCCATCTGTCTGTATGTGTCTAAGTCTGGGGTAAACAAAGAAAAAAAACCCAACAAAGCAAAAACCCCAAAACATGTGCAGTGCATACAGGTGATGGCCTGTGGTCTCTGTTTAGTAAAGGAGTCTTTTTTTTCTGCTTGTAGAAGTCATTGTTTTTTTTTTTCTTTCTGGCCTTTGATTTGGAGATGAAACGAATGTGCTCCTCCACAGAGGAAAGTGGCAGCTTCAGCATTGCAAGGTCAGACAGCCGTGAGAACGTCAGGCAGAAAGGCAAGAGATTGACTATATCCCCTCTGCTGGTGGTGCGTGTGGGGGAGTGTGAGTTGTGAAGGCGCACAGGGTGTGCATGTGTGGTTTGGATGTGGAGGTGGGTAGCTTACGCCTGGTTCTTACAATAGGCTATAGTCTACCCATATGTGTGAAGCCTGTCTTGAGTGTGTGTGTGTGTGTGTGTGTGTGTGTGTGTGTGTGTGTGTGTGTGTGTGTGTGCATGTGTGTGTATGTACCTGTCGCTTTGACTGAACAGGTGGGGCCTCTTTGCATGGGATCTAGACAGCCAGTCCGCCACACAACTGACTGTGGTCAGGCTCACTGTGCTCAACATGCAGTCTGTGGTGCAGGCTCAGATACATTGCGGTTGGATGTCAGTGCACTTTCAGTGGAGTATTCTTTCACCATTCTTATGGCTCGATTCCACTCATGCCAGATGGTCGAAATAATAGATTTGATTTCATTCTATATTCTTTTGCATGTTAAAGAAGAATCTTTTATCAAAGCATGCATTCATTAAATCTTTCAAAAATAAAGCTACAATAATTTAGCCATAAATTTGAATATTCCGATATTCACTCAGTGATGACTGACACAAATACACTGACTGATAAAAGTATCATAGCTGTTATTTACATCTGTCGACCAAATCACATATGATCTTACCAAGGGATTTAGCAAAAATATTTCATATCAATAAATTAAAAAAAAGAAGTAATTAAAAGTGTGTAATCATTAAAGGTAGGAGGCACTGTGCTTCAATAATACATTTCACTACTACTACTGCATTATTATTATTATTATTATTATTATTACATACTTGATGATGATGGATGAAAAACGTTTTCAATATTGTGGATCTCTTATGATTGTAAATCTCAAGAACAAAAACATCCTCAATTTAATGATGAAAGAGTTGAATCACCACCTGCCTGATAATTAATGAAATTAGTTTTTTAATTTTAATTAGTAATGAAAGCTTCACATAGCACGTTTATTGCAAGACTTTATTATATAGACGTGCCACATAAACCGTTCACTCGGATGTAGTTCAAATTCACGGCTGAGTCCGCGTGGGACTCTGGGATTTGTAGTGTCTTACGCCGCTCCTACGTCAGCGGAAGTAAGCGTAACCCGTCAGGTCACATTGGTTGAGTTTTGTAATATACAGAGAAACATGGCCACAATGGAGGCTGCAAACGCAGGTATTAAACGTTTCTGCTGTCTTAAATGATTGACTGATGATGCAACGTCAGCTAAATATGCGAGTTAATCCGCGTCACTTTTTATTCAGAAAAAGGCTGAATGTTATGGACTCATGCATAGGACTCATGAAGCTAACGTTAGCTAGCTAAGTAGCGTCAACCTCAAGTGTCTTTTCTCTGCGTGAAGCCAAATGATAAATGATTCTTCATGTGTCTCCGAGGTTGTATGTTCACCACCTTCATTTGTGGTCTTGAAGTTGAATTTATATTCGTGTGAACATATTTTAAAACAGGGACTAGTGAGTGTACCTGACGTCCATGCACGTCTGCACGTATGCACTGACGCACGCAGCACAGGTGTTTTCATCAGGATGAGGGACAGTTATTTCACTTTAAAGACATGGTCGCAGTTGCGCTTTATGAAGGAAGAAGTGATCCTTCCTGAAAGAGCTACTTTCTCATCATGACCGCTTCTATCGGGAAGAGCCTCATTGGCTGACAACAAATTGATTGACTGACACCGACCATCAGTGATGACGTCAGAAATGTGCTTATGTTTATGTTTTTTATATTGGGTTTGTTAATAATGAGTGAAACGCAACATGTAGTATATGAATAACAGTGATGATTTAGCCCTGGGTTGTGTCTGAAGCAAAAGTCTCTCATAATTAACCATTGTTGGAAATACTCAGATTAACTTGAAATTATCGACACCACACCATTAAGATAATCTGCTACAAGCAATGTTCCTGCATGGACAACAAGTATTTAAGTATAATTAGGAATAAGGTACTTGAAATATTTTAAGTAGTCCTTACAGAAAACTGTCATACTGTTATATGTTCTGGCATTAGATTATTATTCCTCATGTATTCATGAAAAAAGCAGATTTAACCATTGTTTTAACTATTGTAGTTAGCCATTTCAAAAAATTTGTATAGGACTGCAATTAAGTTAATTTTAGTATCAATATGCTGATTATTTTTTGGTTTGTAAGAGTGAGACCCAAAGTGAGACCTTCACAATGCTTGTTTTGTTCTACTAATAGTCTAAACCTTGAAGTTCTTAAAAATAAAATTGTTAAAAGGGAAAGCACAAAATGTTCACATTTGGAATCACAGGCAAGAGAATAGAGGACTCCTACACAGTGTCCTTTCACTTGCAATAAACTTAGAGATTAGAGATACAATGTTTTGGTTCTTAGACCTTCATCAGGTCAAGCCTGATGCACTAAAATATAAGTGCCGCCTATGTCTACTTAATTAGACTGAATAAACTTTGTTACTTTCCATCACTGCATTTAACATATAAGAGGCAAGAACAGGGGCTAATGTGAATGCTGACTGTGGTTCTGATGATTTACCTGTGAATATGTCTTTGTTTTTGCCCTGCTTCCTCAGAGGAGATCCCCCTGAGGCATGTGGAGAAAGATGTCCTAATCCCCAAGCTCATGAGGGAGAAAGCGAAGGAGCTCTGTGTTGAGAAAGTTGATGGTGAGTGCGGCCTGGGACTTATAGAGCACCTCCTTACCGACCTGGAAGTTCAACTCAGTAGTCAATAAAACTAGTTTAGAAACATGGGACCAGAGCCAGGCTTGTCTTGTGTTTATTCATGGTTTTGTTGGTAACATTTGCACTGGACGTCAAAATGTTTTCTGTACATATTGCAGTTTGATTAAAATAGTTTTGCCTGCACACAAGACAATTCTTTACAAAACATTTTGTACAGAAATTTGTATGGCTGTCTCATCTTTGCCTAATATTATATCATCACTTAGTATAAGTAGATAAATAGATAGATAAATAGATATACTTTATTGTCCCACATTGGAAAATTCTTGAAAATCTGGAAATTCTTGACAGTATGATCTTTTTTATGTGGAAATGGATTATTTTCATGTAATTATAATATTAGCAATTTAATTTATTCAATTTAGTTGAGCCAGCTCGAGGTTCTTGGTATTGGGCATACTGACTCAGAGGAATGGCTTATTATAAGTGAGTCATTTTAAACTAATTAAGTAAGACCTGTGCTTTTCCTGCTGTGGGACGACAAAATTTCTGCTGCGGAAAAACATCTTTTTACTGAACAAAAGAATCACATTTATATTCATATTATATTTGGTCTTCAGCAAGACCCCAAGATCCTTTTGGCCTGCATTCATCTGTGGATCTGTATTAAAGGTAGAACTCAAATTGCTTTTCAACTATATTGACTGAGCAATAAAATCCTATCACTATTAATTTTATTACATGAACATATTGAAGTTATACTGAGTTATGTTTCTACTGTTTTTTGACCTAGTAGGCCTTTTTTCTTTGTTCTCAATGTAGTTAGGCTTTAAAAAATGTACTACCACTCTCCAGTTGTGTTTAGTTTTATTATATGAATTTCACCTCCAGAGAAATTATATAGGCCATAATGACAGTGTGCTGGAAAACACAAATTTTTCTGTTGAACTGAACAAAATATTAATTAAGTTTACCTAATTTATGTTTTAAATTCTCCTTCTGGCTGGAGTCCACAAACGTTGCCTTCAAGTATGCCAACAATAACCTGTTCTCAACACTCCTTTGTCTCCTTTGTGACCCTACAACTATATTTAAAACACAGGCGATCCAACCGAAAATATGACTCCTGGCCATGATGTTATTTTAATTGCAACCTTAACCTTATGTCTGAAGCCATGTCCAAATCACACTTTTCTTTTGAGATCACTAAATATGGATTATTAAGACATTTGACGTTGGATTAATTTTTCAAGTGGTAGGTGTCAATCGATGTTGTCATATTGATGTGTAATGTTTAATTCCTGTTGACACCTGCAGCACTGCATTTGGTGGTATGGAGGCTTCTTTGAGATTTTCCTTCAATGTACTTTCTTCGAACCTTAATGTTTTGATTCTTTATGACTGTGCTGTTTCCCACTGCCATGAACCCCCACTTCATGAGCCTTTCACTTTCTCCATTTTGAGGAGCCGGTGTACTGGTTTGACACCAGTTGCCACTTCATCTGCAGGGAAACGGTGGCTGCAGCTTTGCTCATGTGTACCCTGTCTACTGCAGCGACACAGCCAGATGATGATTAGGTTATGTGGTTTCTAGAAATCTGACAACAGCCTGTATGAGCCGGTGTGCGCTGCTCACGCGGGGAGTCAGTGCACATGCAGCCCGAGGTGATGGGACAGACAGTGGCTGTGTGGGTAGTGGAAACCCCCCTCACATTACTAGCTTCTCGTCCCACTCATTTTCACACCTTTTCGCCCCCGCCCTCTGTCATTTCATTCTGTATGTTTGTGTCTGCACTGGGCTCTCGCATGTGTGTCTATGATTATATTTTACAAAGAAAAGTTAAGAGGAATCTGAGTGTGCTTTCCTGTGTTCTGTCTCTACATATATGTCTCTGAACACCGCGCTGCTGTGTTTTGTAGGCTTTGTTGTTGAAGCAGACAAGTGCTGCTCACCTGTAAACAATATCTTTGTAATTTTTCTCTACAGATTTTTCCTCTGCATCAATGATTCATATGAATACACTCACACATCTTTCAGAACCAAACAATTGAATATGCAAACAACCCACATACTCAATTAGCAACCACTTTTACATTGACGTTGACTACTGTTATGATTTTGTAAATTTAATTCATTCGGCCTTTGTGTGTATCCCCACATCTAAAACACGGAAAGACAACAACTCTATGATGACTGACATAGTCATTTTTCCAATGACTATTGCATATTTTAAGTTATTATTTTCTAATTCATTTGTTTCATTTTCAGAAATACTCAAATCTTGCTGAATATCCTGACATTTATTTTCTGCTATAACTAAATGTGTATTAGATGTTCACACCTTATATCTTCCTCTAAAGGTATAAGTCTCCCTAAATGTTCAAGCCCCCAGCTTCTGCTTTCTTCTAACTGCCAAACTACACTTCTGCATCTTTAAAAATGGCAAACAAAACAGCTTAAAGTGGAGGTGGCATCACACCTTTCTTTAGAAGGGCCTCTTCTGACATAAAGTAGTCTCATAGATCAGCCTTTCGGCATAGCTACAAACAGAAAGACAACCTTCTGCAGCCCCTATTGGTACCATGGGACGGGGACGAGGCGTTTGCTGATTAGATTAGTCGCACTGTTCTGCTTCTCTAAATTGGTTTTGTAGTTGCTTTTTTTTCACATCTGCATCCTGATGAAAGTGTCTGTGTGATAACCATACTGATGCCACTGATAAAGGTAATTATGATGTCAGTCGTATGAAAGGGGACATGGGAGGGCAGTGCTTTTAATTAAATCCTTTAGAAAGAGCTCGCTAACAAGGTGAAGACTTGGAGTCTTCAACACCTTGTTTACAACAAGGAGCTTGCACATTTAATCTGTAATACACCGCTAGCCAGGGCACAGTGTCACTGATGCAGCTTTGTGGATGGGCTTTTCATGTGTATCTCAATTGACGATCAGCATACTTCTTGCTCGCCTTATTTAACAAGTTGTGTTCCAATTATATAGATCTGTATTGGGGACAGTGACTGTTATGGCTCAGAGGGGATTGACATATAACAAAGGTTAAACATTTGTTAAAATGGATTTGGACTGTCTAAGGTGTATTGTATGTTCTTTATTTCTTAACTAAGCCGCTTTGTGCCTTTTAAACATGGTTTTGCCGACACCAGCATCACTTCATTTCATGTAGAGTATCAGGGTAGGAAAATCAGATGAGAATTGTGAACATCTAGCAACCAACGCAATTAAATAGCACAGCAATCTGAGACAGTGTAGCTGGTGAGTGAGGCACCACAAAGACATGCATGCAAAAATCTACAAATAGGAAAGAAAGAGATGTAGGATAGCTTGTCAGTCACAGTCTTAGAGGGCAACACATTGAACTCTAACTATAAAGTCAAAGGCAGGCTTACTTGCCTTGAACTTACAAGCAAAATACACAATCAAAGCACAGATCTGTGGTGCAATTAAGTTGCAGAGAACACCAGGCATACAGGTAGCTAACAGGTAGCCAATACCTGCTGCACATGACTTTGGTTATATCATGACCTGCGTGTAACCTAAGGAGACATATTCACTGTACTTGTGCTACTGGCGGTCAGGAAGGAATGAAACCGAGCCTATGTTTAATTCTCTTGGGGCACAGACGTGTTTATATTCGTGGGTGGTGGGCTGACTGTTACAGAGGCAATGTGGAAAATGGGGGACCACAGATATAACCACTCTGTGGCCAGCACAGCTAAGTTCAGTCCTGTGAACAAGGAAAGCGCCATGCTGAGGCCCGTCTTGGTTTGTTTGTGGCTACTTGGTTTCTTGTCCGTGCTTTTACTCTAGGATCAAATAATATAAGGTGAAATGTTGGATGTTAATAGATTTGAAGCCATTTCTATTAATACATTTGTGTTTGAGGCCATAGTACATGTTGAGCCTGTTCCTCTTTTTCTCCTAACATCACCCCCTCTCTCCACCTCCCTCCAGCCTTCACCCACTGCTGTAAAGAGACTGGTTTCTTGATGGTATTAAAGTGTCGAAAGGAGAACGCTGCACTGAAGGAATGCCTGACAGCATAGTGAGTATTTTACAGTTTCTTCTGTAACACTCACACAGTAAGGTTGTTCCCTGTATCTTATCCCACCAACATCTTTTACATGGCCTTACCCACTCTCTCAGCAACCCTGCTGACCCTTTCAACTGTTGCCTATCAAGTTTCAAAAGTCTCAAAAAATATATTCACTATCAAAATGATAGTCATACAAGGCTATGTTAATTCTGTAAAAATAAAACTGTCGCTTCTGTCATCCACCAGCTACAAAGACCCTGCCTTCTTCGAGGAGTGTAAGAAGGAGTACATCCAAGAGAGACTGGAGTTTGAGAGGACAGGGATCCGAAAAGGGCACAGGACACAAAAACTCCCAACCAGCATGTAATGAACAACATGACACCCAAACAATTTCCCTCCTTTCAAAGTGAAGGTGTGGAGTGTGGGGCTCTGGTGGTATGTAATCAAAATGATGCCTATTTTTTGTCTTCTGTATATTTGCAAAATGTTGTTCGCCAGATGATCAGAATTATCTTCCTTCTTTGATTGACTCAGCAGCATTTGCATTACGTTTACCAATGAACTGATTGACTGATGAAAATAAAGAAAGATCTGATCACGGTACAGTCGTCTTCTGTACCTAAGATTATAGTGCTTCAGCTTCAGAGATGTGCAGTCATTAATAGAGGGATGCTCTGTATACGCTGAACACTTTGGAGTGTGTTTTTGTTTTGTATGCAATTACAACACAAGTGTTCATCTGCAGAAGAAAGTGTATATTAACATACAGAAAAAGAATTTCAACAAAAATTGTACAGTATATGTAAGTGATGTCTGACTATCCAAGCAAAGAACCGTGTGATCATGTGACATGCAATGAAATGTGACATTGTAAATAAAGAAATATTCAGTAGCAGTAATGTCTATATCAGTGTTAATTAGATAAAATGTGAAATGTTCATAAATGCGTTTTGTGCAGATAAACTTCATAAATCATGGATGGGATAAACGTCTGAATGACATCTATTTCATAGTGACTGTACTGGTTGAGGTTGACTGTTGAAAAATGTCAACAGAAGTTTTTCAATCTAGGTGGACATTTCTAAACATTGATCTCATTAAATGTTCTTAACTTACTGCCTTTAGCACAGCTTTGATTAAAAGTTTTTTTTCAGTTTTTCTATATTTGATATTGAGTGAGCCAAGCATTGGCCACGCAGTCAGACCAGATTTAACTTAATCGGTAGTGATTATTTTTCTTATGGAAAATCATTTTAAAATTTAAAAAAAAGAAGCAATTTTGGTTCATTTTCTGTTCCATTATAACCACTCCCCCCCCCCCTTTTCTTCATTGTGCTTTCACGTGAGGCAGAATATTCGGGCTCATCTTATGGGTTCTGTTTTCTATATCTGTACTTCCAGGGATCAAAGATGGCACATTATGGATTAAAGTGTCAGTGAGTTCTTATTGTCTTTTTGGTGACAGCTGAATTTACTCCACAGTTGTAATCCATGGATGTGACAAGGCAGGTGACTGAGGTTGGTTGCCTGACATTTAACACACACTACTCAGTAGTAGTATGGAGGCATTGTGATGGACAGCAGAAATTGTTCTGTTGCAGAGTTATGAAGTGTTGAGAAGCCTAAAAAAATAGCTGGTTTCAACTGTAAAGTAGCTTCATATGACAACGCCTACAGTTTGATTTAATGGAACCACAGAACCCCATTGCTAAAAATATTAATAGAGACAGAGCCAACTCACACACTCACTTCCTTTCCTTCATTTAATTGATCATATTTACAAACAGTCTGAAGTGCAGTAAATCTAAAATATAATCCATATCTACTGTACATTGCATTTTGGTTTGCAAATCGTTTACAGAAGTATGAAACTACTGCTGCAAAATAACATTTCTTAAAAATGAACAAAAAGACCACAGTTGTCATGAAACAGACAGAAGAAAATGGAAAAAACAAAAAGTCTTTTAAACAACCATGGGCCTTTGTGCTTTGTGCACCTAATTTTCAAGTCACAGCTCACATTTCTCCAGGTAGTAGACTTACTGTCTTACCACCATCGCAGGCAGTTCTTATACACACCAAAAGTCTTTGGGGTGGGGGCGAAAAAACCAAAACCTATGTTTGGAGTGCAAAACTGCGTTTGGCAGAGTACTGAAGACCACCATATACATTTATACAGATATGCACATTCTCCCTCCTGTATATCTTGTATTCTACTCATAATGTGTTTTCCTTTGTACATCGCTCAGTTTTATCCTCATCTGACTTAAAAGGAGAAATGAAAGAGAAACCTCCCTCTTCAAACAGCTTACTGCAAAGCATGATTAATACCAGCACAGTACAGAGTTCAGATACATTTTCTGGAATCAAAAATCTCCACAAACCTCGCAAAGGTTTGCAACTTAATCATGGTTTCAAATACAGGGAAGTGTATGAAGCCTGTTCCACGAGTCCATCAAATTCAGTCCTACAGAAAAACCTCCAACAAAGCACAGCCTTACATCTACAGGTCCCTCTACAACTGAGGAGAGAATATAACTGACATTGTCTATAAAGTAGTTCTAAGAGAACTGAGTATGTGATGACAGGCAGGTTTATAGATGCTTGCTTTAGCTGTGGAATTTCTGTGAAATCATTAACAGCTGAACCTTTTGTGGTGCCAGTGAGGGTGGAGTGTTTTATTTCAGAAAGCAATACATTTTTAGATTTCCCACTCAAAATCCAAATACTGTAACTACATTCTCAAAAAATGATTCGGTAAACATATATAGATTGACAGCCTACTTTCATATCGATCCATAAGGACTTTAATGAAAACAAAAACTTGTCAAATACTTAAAAAAATGTTGAAGATTTCATTTGGTAGCTGTTAAATTTTGGAACAGAAAGCTATGATTATCCAGCAGTTACTGTATGCCGATCTCCATCACAGTATAAAAGCAATCACATCGAAGCCTCATCCCTGGACATCTCCTTCGCACTACCATGAGACATACATGGGACTAGATACCTTGTACACTTTACAGCGATCAAATGTAAAAAGACTTGCATTGGAGGGAGTACAGTTTTACAAATTCTAGTATTATGCTGTGGCCCCAGTGATCAGTGGCCACAGTGAATGGAGAAAAGAGGCCCTTTGAGCCCTATTAGGTTTATAATGACGAGATACAGATACAGGCAGGCGAAAGATGCCCGCACTCTGATCTGCACACACAGGCACACTCTGATGTGTGTATACGCACACACAAATAAAACTGCTTGTATGCATGCTTGCACACACTTACGCATGTGCGTACAAAGACACATGGACAGACTATTTATTCTTCTGAGGGTCTCTCATCAGCTTCTCCTCTGCAAAGTCTGATATGTTCACCGATGCGGTGTGCAGGGATGACAGAGTCCTCACCTCGAGAAAGGCCTCCTCTGGCCTCAATGAGTTCCCATAACCAGCAGGTCCAGTCCAGCCCAGAGGAGTGGTCTTATCAACTTAAGGCAGGTTAGGTGGTAGCTATGTGGCAGGGTTGGAGAGTCCATTCATTCATCCATTCGTTTTTTTTCCATCCAGTTACACACTCTATTTAATCATCTATTCTCTGATCGAAGTTCCTCTCAATAGGGCTTGGCCCACTCTGCGTTGGGAGGGCTCCTGGGAGTGCAGTTTCCAATTGAGGATGAGTTGGATGCAGTGGAGTGTCCCTCCCAGAACATGGCATCACTGGGTTTGGGGGGGCTAGGGAAGGACCGTGAGCTGTCGTCCAGGGAGGCCTGGTTCATGGGAGGCGGGGGCAGGACGACAGAGCAGGTGTCGCTGCCAACCAGGGCCTCTCCTGAGCAGCTCTGGGAGGGCCAGGGCCCATTGTACCAGCAGTCCTCCCTCAGGCTGTCCGGCAGCAGGGTGCCTGATGGTCCGCCGGCAGGGGGGCAGGGGCGGCCGGAGCACGAGGGGAGAGGGGGGGCGCTAGGAGGGCGAGGCACTGACACCCGAGGAACCGCGTGGTTGTTGTTCTTTTCCACATCGTCCAGACACTGGATTGGAACTGTTGAGGCAGCTAGAGAAAGAGAGGGGGTGGAGGGGGGGGTAGAGGGGCAGGAACATAGGACAGAGGAAGGAGAGATAAAGTAAAAAAAGAAAGTTGGTTGTATGCAAAACTCAACACAGAGTGTGGTAATGTCTACTAGAAGCTGCAGCATCAGTATCATTATTTACATTTTGATAGATATTTTTTAATGCATTATTTTGACCTTTCTATGGCTCACTACTTTCATTAAGATATTAGGACATGGTGACATAGCTTTAACAGAGGGCCAGGAGAGACCACACCATCCATCAGGCAGAGTGCAGAAACCAACCCAATTCACATATGTATGATATGTTAGTTTTATTTAGATAAAGTTCTTGTATGGGCGAGAAAAAAGTTTATTTAGTAAATCAAAAGAAACATTTCAGAATTATTCAGTAAAGTAAGACTGTTAATATCTGGCAAAGGCAATTTATGATAACTGGCATTAACTTTACTCAGTTTAGTAGATATATCTGCATTATTCACAGTGATAAATCAAAAACTGATATCGCTTTCAGTTAATTTTTACCATTATAAGTCGACAAAAAAACACACTAGAGCACAAGAGGACAATCTCTTTTGTGATTTTGGTTAGACTGAAGATTTAGATTTATTCCATTTTTCCATATATACCGTGGTGAGAAATGTGCATGAGAACTGATTTATTCTCTCAACATCGTGTCTGTCCGTAAAATCCAGCTGGCAGCATAAATTAAGCCATCTTCTCTTTCCTCCGAAAGCTGGAAGAGGTCTCTTTTTGTATTTGGCACAATTGCACCTCTGTACTTATGTCTGTGCTTATTTACACGTGGATTAAACCTAGGTTTTCTAAAGAGATTTGAAATTTCAAGGTGCGCTCAACAGAGCCTTTTGATCCCTGACTAGATAATGGGCCTCACAGTGTAAAAACAGAGAAGTGAGGTAAAATCTCACACCATGCAGTCGGCTACATATTGTACAACAAAACCTCGGCACCATGTAAGTATCGCTGCATGTGAATCAGTAAATATCCAAAATAATAATTAGGTTTCTGTTCACCAGAACAGAGCATATCCATACACAAATCAAATGTCCTAATCTCACACACACATCGTTGCTTTGCTATCAAATCATCATCTTGAGCGAATAATAAAGTTTAAATGAGTATCTCCTCCCGCCCCCCCCCCCCTCCATCCACACATCATCTCTCCATCCATCCATCCCTGCTACTCTTCCATGAGAGGGTCTCCTGAGTCTAGGATTTGAATAAAAGTGATTCCAAAGGAGGAACATTAGAAGAATACAGATGCACAATATGACTGAATAAATAGATAGCTCTCTCTCCTCCCCCTCCCTCTCTCCCTTTCTTTGCCACTCCTGCTTTCCTTATTTCTCTCCATCTGTCTCATCTAAGTTACAGGATTACCCTCTTATTCAGTGGAATAAATAGGCCAAGATTTATTTTCTTGCCATATTTCGTTCTAATTTTCACCTCCTAGTCTCTTCTTCTCACACTCCGAGGGAATTGACAACAGAGGTAATCTCTCCTAGGGTAGAATACATCATCGCAGAGGGATTGGAGAGGAGGGACAGACCATTTCATGATGTCCTTTATCAAAGTGTTTGAGTACTTCGATAATATCCACAGTCTTATCACACCCTTATACAAATTGCAACAAGGAGCAGCAGGAGAAATCTTCTCAGTAAGTAGTACTTCTTCAGAAAAGCCTTCCCTTAACTGAAGAGACGCAGTAGTACCCTCTTCTTTCGTTTTATGTTAGCCACATTAGTTCCTGCGTAGAGAAGCGAGGCTTGAATTCCAGCCACTATGCTTGAAGTGCACATGAAACTGAGCATGAAACTGACACTCAGGCTAAAGACACATTTTCAAATGTTGGATGGGTTAAGGGTGCTAACACTTGTCTGTGTGTTTATTTCGCTCCATCAAGTTGACTGGAAAAACTCACTGTGGTTGTACAGGCTCCAACTTCATATTCAATCGTTTCCCCTCTCTGCTGATCATTCAGTTTATAGTCTACAGGTCTTGTGATCTATTGTCACTGAAGGATTTCAAAGTGAAGTAATAAGGACTATGGAAAGTTTTTTTTTCATTTTTATGTTGGGTACAAATGGCTCCACACTCTGGCTTTGATTATTCATTTAGGATAAGGAACAGTTCTACAATAGGCCAAATACAGAGATACAAAAGTACAGGGACTATTACATTTATGAATAGGACACTAGCATGTGCATACGTTTACAAATCTGATTTAATCATAAATATACGAAAATGAAAAAAATAAAAATACAAGATTATAAAATAGGATAAAATGAGACAAACATTCTAAAGCAAACTAATTAATTACTTAGGTCCTTAAGGTAAAAGCATAATTGCCATTTATTTTTACACTAGTCTGGAAGACATAAAGAACCTGAAAAAAAGAATTCAAGGCTGCTCTCACTGCATCTCAGATGTAACCTGTGAGAATGTGCAATAAGGGAATATAAGGGGTACAGGATGCTCCTCCTGCTGTATATACTGGAGCTGAGGAGGTGTGAAAAGGCCGAGGGGGAGCAGTGCCGGTGGGTTATCACATGTACTGACACAAACACAGAGATGATGGAATGGTTTGTATTAATGGCACAGCCCAGACTGAGCCCATGTGCTCGTGTGTGTGCTTCACCTTGTCTTGTCTCACTAATGAGTGGCCTGAGTTTCCTAATCAGGCCAGTTTGGTGCTTCAGCTCTGAATGGAGACGAGTGACCTCGCAGCACAAAGCCTCGTACGTCAGCTGCATGTTCCTCTCCCTACAGAAGGACAGAACATTTACACATTAGGTTTAAGGAATTTCTTCTTTTTTCAACAGCCTGTGAAACATCCAACTGTTTGACGGGTTCCCATGTGGTAAAGATCAGAAGCTGTGTGTCAAGCTCAGAGTCTCAGCGGAGTACCATTCAGCTGCTCTTCATATTACTGTACTTATTCAATAAGTCATTTTTGTAATTATCCTTTTCTTGAACTAATGTTTAATGTCATGTGCTTGTTGAGTTTCCAAGATGGAAACTGGCACATAAGATGTAAATTTGGTCAATATATATAGGCTATAATCACATAAACCTAATCTGATTTGTAACTTACAGAAATTACTTGAGAGATGTGTTAATAGAGTGATTTTTTGTAATAGCTGTAGTTTTGCTATTTGGTTTGTTTCTTAACAGGTACTGAATATCATCACTGAACAGCACGAGTTCACATTACTAAAGCACATTCAGGCTGTATTTCAGAGACGTGCAAAGGAAAAACACTAATGATAATGTCATTCATGACAGGAAAAGGACAATCTGTACTGATGGTTTAAAAGCAACACGGTACAACAACACACTAAACATAAAAAATAGTGGTATTTGAAGCAACACCCACAAACTGTCCTTTCCACACCTTATGTAAAGATGCAAAATCTCATCAACACTTTGACTTAACTTTGAACACCTGCTTAAAACAGAAAAAAAAAACAAGCACGAGGAGACAAACTGTGAGGAAAAACTAAAGCTTTTTGTGCTGCTAAAAACTAACACCATCTGAAAACTGCTGACACGTGAAACAATTATAATGTGCCACAAATAGAAACGTGACACGACATGAAATGCGAGGAGATGCTAATGTACAGGAGATTATCCTTGCTGAAAAAATAGGTGGAGGGCGATTCCATATGCAGTAGACTTTGTATACACCAAAACACTGGAGTGGAAATTGAAACTATTTCCAATGGACACAAGTGTTAAAGCTTTAGCTGGTGCAAATCATGTAAACATTCAGGTACATCTGATGTCCGCATATCATATGCTGTTATGCAGACTTTAAAAATGTATAAAGCTGCACCCTCCTCTAGTGGCCAAAAGGCACAATTACAACCAACAGACACAGGATATAAAAGTGACATCACATCCTATTTGTACAGATAAGATACACCCATCTAACCAGTGTAGTCTCTCACATACCATTTAATCCATTCCGGTGTTTTAGCAAGAATACACTGATAAATTATGCTTAATCTTATTTTCTAGAAAGCAACTGAATTCATTTTACGTTAGGTATGATGTAA
This sequence comes from Centropyge bicolor, assembly GCA_037975185.1. Taxonomy (NCBI): domain Eukaryota; kingdom Metazoa; phylum Chordata; class Actinopteri; family Pomacanthidae; genus Centropyge; species Centropyge bicolor. The sequence goes on along the minus strand of JBBMOC010000032.1, from coordinate 355,246 downwards.
AACTCTGCCTGCAGACACTGATTATGTGCCTGAAATATGTCAGTCATGATATTTGTTGCCTTTGCAGTTGAAAACATATTTCTTCCATGTAGTGCATTTAAGTGCGCATAAGTGTTTGAAGAGTGTGTAGTGCATTTACAAACCGTCTTTAAAAAATAGCCAAAAATAGACATTTGTGAATTTTGCACAAAGTTTGTGATGTAGCAGCTCACTTCTAGGTCTCTGGAGTCTACACTGTGGTAAATAAATTCAAATTTATACTGATGGTTACTCCTGATGACTATCACCAATTGAAATGAGGGTTGGGCTCTGAATAGATGACTGTAGCTCAGGTGGTAGAGCGGTTGTCCACCAGTGTGTCAAAGTGTCCTTGGGCAAGAAACTTCCCCTGATGGCTGTTCCATCAGTATGTGAATGTAAGCTGCTTTGGATAAAAACGTCTACTAAATGAAATTGTAGAATTGTAGAATTGTAGAATTTGCAGCGGCTCTTCAATGACATTCAAAAAACACTGTACCTTGCTTTATACTTTGTGTCACAGGTCTGGTCGAAGTCTGGTCCGTTAAGGCCATGGGGTTCCTCCTGAAAGAGAGTTCAGTTAAGTTAAACAGATGGTGGTGTTTGAAATTGTTTTGAAGTATTTCTGTTGTTTTTACCAGAACTCAGGACTCCTACATCCCCTTCAACTCATACTCCCTTTTCTCTTTTGTTTCTCTTTTGTCCTTCGCTAATTCTTTTTTCTGCTCTTTAAGCCAGAGCGTATCCACCCCTGCCCTTCTCTCTCAGTCCCACTTCTCTCCAGTACTCTGTTTCCCAGTGTCACCTTGTCTCAGTGTACCCTAACACCACCCCTCTTCTAGTGACGCCATATCTCTCCAAGAGTCTGCTGTTCTTTGGCACTGCTCTCTCCAGTCCCTCTTATCTTAACCCTTCTTCTCTCTGTCCTCCTTTCCCCATTATCCTCTCCTGTCCTTTCAACTCTTTCTTCCCGCCTTCACTTACCCCACTTCTCTCCAGCAGTCTACTGTTTTCCAGTGTCACCCTCTCCAGCTCCTCCTGCAGTTTGTGGATCTTTAGCTCAGTGCTGACCCTGTCCACCTGCCAGTAGTCCTGAGGGCTGTTCAGGCTCTTCATCACTGCACACACACCATAAAAAAATACACATTGTTACTGTTGATGAGTGAATAAATGTTGATTCTAAATACTTTGCGCAGAACTATTGAATTTCAAAATATTATGTGATACATGTTTTCAAGTCCGTATTAAAAAACATATTCTGATTAGCACTACACTGATTTGAGCATTTCCATATGTTAAGATAATATATGACCCCCTTTATATAATTGAAAGTAGAAATACAACATTATAAGTAAATGTACAGCATTCAAATTTTACTCGAGTAAAAATATAGAAGTATTATCAGCAGAATGTAGTAATGGTCAAAAATAAAAGCACTTCATATACAATGCCCTTTCAGAGGGTTAGAATTTTATTTACATTATATTACCAGATTGTTGTGTAAACAGTATCTTCATGTTGTAGCTGGTCAAGGTGGAGTAATATTATATTTATATATAATTGAACTTATATGAGTGAACCAAATGTTTTCTTCATACATATACATTGCTGTTCTAGAGAGTAGAAGGCAGCCCTGTGTGCTCTACCTGTACCTTGGCTGGTCTCCATCTCCGTCCTCAGCTGAAGCAGCTCCAACTCTTTGGCCTGGAGTTGCTCAGTCAGCAACCTCTCACTCTCACTCTTCTCCTTTTTCTGACAGAGAAAGAGAGGAGGTAGAGGAGTGTGGGCAGATGAAGGGAGAGTCAGCATTCATACCAATGCACCAAACACTCTCTCTCTCTTGGTCCCAGGTACACCAGGTGCACCTGTGCTGTATTTGAGTAATGATGTCATGAGCTTGGTGTTTCTAATTAAGGTTTGAACAAAAAATTACAGCCATCTAACCTTCGTAACTCTTTTTTTTTTATTGTCCTTAAAAATAGACAGTGTTTGCAACATACATGATCTTTGTACCAGGCTCTAGTTAATTTGAGAAAGATTGAAGTTAATCAGTAAACGCACCAGTTTGTTAAGCTCCATCTGCAGGTCCTCCTTCTCTATATAGATACCTCTGTAAGCACTGAAGGCCTTGTTCACGTACTGAGGACCCTCTGACGGAGGAGCCTCTGGCCTGAAGAGCTAAAGTGGCAACAGATAAAATACAAACAGAAGAGAAGAGAGATCTGTTTCATTTCATTTAAATGTCTGTGGTAGGAAGTTTCCTCCCACCACATCCTATCTTGATGAGCTAAACGTTGTAGCAGATAAAACCAAAACTGATAAAAGATGAGAGACTTCTAGAGAAGCAACCGTGCCCACATGTTGTGCAGCACTTTCACTTTAGACTCCCATCTGTATTAAGACCCTTCCTGTTTAAATAGCTCTCTCTGTATTGTGCTCAATCCTTTGTTTTTTTAAAAATCCAATTTCAGGAACCTTCTCCCCCAAGTGTAGTGCTCCAACACATTGTTTGGCAATGCCATACTTTTCCAGACCTCCGCTTTGTTTTTAGACAGTGCAGATTTATTTCTCATTGTTTTATAGCTTTGACTATAGGCCAACAATATTAATGATGCTGGCATGCAGACTCTCCCAGAGGCAAGTATTTTGCAGTGTGCCGTTGAATTTGCTGACTTTTTCCAAACTTTCTCTGAGCATTTTGGGTTTGTCCGTAATTCTGATGTCCTGGAAAATGGAAAAAATCTGTTATCATTCATCTCTGTCTATAGCCCACTCTCTCTATACCCTGCTCTCTGGTTGTTCAGCCATCTGGATAAGCAGTATGTTCTTTTACTTCATTCTCCTCATGCTATTACTCTTCTATCTTCTCCCTGCTTCTCTCCCTCCATCACCCCTTTTGTTTACATCTATACCTTATCCTCCAGCTGCTTCACCCTCTTCCTCAGCAAAGTGTTCTCTCTCTCTGTGTCTCTCAGCCTCTTCTTGATGTCCTCGTAGGCCGTGACCAGGGCGAAGTGGGAAGCAACAGATTCATCGCCGGCACACACCGATACAGGACTCTCACCGGCAGCTGTGTAGGCTGTCTCATGCTTAAGGATGCAAATGTCATCATCCACTGCCAGGGGCTCCATGCCTGCACAGACTTACTCTGTAGCAGATAGAAGACCTGGGGATTACATAAAGAGTTTCATGATGTGATAAATCTCTTGTTACCCCACTATCATAAAGCATTTGTACGGCCTTGTGTTTACAATATCACTGGCTTGTTAAGCAGCTTTATAGCTAGTTTCTGCACATTGTGGGGAAATTTAAGGAGATCAGATGATTTGTCAATCAGTGTTCCAGTGCTGTAACTTTGTTTGGTCGATGACCCCTTGAATATCTACGGGATGGTCCTCTATTTCACAAAGCAGTAACCTGCTGCTCGACATGTACAAAGCATAACTTCCTGTGCGCAAGGGACATTGTTATAAGGAAAAAGCTACAAGAGGTGAAGTGTTTATAAGAACAAATATGAGGAGAATTTAAGATGAATCAAATCAGATCAAACATAATCTTCTGGGGAAAACTGTATTGTTGCACTATGGCACACAAATTAAATGAAGTATAAAGGTACGTAAAAACCAAAACAACAACACTTTATCTATGTTACTTCGTCTGGAATTGAAAGGACCACTGTGAATAGTGGCAGTGGTGACATGTTGTTGTCTAAACTTAAAGGACCTAATGTAGTTGTAATATTGGCTGCTCAAATGTTTGTTTGACAGGTTTGACATTGTATTGTCTCATCATTACTTTAAGTAAGAAAAAATCTAAAGTCGATTCTGGGTGTGACTGCACTGGCTGAGACAGGCCTCAAACACTAAACCTCATCAGACCACATACAGAGGAGCTCAGTGCCGCCATCATTGGGCCGACCTTACAATAAGAGATATACAATAAGAGATATATACTGTTTGACTCGCCAAACTTTAGTCCCGTGGCTTATTTGAACACTCTATTCCACAAAATTTAACATGTCTGGATAAATATATTTAATAATACACGAATAATGACCTCATAATTTGAATGAATAATCATTAAGCCATTGCAATGTGTTATAAATGATCGATAATAATCTATGTGAGATATATCTAGCTGCTGTAAAGAGAAACTGGAAGTTTGCCTTCTTGTGATATGTTTGACATTTGTGTGCACTGTGGTTTAGGAACATGGCCTTGCATCCATGGCTGTTTGCCTTAAAATCATGCCCACGAAATGCTGTGTACGCAAAACCATTCTAACATTTATAGAAAATATATTTTCTCAAGAGTTATATGTAAAGGTAAACTTTAACTGTGCACAGGTACAGAGGGGAAAAGAGTCTCACACTGACCTGAGAACAGGCCACTTGACTCTCAACAAGAATTGAATCAGTGCAACCAAACTACCTGAAGCAGACACAGCCTTAAACTAAGCTAAAGCCAGCAGCCTCCTCGGTCCTGTGGCTCGGCAGCAGAGACGGTGCAGCTAAAGCTAGTTGATGATGTCAGCATGCAATGATGCAGCAAACACCGAGGAGCCAAGTTTTTAACACCGAAGGCCGAAGCTTTTAGAAAAATAAGTTTCAGGAGAATAACTGGGAAGGCTATTGGATCCATGCCATGGATACAAACCAAGCAAAACACAAACGCAGACCGGCTGACTTTGAAAGACGACTTCAGAAAATGGTACAAAATCGAAAGTGACCCCAGCAAGTACCAAATCGAAAGTCAACGTGAATCCAAAACAAGACACGAAGATCAAGCTCATTTCGTTACACCACCCTCGATTAAATGTGAGCGATAACAGCTAACAGAGTAACGATAGCAAACTGAAAGACTTTATTTCGTTCAAAGAAGCAGTGAAAATGAGCCACAGTCAGGATGTAAACAATCAATGAATCTCGTTTGTATACGATGCTAACGTTATGGTGTTAGCTTCCGTGATCTCTGTTGACAGCCTACAAAACGCATTGACAGGCTGTTCTAACATAGGTTTCAGATTGAATAACACAACAAGTATACAATGACCTAGAAAAATATAAAATATGTACTAACAGCGACGGTGATTAAAATGATCGATCTGTTATGATGATAACAGTTAGCTAGCGGTTAGCTATCGGCTTCTGGCTATTTGTAGCTAGGTGAAGCAAAAGCAGTCGATTATTTTTCACTCTCGACTTTCACCAACCGTGTTAGATGCTCTCCTCAAATAGGTATCAGTGGCTCAAATAGGATTATCATTTATTCTTGTAAAAAGAAGACCTGTTCCTCGAAGAAAAACAAAGAGCCGAGTCTGGACACTCGCACCGTGTCAGAACTGACAGGTGAGGAAACAAAAACTTCCGGGAGTCACTCGACTGCTGGAGTCCTTTCAAAATAAACGTCCGATGTAAATACAAGTGTAAAACATTGAAAACTAGTCAGACGTTAATTATATTAACGCAGTGTATCGATTAAGTTGAGTAAATTTAAACAAACAGTTCATAAAAAGTAATAAACTGAGTCGCTGTAAATCAGTTCAGATCTTTCAGTGAAGACATGTAGTCTTATAAAGTTGACTAATTATCAATCTTACCCATTATAGTGCATTTTAACTTTGCAAAACAACAAAAATCGACCAATAAAAGAAGAAGACATAAAAATGAGTTACTGTCCTGAGCAGCTTTCTATACCATCGTTTACCGGAAGAGCTGCTTCTTAATTGACAAGACTTTTATTTCTAGCATAGTCAATGTTCGCTAACTCTCTCACAAGTTCAGGTAAGGTTTCAATAACACTGCCAAAATATAACTCTCATTTACAGAAAAATAAATGAAAAGTATTTTAAAACTACATGTTTTGTCATATTTTCTGTCAGAGCTATTGAGCCGGGAGATATATTGATGCTAACTAGCTAACTACTAATGAAGCAAAAAAGCTAGCTAAAACGCCATCTTTGTTTTTATCGTACTTTAGGCTCACCGTTCCATGTTAAGTTTTTGCCTAGTGGACTTAAGAGAGGATTAAAATAAAGTGATGCGTTGTTAGTCACTTATACACAACAGTGTGATATTTTATTATATCTGCACAGCCAAAGATAAGCAAGATCAAGCTGGTAGGAAAGTACAGTTCCTTTTTACCAACTGCTGCTGGAGTTGGAGTATAGAGATCCATTTCTTCCTTCATTACCAAAGGTGATAACTTAATGTGATAGTAAATGGTGATGATGGATCAGTTTGAAACATTCATTTCACATTCTTTCCCATATTGATTAAAGACAGTAGGTTCAATCAATCTGTTTACTAAAAGAGAATAGTATCAAGATACCAAATGACCAAGTCTAAACAACTATAATAGTTGATTAAAACATGATGTAGATTGAGTATTTTAATATCAATATTTTGGTTTAAATGAATCTCTGGAAATGTGTTTTCCTATAATTCACTTTATTGGCAAATATTCTCTAAAGGTGCTATATTAATCACGCTAAAGACCATCAGAGTCAAACGTGTGAATTAGAAACCCTGTCCTTTGCCTGTGGAAGAACCTGTAAAGATCAGATGACATGATGTGATGACAAACCTGAGATCTGCATCTCAAAGACATGTATCAGCACAATAGACAATCATTTTTACCCAATACCTTGTGACTGTGGCAGACACTAGTTTTGTTGGCTTAGTTCTGTTCTTTGTCTTTGGCCTTTCCTTCACAGTATACATCTTTTCTTCATTTCCAACTGTTTCATGCTTATATTTTTGCATTCCCCCGTGCAATAGTTTCAAAAACCTTATCTGTGCCCTGGAACTGAGAAATGTACATATCTGCAACCAGTAGGTGATTTGTAGCCATACATATATACTGTAGATTAGAGAATATAGAGCCTCAACAAAACTGAGATAAGGGTGGAACTGAGAGAGAAAGGTGCAGTTACAAATCCGTCTGCCACTTCAGGACCATGGACAACACCATGGATTTATCAATACACAGCACAGTTAGTCTACTGATATTTTAAAGCCATAGATGGTCAGAGCCATGGATTCCAACTTGAACAAACCTCAGTCAGTCTTCTTTCTTCTTCTTCTTGTCTTCTTTCCCCCCCTGACAATGTGTATTTGTTCACTTCATTCACTTCCTATCCTTCCTAAGGAAACATTCCCTCAGTACTGAGGTCAAAGATTGGTCAGGTTAGATGAATTCCCTGAATTGCCACCAGTGTAGTTGTCAATTGATGTAGAAGCTGCTAAACTATTTTACAATTTAAGCCAAGCCTCCAAGCTTCTTTTACATGGTCTTCTATCAAAGCGATCAAGGGACAAACAGCTTTAAGTATTAAATCCTCCTGACCTATTTTGTGAAATATCAGTGGGACCAACAACTAAAACTTTCCTCCCCAAATAGGAGAAATATTTCTTTGCTTTAGAGAAATGCCTCAAGTGGATGGTGTTCTGATTTAGGAGCTGTTATTGTCAGTCAGTTGATTTACACCCTCAATAGCTGCGTCAATTTCATCCACGCTTGTTGCTGTATTTCTTTGGATTCTGGCTGTGGTCCAGTTAGATGATGCTCACAGCCTCACTCCTGTAAAGACAGTGATTGGCTCAGTTGTTTCAGTCATTCATGAAATGCCTTTGAATGTTTCCAACAAAATTCATTTAATTTCATTTGTTTTATTTATAAGGACAACACACCTTTATCAACATGTATGGACTGTAATTGTGTCCGTGTTGGCCAGCTGGCTAATTATCAACTAACAATTGGCGAGATGTTTTTAAACCTCTGGAGAAAAATTGAGCTGTAGGTGCTTATTAAGAGGTCTGGCTAGCAAAACAATAAGTTAGATTGGCCATGAGGACTGTTTTTAAGTCGTTATCAGAAAACATGCAAACACATAAACACACACAAACTATTCGACACATAGGCCCATGAGCACATCATTCTCTCTGCTGCAGTTTTTTTTAAAAATGATGAATGTAAAAATGACCTTGTTATTATTTCATGTGCTCAGGCATATCGTGCCCAGCGTGATCCAGTGTTCATGTTGTTGTTGTGACAGATTCAGCAGCAGTGTCACGCTACTATAGAGAAGGATGGAGAGACCTTGGCGTGGATGGCTTCAGATCTGAGCGTGTGGCCAGCAGGGAGGACCTGAGGAGGCTGAGTTCACAGGCTGGTGCAGGAGGACGCCAAGACGACACATGACTGATGGCTACCTTAGTGGTTCCTATCACTCAAGGTCAACAAGGTCAAATGACTGGCTGAGGTAACAATAGCAGACAGAGTGCCAACAAATGACATGATTTAAAATGATGGGAGAAAGCTAACGATTGACACGAGTGGCTCCTTACGACAGAGACACAAAGCAGTATGACACCATGTTATATAGAGAATATAGAAAGCTTTTAGATAAATGTTTCAATCTTTCCTAATATTATTGGAGAACATTAAGAGTTGTTTCTTTATTGTTGCTTGTTTTAATTTAATTTTAATTGATTATTATTAACACAGTTTAACAACTTTAAGTTGCCACATTTGATACAACATTTGAGTTTGCTATCTCAGAATATACAGTTGAATTTGAGTGTTACATTTATGATAGCGCTACATTATATTCCAAGACGGAAGAAGTTAAAGTTAGAATGCCATTGTTTAGACTAATGGTGTTGCCTTTGAATTATTTATTTCACTTCTGTTAGTCAGCATAGTCCATTTTGCAGTTGCAGTAGTGTGATCTGAATGGAAAAGTAGCTCACTGACGTTCCATACACTTAGGTCTGCTTTATTTCATTTAGTTGCTGCCTTTAAATATAGAGTGGGTCACGCACACCTTCAATGTCCTTCTGTCTCCAGCAACACACTGTGTAGGTTAGATGGGGACGTGGCTTTCTCTTTGATTACACAGAGCTGTTAGACTATTCAGTGTCCTTCCTATTTGTTGCCTGTTGTAGATCATCTTGCTCCCTAAAAGCTCCTCCAGTGCTCTGATTATAGTAAAGTTTCACAGCCCACCATACTTTTTAGTGCAGTTGGCCTGAAGAAAAATAGTATAATAAAATAATATGACAGTGCTACACTTGGGTATCTGAAGGTCTATAAGAAATCTCAGAATCTTATAATTGAATAACCTGTAGTCAGGACCTTTAAGGTTCATAAATACAGTTCAGTCCATTGTAAAAAGATTATCCTAGTACAGGCGCTCAGTATTAAATATGTTGCTCTTTCTCAGTTCACTGTGTAGTTTTTTTTCAGATACATTATTTACTGTCTTAACTCTGGTATTATAAACATTTGACATGCATTTAAAAGTAATTTAGTAACTTGTGATACCACTTGCCTTACATCATAGCATCAATTCACAGTTTTGATGATGGATGTCATATTCTACATGTTGTGATACTTTTATATCAGCGCTTCAGGGGAATAAAAGAGAACGGAAAATTTTCTAATCTGTTACTCACAACATCTTTTCTGTGTTTTTACTTTTTTGTAAATCTTTCAAATCTCAATTCTAGTCTGCAGCAGAAATGAAATCGTAGCAAATGGTCAGTTTATAATCTTTGACCTGATTGTGTCAAGCTAAACCAAATGCTGTATCAGTGAAAGCAATACACTTATCAGTCCTTTATTACCTTGTAAATGCCTCTACTGTATAACGACTATTGGGAAAAATTTTGTGCTGCTGTATCCTCTTTTACAGTATAGACCCATTGTCACCAAGTCAGTTTCATTCTGTTAACATCACACATACAGTAAGTAGAATTTGTTTTAGCGTCATTAGCGTGTTCACTTAGAATTAAATGTGAAAATCTCCACTTTTGTAAACGAAATGCAAAATAAATCCTGTAGATGGTGAAAGCAAGACACAGAAATTAATCAGTCTTGCCTCGCCATGTAACTCTGTGCGTGAAGTGGGAAAGTAGGCTGTTTGGTTTGAAATGAACAAACGAGATCTGCCAGTAGATTAACAAGTGTCAGAGCATCAATGTAACCAATTAACTAACTCCCGATTAGAATGTCTGCTGAACGATTAAACCCAGAAGTTTACCGAGCATTAACATACTAAACAGACTGACATAATATATGCAAATAAGGTCATTATTATGCATGTGCTAGTTCAGTGCCCAAATTAAGTGCTTGTTTGGAGGACTGGGGATGTGTTTGCAAGCATGAGCTCAATGACAACATATTACAGAAATAATGGTCACTTGAAAAATCTAATTCGTTTTACATTTGGCTGTAAGCTATAGTAGTCATTAGAACACAAAGACAGCCTGAATCAATTTTAGTTACCCATTACCCATTACATACCCATACCCATTACATTTATAGGAATATGGGAAAGAGTTTAATAATAAATTGTTTGGACATATGATATGCAGACACACACTCATTCTTTGCACACAAACACATGCATCCTGTAATCAGGCCAAGTGGTAGAAAAAGTGGTAGAAAAGCATTCAGCAGATGCTGAATTAGTAATGACAGAAGTTGCAGATTGGCTGTGTTGATTGTCATGTTTTTGTCCTAAAGTGCTACATGAATTATTTATGTTACAGCCCGTGTAATTAGATGTTGATGGGAAAAGACTGGACCAGGAAAAGTCGAGCTCTTGCTGTTCTTTGGAAATGATTAATCACTTGCTTGGTCCTTAATCATTTTTGACAATTTTTGGACTTTGAACCTCTTCAAGTCGAAGCGACCACTGCAGCCACCTCCTCACAACAGCTCATAGACAGATTGACACAGCTTTATTGGGTGGTATCGTTTGGTGTATGATTGCAGTTGTGATCTGTGATTATCTTGTGCCTGTATTTGATATGTATTTTGATATAAACATCAGCTGCCTCAAAATTAATTGAACTGAGAGAATTGAAGAATTGAAGCAACAGCAGATACATGTTATGATCATTTTCTACCAGAAGAGGATGCTGTTTCTTTGTGGTATTATTCAGCGCTTGCACCTGTGCATATGGCACTCCAGTGATTATAAGGGATGACAATGAGACATTCAAAGGCATATGACACTTATTAGTAAAGAAGTAGAGTTGCTGATGGTTGGACAGAGTTGCATGTTTTACTACCTTGTAAAACCTCGAGTGAGTACATTTTGAAATGAGGGAGAGCACAAACATGCAGCATATACGTGCCTTTGTCTCCTGGCAAAGTAGAACGTATTCACCTATATTAATCACCAGTGAGACATGTATGGATGTTGGGGTCACAGCACACCCTCCATGATCCTTTTCTCTGCAATATAACAGCCCATCAACTGCAACTGCACTGCTGCAGTTAAAGTTAAGATCAGTGATGCCAGCAGTACGGTCATATATCACACTGCTGTCTCAGAGTTGTTTCACACTGCTGAACTAAACTGCACCAACACAAATTACACCTACAGCCGACATAACTCCAGTATTTCACTCACTCTGCTTCAAAACTCTGGGGAGGTTTGACAGCCGTGGATTGTCGTGATGTGGTGAAGGCTTATCGCCCATCAATTGCATGTCAAGCTGCACTGGGAGGAATGGCGTCATAAACCTTTGTTGGAGATTGGGTGTTTTTCTAGCCTGGAGTTTGACAAACACACTTAATGAGAATGGCTAAACCAAACATTGTATCACACACTTTGTACCTTGTGTGAGATTCTGTGCCTCAGAGGTCTATTTGCATGTAGAGTTCACAAGATCTCAGTTGGTCTGAGCGTTCCTGGCAACCCACAGGGTGTTTTCATATTGTGCTTCAAAACTGTTCTGAAGTTAAGTGCACTCGCCTGCTTACTGATTCAATACAGACCCTGAAACTGTGCCATGTAATCAAGTACCGGCCTTCTTTAGACAGCGCAGAGGTCAGCCATATCCAAGGCCTCTGTATATGTGTTGATACAGCAGAGGGCATCCCTGTAGACTCAATGAGCGTAGCTGTGGCAGGGCATCCAAGGCCCTTCCTTTGTTTTCACTGGGCCAATTAGAGAGAAGATAGCATCTGCTCTGAAAGGAGAACAATGGCTTGTTCACTGCGCGTTTGAGTATATTTGTGTGTGAATACGCTCAAAGTTTGTGTGTGCATGTCTGTAGGCTACTTAGTGATTATGCATGTGTGTGCGTTTCTGCAGCTACAGTATACGAGCATGTGGAGCGTGTGTGTTGAATAGTAATAAGAGAGAGCAAGTATTGTATACAGCAGAGGAGAGGAAACAAGAAAACGACTGCCTACAAAGTATGACAGACAGCATATGGCTTCATCTGCTGAGATTCAGTTAAGCCCCACACATACAAACACACACACGCACACATATACACACACACACACACGCACACAGACAGACAGACACGGCAAATCACCGGAGAGGCAAATATAAATTAGGAAGACTTCCTGCATTTATGCGCTGAGGCACATACAATGCTTGTAATTAAAAAGTCACCGCTGCTGAGTGACAGTCTGGCTCATGCACAGTTAGTTTGTGTCCTCGCACCAACTCCTGTGAAACTTTTTGACAGGAAGTGTGGTGATGATTTCACAGTAGGCCATCACACTCCATCTCTCCAAAGGACCTGGAGGTCATTAACCCCTACCTGCTGCTGTCTCGAGCTGTGCAGAGTTTGATGACTCTTCTTTTCTAGCTAAGGACTGAAAAGAGAGAGGTATGAGGATGTGTGTGTGAGTGTTTAGCAGAGCTAGCTAGCACCCCTGGCTTGGCCAGCCGGCTCCACCATATGGCCACATTTATCATGTATCTCGCTATTCATTAAGACTGCCCTTGCTGGCTGCAGAAGCACTGCTGGGGGCCTCAACCTCACCTGCAGTCCACTGACTGCAGTCCACTGTAATTTTGGGTGTGAATGCTGCAAAATTATATGTGGCCAAACACCATGAACCAAAGGTTGCTTTAAAGTAGGCACCATCTTACAGCAGAGGAAAACGTAGATTAAAATGCAATTTGAAATCAATTATACATAATAATAATATAATAGTCTATTATGGCCAAATAGTCTATTATTATGGCCAAATGTGTAATTCGTGTTTTAAAGCTGCCAAGTCAATTGTCTATGGACAGTCTCCTACAGTGTAATGTTCCCTGTGCTGGGAGGCATATTTTTGTAACTAAACAAGCGTAATAGCAGCATATCAGTATTATCTGACCCATTGCTTGACTGCAGTGCAATAGTTTTGGGAGAAATGCTGTGGTATAAACATATTAGACTCACTATACATAAATCATCTCCTCATCCTGCTTGATGGTGTTTTGTTTAAATCTGTGGCATCGTGCCATGTACAAGGAGTCAAAATCTTCATTTATGGCAGACACGATGATGAACGATCAACAACGATTGCTAAACAACATGGTATGATAGACATGTTTTGTCTGACTCCTAGTTTTCAAGCTCCCTTCGTGATAAATGCATCAAAAGCTTTAAAACAGAACATTGCTTGTTACATAAAAACATTTACATTTTAGACATGATGTATTAATGGATGATTTCCTGCGTCAACTACAAATAGCGCTGTGATTAACATATCAGTCTTGCTCCCCTGAGCGAACTGTGGAGAGCAAAATGATTACCTGAGCGGGGGATTTTTTTTTTAGTTTGATCTGCTCTCCATGCAGTGTGTCAGACTGCCTACCTGATGCACACATCATCTCTGACTTTCTGTTCTTGGTTGTGTTCACTTAGTTAGAATTTGTAGCTGTACGCCTCCTGTATGAAGACAGAGAGGTAAAATAGAGCTGACAGTGATATCCCAAAGTCTTTACCATCTGAGCCAGAGAGCAGAAAACACTCTACTCACCAATACAATACATTAACTGGACTTTTCCTTGATTGGTGGTGTGTGGTATTAAGTCTGGAGTGGAACTAGCACTGTTTGAGCAGTGCAAGGTAATTTATTTTGGTTTCCCTTGCTTTGTTACTTTCCCTTTTCCCCAACTTTTGCTTAACAAAATCAACATTTTGACAGGAGTATTGCTGAATTGTCATGGTTGATAAGTTTAAATGTCAAATCCTGTAGCTGCATTTCTCTCTCTTTCATGCAGGTGACCTTGAAATATATGTGCGCTTTTGGTGGAGTTGGTGCTTCCTTGTGAATATGTATAACAGGTGGGGAGCTCAAATCAAACACTGATCTAATGTTTACTTGTTGAGCATCCATCTGCTGACATTCTCTTCACTGGTAACAATGTTAAACTACTCAGTTAAAGAATCAGTTGAAAGTAGCAAAAATATAGAACAGTTGTTTTTCTTGTTTCCTATGATACTGTTTGGGGTGTAGCATTTTAAACATGAGATACTTCGCACAATAGGAAAAGTTGAAGAGATGTGTGAAGATTCTGGCGACTATACCCCATTTTGATCATTTTTATGCCATGAGCAGTGCAGGATTATCTACCGCAGTCTAGTCTAGGAAGAGCTGGTGGTGAAGAATCGAACAACATTAAGCCTGTAGATCTAGATGGATGTGATCTGGAGCAGGATTTGTGATGAGCTCATTGGATGGACCCACTGGACAGCTGGTTCTAATGAAAACAGGAGGTGGAGGGGTGGAGGTGGGTTGCATCAATCTGACACTTAAATGACAGCTAAACGTGGCCAAGAAGGGAACAGATTTTTAAGTTTTGACCGCAACAAGACGACTGGCTCAAGAAGTGGCAAATCGGATGGTTTAAGTGAGTCATCAAACTGAGTTGGAAGCAGAGAAGGAAAACAATTTTAAATAAACATAAAGATGTTTGTCCGAAAACACTCCCTGTTTACTATGCAGTGCAATATACTGTATCCAAATTCTGAGTGTGAATTTTGTGCATCATATAGTCCCCTTATAAAACAAAAATGATTACTTTAACGGCATGTGCACCACATCATGCTAACAATCCCACAATGCACTGTGTCAATAATATACACCTATCTGAACAAGAGAGATTTCAGACACAGCCAGAATAACCATGAGAAATAATCTTCCTAATTTAACATTGGGTGAGCTACTATACTGTTTTCTAATTGGTTATACACATTATACACTTGAACACACAGTTGCCAGGTCTTGATCAGTGTGGTCGTGTACTCTCCTCGCCATCTTGTTCAGATACTAAGTGGCTGATTCTTCCTGAAGCAGCAGGTCTATTCCACTTGGCTTTGGCTTGTGTTGGGACTGCGAGGCCAGCTGTTGTTTCAGCGCGTCCCTGTTCAGCATCAAAACATCAAAGAGCAAGCGTGACTTAACTGCCCTCAGAAAAAAACACAGACTGCTGTTGTGCCTGTCATTTTTATCTCAGGAAGAAGTCTTTGCATTTCTCTCCCACTCTGTGTAACACACTTGATTTTCTCTCATCCTGCCTGTCCGTCTTCCTCTGTCTCTTCTTGACGATTTGACAGTGTGACAGCGGTGGAGAGACGTCTTCAGTCTTGTGGGGGGATGTCAGCAGGAGTGAGATGTCTGTCTTGGCACCACTGATTGCTCTGTGTGTGGGTGTGTGTCCATGCTTGTGTGAATTTGATGCTTCTGTGTGGATACTTTAGGTGTGTTTATGTATTGAATATTGAGTTTGTTTTGGTGGATACTCTTGTGCTACTTTTGTGCATCTTCGCGCTGTCACTCTGGATTTGTTTATTTGGACTGTTCATCACAGTATTGAAAGCATCAAAGGAGGAGGTTTGTTATTCTCTTTATTCCCTGATTATAAATTGTTATTTTAGCAGACTATAATGATATAGATTTGAAAAAAGCAAGACAGAGGTTTGTCCTAATTGGAGCTCCTTTACAAACAGTGACATTTTGGTTGTTGCAGCCAATTTATGAGGTGTAACCTCTTAAGAGATGGCACTGACTGCAAGTGAGACCTTGCTTTTCTAGATTGTCAAAGAGACTACATCCATAGTCTCTCGCACCGATTTTGTAATTCACAAATAAAACACAGTCATTCACATTGGAATTTTTTGTTTGTTAGTCAGGGCTGTTAGCAACAGAGTGAAGGCTGATCTTTGCCTGTTGGCCTTTCAGCCTGTGCAAAGTGCAGGCAGATCAGACATTGAGTTCTGCAGGGGAAAACAAGTATTTGCTGAAGAGGAGCAAAAGTTACACAGAAACAAGGATAATTCTGATCCCATAAATGTGTATTTCACATTAAAACAGCTTAAACATGCTCCTCATTCTGTCCCTGGTAGTGCTCCTACCAGGGACAGAATTATGTTATATTATGTGTTATGTTTATGAATCATTTCAAACATTTGAGTGATGGCATGAACGAACAGGTTTTAGCTATGTTTAATGTTGTATCAACTCTTTCAAATGTAACCAAAGTATAAGTAATGAAAGCTTAGTGGCAGCTATTAAATGCAGTAAAATATCTCATTTATCTGTCATATTGACCTGAGTTAGTTCATGGAATATAAAGAATTTCAAAGAAAGATGGGTCATGGACCTTTTAATGTTCATTTTATCTGATAAATGTTATTCATGTTTGTTTATTACCTGGCCCTTTGGCCTTCTGTCATTTTGCAAAAGTGGCTCCCAGGCAAAGCAAGTTGAGTACCTCTGGTATAGAGGAACAACGATTTGAGCTAAATGCTTCACTTAAGAGCATATCAACACAGCTTGTTATTCCTGAATACCTTATAATACTTGCTGCTCATTGTGCGGCTACGTCTTTTAGTGCTTTTCATCCTTCTTTTTCGCCTTTGCGGATACAAATTACTGATATGCATTTTAACGCACTGGAGGATTGGCAGAACTGAGAGGAGAAGTAGTGTGGGTTGACAGTTTATGAAATCACATTGCCGTGGATTGTATTGTAGATTTCTGTGGCTAGAGGCTTAGTAACAAGATTAAATAAACTACAGTAGAATCTTGTCTGTTGATGCAGATGTAGAAATCTCACTTTTTACTGCTTACAAAAGCATTTCCAGTTTTGTTCTCCTTTCAGCTGTCAGACAGACAGTTAATGGAATAATGTGGACAGATGTGCCAAAATATAAAAGTTTGATCTACGCTGTCATTTTTCTTTCACACATGCAGAATGCCTGTATACTCATGTGCATTCAATCACATAGATCTTTAAGACATTATGTCCTTGCCACCTTTTAACATCTCTTTTACCTCTCATCAATTGCAGATGCATTCTCAACAGTTTGCTCCCATACACAGGTACATTCCACCTACAGACAGTAGGCAATAGCTTTTCGCTTCACAACAGTGGGCTGACTTGCCATTAAAAGGCAGCACAAAGCAGCTACAGTCTTTGCCGTTTCATTTAAAATGTGGATGTGACAGGAGAAAAGTCGTTGTAGCAGAGCAGGGCAGCTTGTAGAGCCTGTTGTTGTAAATCTAATAGCAGTGTTCATATCCTCTCCTTTTTCTTGCACTCATTTTTTATTAAGGTTATTATTTTTATTAGTTAGCCAACTGCACCTTATATTGCACACTGCGTTGTTTATGCTCGGCTGTTCCACCACTGGTTTCAATGGAGAAGGGTTTCAAAAATAACTTTCATTTAATTTGTGCCCTGGCTTCTACGCTCAACAGCAGCAAAGTACAACGAAGCAACAGTTTGTATTAGATTTTTTAATAATGTTGGTGAAGACATTTAACCCAACAGTCATGCATCCTTCATGAGGAAATAAAAAAGGGCCCAGTCAGAGGCCAGAGTGTGTAGCTGTAGAAATGCTATTAAGTGAATGTATTTGCAAAGAAATGACAGAATTTCAGTGCAAAATGCTGGATATATTTCCACGGTGCTGCACTTTCTGCTCCTGCATAATAGCCCCTCTCACTTCAGATGTCGCCTGGACAGGTTTGGTCGACCGGTTCAAGTGGTGCCTATACAATAAAGCTGCGGGCAGAGAGGCATGCCAGGGCATATGAAACCAGCGGAATGAAAGGATGTGTGGACACAGATAAGGATGAGAGTGAAACCATGACCTTGGTGTAGTATAAATGACAGACTTGATCACATATAACCTTTGATGACAAAAGAGGCCCTTATTACTCCAGGGAGGGAAAACCCTGTGAGGGTGGTATCGGCATTCTGAAAATGATAAACTAATCAAATTTTATGTGTGTGTGGTTGTGTGTGAAGGAGTTTTCAAGTGCAGTGGAATTTCCCTGATACTTGTTTTTCTATCAGTGGAATTACCCCTCAGGACACCTGATGCTTCATAGCATGTCCAACACACACACACACACACACACACACACACACACACACACACACACACACACACACACACACACACACACACATACACACACACACAGAGTCTTGTCAGAGTGATAGAGAGTTATTTGTCTGCTTGTGTCTCTTTGGTCACATCCTTGTTGTTGGGTCACAGCCGTGTGCTCTCATGTGTCACTGTTATATGACATATCACACTAATATGAAGCAATATAAAAAAAAGGAGAGCCTGCTGTCAATCTAAACGATTGTCACTGCTCTTGTGTAGAGGTTTTCCTGTTTCTTTAGATCATGCAGGAGCAAAGAAAACCATCTGTACATGCAGTTATGTGGATACTTAAAGATTCAACACTTTATTCCTTTGTTGTACATTCATTTCTACTTGTAAAATCAATGTAATGGTGTAAATATGTCAATTCTAACAAGACAACCGGAGAAGCTCACTGTGTTATTATCCTTGAGAGTCGCATCAGTTTTGTGCGGATTAGTGTACATGTGTAGTGGGGACATACCTCTGATGTATTCATAAAATTCCTACTGTGAACACACAAAACTACATATGGCCATATGTTCTTATGCTGATTCTGTGTCATTAAATGCCTCAGGCGTTTGATTGCTCGAGCACGTTTTCTATATGGGGCCCTAATCAAAGCCAGCTTCAGCCGTCCTGCCGGCACCCACACACAGAGACTGTGGACTGGAGTATGATGTTATTTTCCAGGCTGAGCTAATTGTCTCTGGGGCTCAGTTCTCTCTCTCGCTCTGGTTGCAGTCGGACTTTGCTCTGTTACACGATGCAGCCGCGGGTCCCCGGGAAGGCTCTAATGAAGAGTTATGAGAAGCTGGATGCCTCTTGGCTGCGCAGGGAGGGATGGAGCGAGGACACACAGAGATGGAAGATGGGAGTAAAACAGAGAAGGGTGAGGAGTGAAGCATGAGAGGAAGAAGATGGGGGAGAGAAGAGGGGGGAGACGGCATGCAGCGAGGCAGAATAATGGAGGGAAGGAAAGAAAGAATGAGAGGCTATGGGAGGAGAGACCCAACACCCTTGGAATTCCCTGCAGGCCAGACGCCTGTCACTGCGCTACACTGCTCCACCGGCATTGCTGCCTTGCAACACGTACATTACACACACTTGACACACAGTGTGACGTGCCTTGTCAACAGGAGGGGGCTTGAAGTCTTTGGATGAGCGTGGTGAAAATAAAGACATCATCTTCCTGAAGTCTGAACTTTTACATCGTCTTCAGGGGAGATGGTTGGTGTTCTGTAACCAGAGCTGAATTGCAGCATTTGCATTTTTATGTAAGGTTTGGGGCTTAAGCCTGCTGGCCAGCATTACGATTTTACTGTCCTCGGGAGTGCTAACATGAGTTATCATCCGGTTGTACAAGTTGGGTGTTTATGTCGTCTCTCCCTCAAGGCCTGCCTGCATCCACAAGCCTGTTATTTTTTTTTTTATTTTCCCCCTCTCTTTCTCTATCTGATAAATATCTGCTTGTCTAATGATTACATTTGTGAATGTTCTGACCTCAAATCTTTCTCCCTGTCTTTTTCTCACTTACTCCTTCCTGCCTTTTTTCCCTGTTTGTGTCTGTGGGAGGTAAATATCTTGTTTTCACTCTGACCCATTGTGGGTTTTTTTTGAGAAACATCTGAAGGATTTAAAAAGCAAATCTCAGGATTTACAGTGTCTGTCTCAGTGTCTGTCAGATTTCAAACAGCATGTCCCTGCATATTGTAGGTATGTTAATCAAAGTTTTATCCCCAGTCTCCGTTTTTTTTAGTGTCACCTTTTGTGAAGAATAAATCCTATGAATGAGCCCGTAAATATGGATTAAGTGCCAGCACCCAGGTATTTAATATTTTTTGAAAAAAAATTGATAAGCTGTGGTCAAGATCTAAACTCAATTACAGCCAGTTTTTAAATCCTTAAAGTAAGAAGTGTCAAATTTGTTTGAGGAAATCACATGAATGCATTATTCATGTAAGTGCATTTTCATAATGTTTATCTTAACTTCTGATAGCTAAAATGTCAACAAACATGTAATCGATTCTGATCATGGGCAGTTTTGTCAGTTGCACAATCTGTGAAAACAATAAAGAAAAGCAGGGAAAGAAAATCTTGGCAAATTAAATGTAGCCTTAAAAAGCTTCCTGCCTCTTCCTGAGTTTATAGAAAGGAGAAAACAAAGCGTCCACAGAGGCCGCTTTGAAAGCTTCGTGCCTACATAACAAAAACCTATTGCTTTTCCTGTGCGGACAGCCGCCCCTCCTATATGGATGACAGAGCAGCTTCAACCATTTTGATTTCAGATGGCGTTGACCGGGTCACGCCTTTGGAGGCTAGAGGAGACTCTCTCTGTCCCTTTTCAGGGGGAGAATCCTTTCTTTGACTTCCTCTCTTCCCTCTGCCTTCACTCGAGTCTAAATGTCAACCAGCCGGAGAGAGAAGGGGAGACAGAGAAAGAGAGAGGGAGATCTGCGGTCTGCTGGGAGAAAGCCATTGAAAGCATACATGATGACACACTTCCCCCATTCAGTCTGATGAGCTATTGAACAGCAAGATGACATTTTGCAATAATACACCATATAGCTCCAGAGTTTAGTGAGATGAAACATTATTCATAAATATGTGATGCCTGGCATTTATTGATGTTTGTGGCTAGATTTGCTGTCAAATCATTCTCGGGTTCAGTTGGAGTTTTATTTGCAAGGAAATGTGCCGCACCTTGACAAAGCATTGAACCGTGACAGTGAGCTCTTATAATCAGCTCTACAACCACATTGTTTAGCCCGAGGAATGTAAAGAGTCACAGTGAATGATATGACAAGATTTATAAGGCATCTCCCGCATAATTATGAAAAATGATCCGCTGGATGTGCGTGTGAGTGCACCCCTGCGACTGTCGAGGTTACAAAGCGTTGAGAATCGAGTTCAGGCTTCGGCTTTGTGTCCTAGTTACAGTGCAGATTCTGCTACATCAGCCTGCACAGCAGCCTGAAAAATCAGTTTTAGGTGATGAGAGAAAATGATTTAGTTGATGTGGTTTCCTCGGAGAGAGTGTTTGACGACTTCTGCGTTTTGTGCTTGCTGCTGAGAGGTGTGTGTGTGTTTTCTGTATCCGTGTTTGCCAGCATGTGCCTGTACATGTCAGGTGGAACACTAACAATACAGTGATTGGGGAAATCAGATTGGCTTTTTGGGAACGGCAGGCGAGATCATGCTATTCTGTTTGTCCTCCTTCCTCGTCTGCCTGCCTCAATTTTGACCCCTTTCACCTCCCTCTCTGTGTCGTCCTCTTCCATCATTCCTCCCTCTGTCGAAAGAGGAACGCGTGCTATTTCCTTTTATGTCCCCAATTCGGTGTGAAGTCCCCATGAAGGGTAGTAGATTAGTGCCATTCTCATCCAGATAATTTTAACAGCTGCAGCGATGGCGGTGCTGCCGACATCTGAAGCCTCTTGTCTCCTGAGAGACACTCTGGCTGTTGGTTGAATTTCTGTCGCTTCAGATCAGCCCAGCTGGAGAAACACTAAACAGGCACATTTTATTCGCTACGGGCCTCCACGGATGTTCTGGCTGCACAATGCTTGAGCTGCAGTATCAACGAAGTATTGTCTGTTGCATTCAGAGGATACAGAGGGGCTTGAATTAAGTTTTGTAGAAAAAAGAAAAAAAGAGAACAAACAGGGTTTTGGATTGTCTAAGCATGTTGTTGAAGTTTGTGACTTTAATATCCTGTAGGCTCAAGTGCAAAAACAGCAATCCCCTCAAAGTGGTCAGCTTAAAAAGAGACTTCCAGACAGAGGCTTGTAGTTTATTGTTAGATGTTAGGCAAAAGTTGATGTGCTATCTAAAACATAGATATAAACATATATCCTTTTTACAATCATGTGTTTGACAAAGCGCTGAACTTCTCTCCATCCTTGCCTTTGAATGACAGAGTCTTTCCAGGATGAACCTTTCATACCCAATCATGATACTATCACCTGTTACCAATGAACCTGTTTACCTGTGGAATGATCCAAACAGGTGTTTTTGGATCAGTCCACAACTTTCACAGTCTTTTGTTGCTCCTGTCCCAATTTGTTTGATACATGTTGCTGCCAGCACATTCAGAATAAGCAGATATTTAAAAAATCTATGAAGTTGATGAGGTCAAACATTAAATATATTGTCTTTGTGCTGTTTTCAATTGAGTATATGTTTTTTAAAATTAAAATTACAGCTTTTTTGGGAGTCAGGGGTGTAGTACATGTGATTTTACACAATCACTTAGAGCCATTTCCAGGGTATTGTTGGATTCTCTTTATCTCCCCCATCTCATTTCCAAAGTATTTAGTCAATGCTCAGACGTCACTTCACTGGTAAACTGGATTAATGTTCCACTTTATAATGTCTATTTTTATTCCTCTCCTGCTCTGGTTTTGTCTACATGTATACCATGTATTACTGTTAGAAATACATCTAATATGGAGAATAATGCAGAAAAAAAAGAAGAGCTTAAAGGAATAGTTTGACATTTTGGTAATTGCACTTTTTGGCTGAGGGTTAGATGAGAGGATGAGTTGCTGGAACCAGCAGCTGGTTAGCTTAGCTTAGCATAAAGACAGGAAACAAGGGAAAACACCTGGCTGCAGCTACATGTTTGATATTCTTCTCATCTTTTCATGTCTCAAAAAATGTCAAACTATACCTTTACATTATCCAAGTCTTCTTTCCCATGGGACCTTTCCTGAACTTGTTTGCACAAGAACAGGTGAGGTATTGTTAACAGACCCACATTTTACACACTTTGTTCCATTACAGTGGTCATACTTATACTCACATCTGGTACTGTAAAGCATCAAACTAATGTAAAGTATTGAGTTTGTCATTTGGCCTTGCGGTAAAAGAGGTGTATTAAGTATTGTCTAGTACAGCATTGGGGAGCATTTCTAATGGATTTGATACAAGCAAAGGAAGATTTATTTTTTTTAGTCCTTTAAACTCTGTAATCACTGAACTCAGTTGCAGGGTATGAGCCAGCGTCATTGGCAGATCTGCTGAACTGCCTGTGTGCTGTGTTTGCGTTGGGTGGATATTGATTTTGTGTTTGTCCTGGTAAATACTGTATTTTGGAACCCGGTGCCTCACTGAAATCTGGACAGATTTGTTGGATGGTAGCAGAGGAGAGGGAATGACACACATGGGAGAGAGGTAAAAGAGTGCATGGAGCAACAGTAATACAGCAAAGAGGAGGAGGACAGAGGAAGAGAAGGAGAACAGATAGAAGAACAGGAAAATAATAGGAAGTATGAAAGGAGTTGGTAAAGGATGAGATGGTGGGATAGTAATGAAAAAATAAAGCAGAAGAATAATGAGTAGGAGAAAGAAGGAGACACTGGACTGTGGTCATCATTCTTACTTGGAAGACATACAACATACTCATACACTCCAACTCACCTCCAGTACAGCAGGCAAGATTTGTGGCCAAATCACCCCGCACCCTCTTCTCCCACTCCCTCCCATTGCTGCTCAAGAACTTAATTACAGCGATAATTTGGCCTTGTTTGCTGTAGACATTATTACATTCTGTAACCACCGGTCAGCTAATGAAAACACAGACACCAAATCAGACGTGTGATCAGGCCCCTGCCTAAAAACCCGAAGAGGGAAAAAAAGTTAATACAAGAACAAACTGTCAGGCACAGTGTCCAGTACATGGACCAAAGCTTTCTCCAGGCTCTCTCATGCCAACACACATGATTAAGAAAGAATTAAAGAGAAAGGAAAAATAATAAAGATGAGTTGGCACTTAATCTTGGTTGTTGATTGTGGTGTGTCATTTTAGGAAAATGAGATAGCGAGAGATAAATGATCCTCTTAATGCTTGCTTTGTCTCTAATTAAGTGAAATTACAGACTTGCCTTCATTTAAACATCAACTAAAGACACGTCAAGATCGAGACAAGCCTAATTACAAAGAGGAGCAGCATACAGCAGAAGACTGGTGTCCCCTTCAGCTCGAGCAGCTCTTTAACTACACTGTTATTTTTTTATTACTCCGATGTTGCTGATTGTGACAATGATGGGATGTATAGTTTGAATTAAAGACAGAAGATTAATAATGATTATCACGATCATCACTGTCGATCGATCATTGGATCTTTGTGTTCTCATCAAAATGTCACATTAAAGTCACGTTAGGTTACATTTAAACTTTAGATTTAGTCTTCCCCTGCAACACCAATGGATTATAATCACTTTTGAGAAATATGGCACAGAACAAATGACAAATAATTGTCCAAGTAATAGAGAACCAATGTTTTCAATTCCATACAAAATAGTGTCACTCCATTGGATCCTAGATTATATTGGGACTGATATCCAAATGTTTGTGCCATCTTGTGATTCACTTGTCAGCCTTTAAGAAAGAGGTTTCTCAGTTGCTTTGACTTCCGCCGTTGCACCTTTTGCATTTCCAAACTATACCAAATGCTCTCACATCAACCCAAAAATACCGCTGCAAAAATGGCCGTCAATAGAAGGCAGCATTTTAAGTGAGACGAAAGGACTGCCACAGTTGGAGTCTGTATCACTTGAAGTCCTGACTAGATAAATTGCAGACTAAGCTCATCCTGAAGCACTACTCAGTCTCTCGAACCCCGAGGAGGAATTCAAGTCTGCCGGGATGCCCCCCTCCATTTATTAAATGATTTTGCTGCAGTTACATAGCTGTATAAATGTCAGCTGACATGTGGGCGAAACTCCATTTAAAGCTTGTCAGAGAGATTTATCAGGGTATTAAAAACTTTTAAATGTGCTGTTTTTTAGAGCTGTTGTGATGTGTCATACACCTCCAGAGCGCCGTATCACTGCAGGAGAGTGAACTGGGTTCTTACCAAATAAATACTGTACACTTAGCTCTTGCACAGGCCACTGCTGAGCCACACAGAGTGATAGAACTGTTTCTCCACTGTTCATTCAAACAGAACAGGCAATGGGAGCTCATATTATTCTGTGATTAACATATGAATTGTATGATGAAGAATAAATTGACGATTTATTTAAATGGCTGAATCACTTTAGTTAAAAGTGATTAATGTTGCAGTGCAGCTGTATTGAGATTATTACAACATGAGGTGTAACATAAGACTGTGCAGTGCAAGTATTTCTTTACTGAAATAAGCAAAGTTGCACAGGAGATAAGATGGTATATCACTGGCCTAACCAGTGTGTGTATACTCCTCCAGCCTAGAGACTTGTATGAGGCATATTTGGCGTTGGCTCCCTTTGGTGACAAATACATGTCCTCAGTTGACTAAGCACAAATGGGCCAGAACGAGGCCATCGCTGACCCACAATTTCCAGACGAACTGAGCTCATATGCTCCACGTGCTGCATTGCTGGTCGTCTGGTGCATAACATGAAATTATTACAGCAGTGTCATTTTTATGATCCTTATTCTAGAATTAGGGCTGATGTAACCAAGCCAACTGTGGGGTTTCCGTCATGGTGGCTGCTGTGACCATCATAAATGTCCCCCCGGTGCCTTTATGCACATGCACGCACACACACACATACACACACACTGTCTCTTCTCGCTTACTCTCACACATAGCCACAGTCTGTGGACCAGTGGATTTATGGTGTGTGAACAACACAGTTTTTTTTTTATGAGGGGCTTAGACAAACAGTATTTGGAGCCAATTGATCGTTAGACTGTACATTATCCCATTTGCTGGAACACATTTCTCTCTTTGCCAGTAACACAGGCTAGAACTTGGCAAAAATGGACAGTGGACCAGACGCAGACGGTCAACAAAACAAAGGAGTTAACACACAAAAATATGTGGAAATATCGTTATTTCAAAAGTGATGGAGTCATGGAGTGATTTTTCTTATTTTTGTCTGCAATGTTTTTGTTGCTACCGAGGTGGTGAGCTGTTTCATTTTTTGCAATGCACATGCATATGTGAGCACACACACACACACACACACACACACACACACACACACAGACGGTAACATGTGTTTCTTAGTGGCAGGTGCAGTATATAATGTGGAGCTGGAAAACACAGTGTCCTGTATGGCTGTTAAAGAGTCCCATGGCTGTCTAAGGAGACCTAGAAATGTCTTTGAGGTCGATTTCCAGATTTTTCTCCGAGACAAAAAAATTGGAAAATTGGAACACAAAGTCTAGCACAGAAGCGCAGTATAGTATAAATGTGCATTGACTAAAAGTTTGGGGGTTTTATTATTTAATCTCTGCAATATGCATAGTCACACAAGGAAAGCCAAAGTCTGTCTCTCAGACATATGGCTAATTGGCTACAGAAGAATGTTGTTTTTGGTATTGTTTCAAGAAGCTGGTGAGGCAGACTCAGTAAAGATAATATAGGATGATCATTTCCAGGGATTCTGTGTCTGTTTATGTTTGTCTTTATGCTATCAGTATGCACCGAAGACAGCTGAACATGGCCTGGTTTTACCAGAGTGCATAAGTCTCTTTGAGAAACACAGGAGGAGGTAAGATGCAAGGGTGAAGTTGCACAGGATGTAGCAATGTGCCAAACACCTCACCTCCTCCCAGGAAACATCCACAAATAGATTAGTTTTAACAATCTAAACACAAACTTACCTACTTTCCTCCGAAGTTGCTGCTGCTGTTTAACTGAAACAATTCTCTTGTGTTTGTTTTGGTTTTCAAAGGTTGGCTGTCAGATAATAGTGAGATGTTAGGCTG
This sequence comes from Centropyge bicolor, assembly GCA_037975185.1. Classification (NCBI taxonomy): domain Eukaryota; kingdom Metazoa; phylum Chordata; class Actinopteri; family Pomacanthidae; genus Centropyge; species Centropyge bicolor. Next base: position 328,335 of record JBBMOC010000032.1, on the reverse strand, counting down.
CAATTAACTCTTATTCCTCTTATGATGTGCAGTCTGATAAATATTTTTTCATGAATTTATTTGCCGATGTTTTTTTCAGTTAAATCCTTGATTAAGGAGGGAATGAAATTCTTTATTTATACCATTTGTATAATATTTGTTATTTGCACATTTTGGCATGAAATGCTTCAGCTTCATAAACTCAAATGTGTCTTGCTGTAACGAGCCTTGACTACCAGCTGTTACTTCAACATGGATAGCATATTACAGGCATTGCTGACCTTGTTGTCTATGCCAGCTGTTGTGCAGTTAAATTCTGCATTTTATGTTGACATGGGCAGGAAGCAATAGACTCTGGCATGCGCATGCCCAGTGCATGGAAATGGTCATGTGATGCATTTTCAGTCGTGTTAGTGTGGACACACATTATTCCTGTCACAGTATTAAAATGCTTGTCTGGGCAGAGATCGTTCTTGAAATGGTGTTTTAAAATGAAAATGTATCAGTGTGGACTTGCCTCAGGTGTAATTGGTTAACATGCCACAATTTTCCACCTTCCCAGGGACATGACAAAAGGGACACAGGAGATTTGCCAATCCTCACAGTAAAAGAAAATGAGAAGTGGCATCCTGCCCTACCTCACTGTGCCCATTGCGAAGACACAATGGGCACAGTGATAAAGGACTCATGCATATTGCACTGGGGGCTAGTTAAGGAAAATTTCAACAAGTTCAAGTCGGTCAGCCTGGCAAATACAGCATTTGCGTTTGAAGCACAACGATACGGTTTCACCTGTGCGAACACATCAAATTTGATTTTGCTCGGACTCCGCTGCTGACCTCACTTGCTACATTAGCATTGTTCATCCATCCTTTTCAGACTGTTATACACTCTACCAATGGAGCAGACACCCTTACATCTGACTGGTTTGGCTAATTCAATTAACTGAGCAGCATTTGATCAAATAAAAGTCCAAGCCTAGGAGCTTAATTAAATACAAGGGGGTGGGAAAGGCCTGTGTGTGTATGTGTGTATGTTATAGTGTGCCTGCACCTACACATCTAGGTGAGTGTATTTGTGCTTGTCTCCAGTATGAGTGCATGGATGGTGTGTGTGTGTGTGTGTGTGTGTGCGTGCGTGCGTGCGTGCGTGCATGCGTGTGTGTGCGTGTGCGTGTGTGTGTGTGTGTGTGCCGGTGCATGCCTGATTCAGTTTGTGCGTTTGTGCTTGCATGGCTGTTTGGGTGTGTGTGTTTTTATAACTGGTTGCTAGGCAGGGGATGAGATAAAGCGTTTAACTGAGACACAAGAGATTTCCAACGTGCTCTTCCGTTGTGCTGCTGAATACACAATAGGAGGGAGTTCAGCAAAGTTCACACAAAACCACTTCTGACTGCTCACTCAATGCTACATGAATATGGATTTGTGCTAGTTTGTTTGATTTCTCTTTTCACCAAAAAAAGAATTAATTATTAAAAAAACACCTTGCAGCCAAAACAAACAGGCAGCAACGTTTATGCAAAAGAAAGTGGCGCGCATGCCCCAAAGAATTTGAACTACCAAATTGACATCAACAAAGACTGGGCACGAGCTCAGGCAGAAGTTAAACGGAGTAATTTACACATATTAATTCACAGTCAGGACACAAAAACAGGAGCTAATGTTGTGACAAAATGGCCCACTTTAGGGCTGTGTATCTGCATGTGGCCTTTTTGTGGATGTGGAAAACAACACATGTGACAAGTAAATCCAAAGTAAGTCAAAAAACATAGAGCAAAAAAAAAAAGTATTTACACGCTGTGGAAGAACACTTAAGCTGTGATGAAATGATGAAACCCTCCGCTGAAGCCTCAGGGACAGCCACGTTAGCCTTCGGCAGCAGCATCAACAAATATATGTAATGGCACAAGTTCTGGCTGATAACTTTGCTCTTGAGGAGTAAACAGCCATTCACTGCTCCCACATAAGACATCGCCACCAACCTCTGATTCTCTCTGCATTGAAAAGGATGACTCTGATCCCCAGACACTTTTGGAAGTCCTTGAAAGGTTGGCTGCAGCATTCAGACAGCAGAAGAGAGAATGGGTGCTGTGACTCCTTGTCACCAGAGAAGCATAGCTCACGGCACAGTTTCCTGGCATCCTTGTGGCCTGAAGCCGCCAGTCGAGGATGGCTGCTGGTTTCAGGGGATCCCCTGTAAGGATGCTGGCTTCCATTTCCCCCTGTGACACGGACAGATGGTGATTGTAGCCACAGATTTCCAGCCTTTTGTGCTGGAGATGCTCTGCGACTGCCTCTAGAAAGTCAGTTGATTGGGACCAGTGCCACCGGCCCTCCACCCTTTGCTCGGCCATAGCACAAGAGGAGATCCATATGTTCATTTAGCCATCAGCAGGTGGACACCCAGAACCCTGGGAGTACACATGGACATGTTTAACACTGACTGAAAGGCTGCACCCTGTTCATGGAGCTGTCTCCTCTGCTCATGCTCTGCTTCCATGCCTGACTGGACTTACCCATTATCTCAGCCTCATAGCATCCCCAGTCCTATGATTAGCTGGTTAGCTTTTGTTGCCTCGTCTAGGATTGTTGGAGGCAATATGAGAGCAAAGAAGAGTTGCTGTTTGTGGCACAGACCTGGGTCTTCATGTTGTGTAACGGTGTGCCAAATGGTGCCATAATGCAGTCGTACTTAAACTCAACTGTGGTTGAAACAAACAAATTTGTGCTATGTAAAATTGTTTATAGAATGGGCACATTTCAACGGAGGATGGAAAGCCTGTCGTCATAGATAATTGTTAAAATATGGCAATAATGAGGCCTAATTTGGGGCAATTTTTCCTCAAAGGCATTCACAGTGTTTCAATCGTTTGTACACATGACAGAAGCGGTTGCATGAAGAATGAGAAAGGAGAGATAGAGAGAGACATTCACATCCTTCTCACTTTCTCACCTCCTCACACCTGGCTGTGTGAAATGGTTGTCACATTTTTTGTTTTTTGAAGAATTTCAAAAGAAATCATCTTATGCAGCCCTGGTTTCGACTTCGGAAAGCTGTGGAGGGAGTGGGTTTCAGACATTGTTTGACCATCCAACAACATTTTGGTTAAAGCACTAGACATCTTAACACACCACAAGACACCTTTAGACAGAGGAAGAGCATCCCTATCTACCAAACTAATGCTGAGGCACGTGTCATGTGCTTGCTGATAGTTAGAACTGGGCTACAGACAGGGTCATCTGTTATTAGGAGTTCAGGAAGTACTCCAGGCCTCCACAGGATTTTCTCCTCTTGACCTGCTGTATGGACATAAAGGGAGATGGGGGGTGTATTCGATCTACACAAAGAGAGCTCGGAGGGCTGTCCAAGCACCAATAAAAATGAAATTCAGTGCATCCTGGACATGCGAGCAAAACTCCATTCACTAGGTCAAATAGCAGAGGAGAATTTGCTGCAGGCGCAGGAACCTCGGCAGCATCTGTGTAACAGAGATGGTTGCAGAGACAATTTTCTCCAGGAGATAAAGTGCTTGTATTGGTCACTTTTTTTTCCAGCTCCAAATTACTCACCAGTTGTCAGAGGCCATTTATGGCCACATGATAAATGAATGAGGTTGTTTATGAAGTGCGCCTGGAGAAAAAAAACCACACATGCCATGTCAGTCTCTGTAAACTTGCAATGAGGCAATGTAATACCTGTCTCTCTGCTGAAAATGGAGAATGAAAAAGATCAGCTCGGACTGGCTGTTACAAAATCATCTAAGATTGACTGTGCCCTTTGTGATGACCGTTGCTCAAGGCCGGAGAGTAAAATCCACCCCCATATAGAGGCACCCTTAGGGATCGTACTGCACATCCATCTCTACTGTTTGAGAACAAAAGTAATGAAAATAGTGATTCGTCGAATTGTTCAGGTACTGTACCAATTCATTACTTTTCCATTTGTTTTTTGGTGGGATGCTCATTAACATTCTACTGCACCTTCACAGCTTATATAGTACATTGCTACCTGCTGGGATGAAAGCGTCACCTGTTGTGATAGGTGACAGCAAAATATACTTTGAAACCCTTTTGGAACGACACAAACGGATGGTCTTGACATCACATGAGTGGCTGTCAACCTCCCTCCTGCAGTCTGTACGCATGCCGCTTGCTAGACTCTTACCTTTTTCCTCTTGATCTGTTATGTAATTAAAATTTTATTTCCTCCTCAAATGCCATAAGGGAAGAATATCTGCAAGGCATGCAAAGAATATCTAGCAGTCATCTGAGACGCAAGCTCGGTGCTGCAATGTGCCTGTTCAGAACTCACAGCATTTATAAAAGAAAACCTGCACTGGCTTTTATAGTAGTGATGCAGCAAGTATGCACAGTAGGCAGATTCTGTGGTTGCCTCTGCATGAAGGCGCAATTTGTTATCCTGTGTAACTAAGGCGAAGAGGAATGCCCCTGCCATTGTCAAGGTTCAGAGTTATTTCCCCATTGGTGCCACTCATATTAAACACAGGAACGCAGTTTGGCTTGTCATGCTGGCCGAGTGATCTCCTCGCCAATTTTTGTAGAAGCAGATTTTCTTTGCAGTTAATTCAGTTGTACCTTTGTACATTTTGTTCATATTGTTCACAGTATTTAAATCTGCATAATTAACAGTTAATGAGTTGCCGGTGTGTATGTACCATGTAACCATGCCCGTTATTTGATATTGCCGACGATCGTGATGCAGCGAACACCCCAGTTTCTCAGGAGAGTATCTCCTCTGCCATTCTCAATTTCTCTTGTTTCTCTTACCTCTTATCTGCCTTTCTGCCTCTCTATGATCTTGTTCTCCCCTTGCTCCTGTCTCTTCTCATCCTCGCTGCTCCTCTCCTCTCCTCCTCTCTCCTTCCCTCTCCTCTCCTCTCTAGGACTTTCTTCCTCTCCTCAGGTGACAGGGTGATGGATTAAGCCCAAATAAACTCGTTCATCTTTCAATTAGAGCCAGTGTTGAGGAGGTGCCAGCCATTATGAAGCTGTCTGGAAGACTGGGAGAGAGGGAGTGATAGAGAGAAGAGGGGAAAAAACGGGCGAGAGTGAGTTACGGCATTAGTGCGAGAGGCAGAGATAGAAAGATGTTTGTGAAAGACGGAGTGAGAAAAGAGGTGAGAAAGGGAATCGAGGGTGTGGAGTATGTGTGGGGAAGAAACTTATTGGTTGAGGGAGCAGATCCAACTATTAAAACATCACTCCTGTGCCGCCATCAGAACAGAGCTCCCATGCCTGGCCGACCACCCACGGTCTAGCTCCCCACGTCATCACCAGCCCAGCTTGCACTTTTACGCAACATTGCCTTTCACTGATTTGATTTTTTTCCCCCTCTATTGTTGTCGCTGTTTCTTATGAGTCTGATGAATTTGTTCTGAGTGGCTTAGTCATCGAATTGGAGGGCTGTGGAATGTGTGTGTGTGTGTGTATATATACATGTGGGTGTAAAGGTAAGCATAGATATATGCTGTATGCTTATCCTCACATATTACAGAGTGGGTGCGTATATATTCATTATACTGTATGAATAGTATGTAGAAGAGTATGTTCATTCAATAACAATAATGTCTGTGTGTGTGTGTGTGTGTGGGCGCATGAGAGGGGGAAGACAGTGGTGTTTGAGGTGACTGTTATGACTTAGTACCCTCGCCTTCATTCTCTCTCAGAAACCAATACTGAGTTGTTGGCATATTTTCATTTTTTTTCCGTTTTCTTCTTCTTCTTGAAGGGAATATTATGTACTGTAGGCACACAGGGACGAGTTCTAATGAATTTGAATGAGCGTCTCAATTTATTTTCCATGTTTTATTTATTTTTTCAGGGTTTGGGGAGTAAATTGAATCGACAGTGGTGATGCGTGCGCTAGTCAGGAGCAATATAGGGACCTGCTGTTCTGATTAAGTTCCTGTTATGGAGCCGTTCATTATTGATTTCATTTCTCCTCACTTCTCCTCCCTCTCGCATTCGCATTCGCTCCATATCTCTTTCTTCTCAGCAGGCCTCTTACTCTTTCCCTCTTCTTCGCTGTCAGCTCTCATTTAAAAGCAGCAAGTTGTTATTTATAAAACTCCTCAGTTTTATTTCAAACCTAATAGAGAATTCTTTTTTGCTTCTAATCCCCTTCGAGTAGTTTGGTTTTTTGGCAACGTTGTAATGTGGAGGCTCGCTTTTGTTCTGATGGGAGCAAAGTCCTGAATCATGTTGTTCGGCTGTTTCTCTCACCCTGATAAGTGGACTTTGACAACAACTATGGTTTATTTACCGAGCAGTTAGATACAGATCTCTAGCTTTGAGCTGAGTATTATTTGGTGAAACACTAAATCCATTTTCTCTCTGTGCTGTTGTCAAGTTGTGCTAGAATGAGGACTTCTGGCATGTGTCTGGGAACAGGAATTTGCACAATATGCTGTCAAAAGCAGCCAAAGATTCATATTTCAGAGGAAGAATTTTTTTTAGCTTACATGGTGTTATTGTATTTGTGGTACTTCTGTTATATTCATGTAAATTAGGAGAGGATTTTTGTGCTCTCCTCCACATCTCAGCAGATAATTCGCTGTGAATCGCTAATTCTTTGTACAGTTTGTCTCTACACAAAGGTGTTATGTGGACCATTGTCAGCTCTTGTCAGACTGACAGACTGCACTCAGACAGTTTGCTGTGTATTAATTTACACCTATGCACAATTGAGCCCATTGATCATCTTACCTAATATGTGATGGGATGTGTCTGAGACTGGCATATTGGTACAACCCTGATTCCAAAAAAGTTGTGAAGCTGTGTAAACAAAAAACAGAATTCACTCATTTGCAAATGAACTGTGTTATCCAACAAAAGTTTTACAAAGTGTTCCTGAGCCCATGTAGTAATCTCCTCTCTACAGTCATGTGTTTGACAAAGTCTTCAACCTCGCTCCGTTTTTGCTTGTGAACAACTCTTTCCAGGATGAACCTTTCATCCTCAATTATAGTTCTATCACCTGTTTCCAATGAACCTATTTGCCTGTGGAATGATCCAAACAGGTGTTTTTTGATCAGTCCACAACTTTCACAGTCTTTTGTCACTCCTGTCCCAACTTGTTTGAAACATTTTGCTGCCATCAAATTCAGAATAAGCAGATAGTTACAAAAATCAATGACGTTGATGAGGACAATCATTAAATATATTGTCTTTGTGCTGTTATGTCAAAAAAGATGAACAAATTATTGCATTCTGTTTTATTTATGTTTCAGACAGTGTCCAAATGTTTTTGAAACTGCAGTTCAGAGGTTCAGGTTATCCACAGCATCAAGCAAAGTCAACTGATTTAGATGAATAACTTCAAAACATTAGTGACATTCATGTGACGTCAAGGGCATTGTCTGGTTAGCTGAGCTCAAGTCCTGCTTAAACAAAACAAGTTACACAAGGAACCTTCCAAGGCAGGTTCAGATGTGTGTCTTTAAAATTGGGCTCCAGCTGTGCCATGCTCCCAGTTTTCATTGTCCTACTTGCGGGACAATGCATTCAGTGTTCTAATGTGTTTGCATGTACAGTGGACAGAACAACGTCAGGTCTAAAGAGAGTGGATTTTGGCACCAATCCTCTGTGTATTTGATAAGGAGACACATGAACCAACCATCCGAAAATGGGTGTAGTTCCATTAACGTGTTGTTTTTATCTTCCCCTGTTTTATAGCTGGTTGCTCTGTGCCAGCCTAACCTTCAAAATGTGATGCATTTCACCATGTTGATATCATGTATTCACAGCTAACCCTTAGGGTGGCTGTAGAGTGGGATGGCTGTTTGACATAAATTAAAAAAAAAAAGACAAGAAAAACATCTTTGTTTAAGGCAGAATTAGTTTTGGTTTGCTTGGACTCTCTTTGGAAAACATAGGTTACAAGTGATGTGTCTTTCAAGAAATGACTACACTCTCAAATGAGACTGCATTTCCTGTAAGGAGCCTGCAGTTAAATCTCTTTTGTGGAGGATTAAGAAGTGCAGCTTCAGAGGCTGGCAGCTGTGTTGAGGCTGAGCTATGGTTAGGAGGCAAACTGAAGGCCTCGGTCTGCTGGTGTTATTATGACTAACTTCCTATAACCCGACCTCTCCATGAGTCAAGAGCCGCCTCACAGAGAAAGGAATGCAGGAACAGGTTCCATGGAAAAATGAAGAGGGGAACCTGTTGTTTTAATGAGTGTCTGGCCTTTTCGCCCGGCTGGCTGTTTTGCTTACTGGCAGTGTGGGTGGCAGGATGGATCACAGACAGACCAGCTATAGCTTGATGTCGTTTTTTTTTCCTGGCTAATATTCTCACTTCCTGGGCTCCTGGCAAAGACTAGCTGCTTGGCTTTTTTTGGCTGGCTCTCGCCTAAATGATGGTATAAAGTTTGTTTCGTCAGGGTAATATTAAGGAGTTGTCTGCACTGTACAATGCTCAGGTCATTTCAAAACCACATACTGTACAAATCTGATATATTTAGGTGCTGTATGGTTTATTACATGTAGACATTTTGAGCTAATATTAAAAGCAACGTTTCAAATGTAGTTTTATCTGGCAGCCTCTTTCTGCGTTTTAAAGGAGCCACCTCGTCAAAATTCTTAATCCAAAGTGTGAGAGAGTTAGAGCGGCCTGCTGAAACATCTGTGGTCTTGGCTGGGAATTAATGACTACAGATAGACTGGGATTAAGGACCCTGGATGTGAGCTCTGGGATGGAGGGGGACAGAGGAGTTAGGGACAAGGGGTGGGGTGAGGTAGGGGTAAGGGTGCGAGGTTGGGAAAGTTTGGGATGGGGTGAGTGCAGGACTGAGGTGGTTTGGGGTGAGGAGGGACGGACATGGGAAGGGTGTGGTAAGTGTTGGGAAATTGGGGTTAAGAGTGGAACAAAGGCCATTGTAGAAACAACAGTAAAACTACCACAGTGCTTCAACACAACACCCATCTCTTGTAGCTGCATCAACTATTTCTGGCCCAGGTAATAAATGAAATGCTGAATGGACTTTTATTTAATGCTTAAAATACTCAATACAATGAATTACTTTGATGCTAAATCAATATTTTTATACTGTGGGATTTGGTGTAAGGGACACTATGAATTAGGTGGGTAATGTGGCGAAGGGAAAAGACTTGTGTCTCTGTGATGTGGACGCTGTAGTGAAGCATGAATCTAGAGCTGGTTTATGGTCTTATGAATTGAGGTTTGTGGAAGTGGAGTTATGTTACATTTTTTGTCTCTTTTCTGGACCACAGTGGGAGGCTGATGCTGGCTTTAACTAAGGCTGTACTGAAACGATGGATGGATTACAGATAAATTGGAATGCAAGAGAATTTAGACTGAGATGGAGCATGTGAGAGATGAGTTTGCTTCGTCTGGGGGGTTAGGGGAGGGTTGGGATGAGGGTCATTTGACGCTACCTTGGCTGTTCCCGGATTTAGTAAGGGTTAGACGTGAAGGATGTCTCCCTCTCTCTCTCTCCCTCTCGCACAAACTTCTTTCATTCTAAGCCAGCGACACTTTTGGGAAGATGATATTATGGACGATACGGAGCACAAGATGACTCAGCCGCAGGAATCCCAGAAAGCCCACAGTGGTTGGCTGGACTACATAGAGAGAGAGAGACAGTGAGACAGAGGGAGGCACAGAGGAAGTGTGTGTGTGAGAGAGAATTATGAAAGCCAAAGAGAAGTAAAGGAGAAAGGGAGTCATGGGAATGTGTCATTGGAAGAAGGAATTACTGTTTCTGGGAATAAATGCCCTTGACCTTATTTTGCATTCCTATCAGCAATTCATTAAAATAAATATCCCTTATTAGTGACTAATGAGCACAAATAAATGAAAGATTACAACCAGTAAACAACTTATCCCTATGTTGACTGGCGCTTTGTCAGGTCTGTATCATGTTACTGAGGCAATACTGACGTCTTCAATTCAGCAACAGTGTGCATGTGGTTTAAAAAGAAGAAAATGAAACTCTGCAGCTGGAAAAAAAAAAAGTCCCTCCACAGTTGTTTTTGATGTAAAGGCCGAACGCCAAAAGAAACATTAGCATTGATGAATATTTCATTACCTATCAAAACTGTGATAATTGTCCACAGCCAAATTCCAGAAATGCAACAACTGACAGTCGTCCCGCTCTGAGGTTTGAGATATGAGATGTTTGTTCTAGTTCTGGTCTTATCATTCTTACGTCTCTGAGTTTGTTTGTGATTTTATGAACCTTAATCACAGTGTAATAATTGTGAATTCTTTCTGTAAGTTATCTTATAGTATGCTGGTGTGATTGCTTAATGGGACAAAACCGAAAGAGTCTTCCAGTAAACGCAGCTTTCATAGTTTAATCTGGCTGATGGTAAAATGCCTATTTGTGGAAGGAGTTCATATTATTTTGGGTCTTACTGTTGTGGAACATCAACATCACCACTGGCATAGTTCAGACGCTGCTGACCATCTCTAGCAAGGTCAAAAGGTCATTTTAGAACAATGCTGTGACTATTTTGAGATGATATATTAAGGATTAAATGTCCAACATGTCACCCTCCTCTTTTTTTCCTCTTTGGCTCTGTGCTGTTACTGGGACTGACATTGCGTCTCTGCTGGGGTATTTCTTCTGTTGTCCTGCCAAGCTGACATAAAGGGGTCCAGAAACAGGCCTGGGATCAGCTTGGGGCTGCAGTCCAATATCCTCTGCTACTGGCCAGACACAACTGGAAGGAAGTACAGGGTCAGGCAAGAAGAACCATATTCCCATGTATAATATTTTACTGGCTGTGTGCCTACCCACAGATTTAGAACTGGGTCTGTTTACTGCTTATTCATCGTAGAACTCCAAACAAGCAAACTACAAATATCTTTTTTCAGTTTCTAAAGTGGAATATTTCTGTTTGCTACTGGCCCATTCTCCCAATGTCACTGCTTCACAAACCAGAGAGGAAAGCTGACACAGACTCAAATTGTAAGTAAGCACTTACTGTAACTGTGAGTAATAAAACCAATCAAATGGTACAGATTTATTTTTATTGAAGGCAGAATTTCTTCTTAAAGTAGAGCCGCTGCCTGTCGTGTCAAAACTAGAAATGAAGCACAGTAAAAGATCTGTAAGTGCATTTAATTTTTTATCAGCAGAGAATAGATTTACCCATGATGCCACCAGCGGTGACATACAAGTGAGATATATTGGACTCTGTAACAGGAGTCACACTTGGATCTTGCGCCAGTCTGGCTGTTAGAGACGAGCAGAGGAGTAGAAAAGTGCTGACTCACCCTTGAGCTCCTGGTATCATGTACCTTCCAAACTTTCGCAGTGTTGCAGTGACCTTGAGCGGCGCAGAGAGGAGCGAGTGAGTGACTGTGGAAAATGAGGAGTGGAAGAGAGCGAGAGCGAGCGAGGGACCCCTCCAACCTGCTTCTCGACAGATAATCTGTCAACCCCCCGCCGGTCCCCAGACTCACGGAACATGCGGCATACACACACATATGCTACGTAGAGCACATACACACACTTCTCACCAGCCGCCTACTCCTGCAGCACAGCTGAGTGTCTGACAGAGAGGTAGTTGGTGGAGAACGCGCATACCTCCCTCCTCTCCTCCTGCGCTTCAACTCCATCCATCACAGCCAACACGCCACTTTCTTTCTCTGCCTTTCCTCTCATACATTATCTTTCATCTTTTTAATAACCTTTCTCTCTCCTGCTGTGGGTCCGTCGTGCTCTCAAACTCACTCGTTGTTTCTCCTCTGTCTCTCCAGTTTATCATGCATTTTAGATGTCTTTGCCTAAAACTCCTGAATTAGTTAAGGAGGAGGGAAAAAAAAAGCTTCATCAGTGAAAAATGGACACAGTGGAGAACACACACTGGTCTGTAATCTAAGTACAAGCTGGAACACTCTTGATACAATTAGCCCTGTGAAGTGCTGTAACAAACATGTGAAACAAGGCTTGTCGTGAATGGTTGTTGTTAACAAATCTGAAATTGCAAACTATTGATTAGCTCGCTCACTGTTCATTAGGGCACATGCACATTTTGTCGCACTCTCTTTTGTCTGTGTGATGTACACACACACACACACACACACACACACACACACACACACACACACACACACAAGTGTTACGCTGGCAGGGGAGAGAGCAGTGGTATCTGGTCTGGTCACATTCTTGCCAAGTGGTTTCCTCAGATGTCTTGAAGACCTTCAGCAGTCGTCTGTACAACAGACCTCTCCACAAACATACAGACATGTGAGCGCATGCACAGATTACACACATAAAGTTAAGTTAGCGAGTTACAGTTCATGCACTCTCTGAACTTTTTCTTCTGGCTTTCATTGGATCATCACATGCATGTCCGATGAGAGTTTTCATTTTACAGGGGAAATGGATACAGCAGTTAACTTGTGTGTCTTTTCCCTTTTTTTTTTCTTCCCTGAGTGGGTTAGAGTGCAGAATGAGTCAGTGGGCTGACATTAACTGGCAATCCTGCAAAGTGTGCAGATGCACTGCAAAGACTCCAGATGAGTCACTCCTCACATCAAAGATGATAATTACACTTACTGACTCAATTACCACATTTTGATTTGAATTATTTCCATGGAAGTTGTTGCAGAAGGAGCTGAAGCGAAGTGATGCGCTGTAGTCACACAGACTGGAAAACAGGGGGGGAAATTGGCGCACTGGGCTTGTTGGGAAGGATGAGAGAGACAGTGGCAGCAAATGTGCGAGATGGATTTAGAATACAGAGCCGTGATGCCTCCGCCACCATGTGTGATCATTTAGACCGTTACTGATCGTATTGTTTGCTCTCAACGCACCGCTCTCTCGTCCATCTTTCTGCCAACTTAATTTCCCTGCTATGTGACGGCTAGATTTATAGACGGGTTCCCCCACTGAGACGCCACGGGAGATGGAGCAGCACAGATGTGATGAAACACTGTCCGGAATCCAAGAACTACAGTCGAGCTCCTAATCTGTGCCAAGAGCCACGTGAACGTGGGTGGGGTGATGAGTTGGTGTTGGTGAAAGTGGCTGAAACTTCTAGAGATGCTGTGACTAAATTTAATTTAACATCTGTGGTGGGAGATGGTCCAATTGGTGATGATCATCGTCTAGATGGCGGGGGGGATGGGGGTTGAAGGGTGATGGTTTGAATCACATGATGCATCTTCACAGTGTGTTTGGAGTTTAGTGGTGGTGACGTCAAAGGTGAAAGGAACTGCTCAACCACAAATTGTAATTTTGCCACTCATATATGTCATGTCATAACAGCAGTGAGGTTGTAATATAACGCAAAATGAGTTAGCTTTAATTTCACTAACCACCAGGAGGCTGAAGTGGACTGTGTTCTTTACAGCTTCAACATGTTCATAAAATGACTCTAAAGAGCTGATTCAGTTCAGGAATGAATTCTCGTTTGATTTTTTTGACAACTTTGTCCAGATGATATGTGACTGAGTTAAATAGTTATGGTTTGATAATTAAATATGATCGTTAATTGCCTTTCACTCTTATGATCATATTGTGTTATTATTTTCCAACATTTTGATTCCAAGCAAATTGTACATTGGTTATTATTTTCATTTATTTATTTATTTAAACAGAGGTTTTTCAGAAAAATGGCATAACATGGGATACAGGTCAATCCACTGGACTTCTTTGATTATTTTCTATGCGATTTGGCCTGCATACATACCATAATGTGGTATAAAGATATTATTGTTATTATTGATAGTCAAAATGTTTATGTTTATACATGATATTGTATACATTAAATAGACTGAAAATAAACTGACTAAACTGAAAATTAAAGGGGTGATACACGGATTGGCATTGGGGCTACCCTTGTATTTTTTTGAATGTGAAAAAACACAAGATCCTTTTTATTTATTAAAGAGATTTTGATATTGCAAAGGTACATTTTATTTTGTATGTAATTAAAGGAAATATGCTCACTGGCTGACATTGATGGCTCTCAGGTGCACAGTTTAAAATTTTCATTTAGCAGCATATCAAGGCCAGTAATCACCAATGTGGACCAAATAAAATCACAAAACAATTATCCTTTTGTTTTGCTCAGAGTAGTCATTTAATTGATTATACGTCTTCCAATAATAAAATGAGAAATGTACAAAATTGTAGACCAAGCATCACGCACTGAGGCAGCGTGAGTCTGTACACATAGAATAACTTCTGAATTCATCAAATGGCTGACAAAACAAAAGCCATAGCTGTTGCTTAATGAAGCATTTCATTTCCATCATCTTCTCTACACCCCCACAGGATTTCAATGTATCTCTTTACTTGATGTATGTGAAGTGCAGCAGAGCACTGTATCTACATAATTTTAGATAGAGGGCTCTGAAGCAGTGCCTCAGTGTTCAGAATGGGCTGGTAATGAGTCACAATTTTCTTCTGCACAGAAATAACTGGTGTGTCTGCGCATGTACGCGTGTGTGTGTGTGTGTGCATGTGTGCTAGTGCTCTGTGTGTGGAACAAAGATAATTGAATGTAAGTGGTGCCTATCAACTGTGGTCGTATTTCTCTGTGGTATTGAAACCTACGGAGATTTGAAAACTCATTTAGCTGTGCCACATCAAAGAAAAGAAAATATTACGTAAAAACTATGCTGGAAGTGTGGGCACCCTCCACCCTCTTCCACCCCCTCTTCCTCCCCCTCTGCTGTTGCAGTGTAAAGTGCACAAAAGACCCAGCGTGTGGAAAATGAATTAGGGCTGGCGTTTTACTGTATTTTCATGTGCTTGCAATTGTGTATTCACGTGCACGCATACACAAAAGCGTGCATACATGTCCAGGTATTTGTGTGTGTGTGTGTGTGTGCATGAGTATGCATCTGTTCTCATCTTTGTCTGGGCTAAGTGCATGTTTGAATTCACGCTAATTAGTGTGTCCATTGAAAAACAGGAAGCTGTTCCCAGCCTGTGAAGATGAAAGGCATTAGAGCTGTGTCCAGTATTTCCTCCCTGGTGTGTTACACTGTAGCTCCACGGGCTTTCACAACGACATCTCCCGACAAAGACAGAAAGAAGCAGCGAAAAAAGAATGACTGTCACCGAGTTTCATAAGCTCCATTTCACAACAGCATCAGAGCGAAAGCCTTTCTGAGATAATTGCAGCCAGGTCGGGAAGGTTCCAATGCCGAGCGCTGCAGAAGGTGTGGAGTCAGGTTATTTGCAATTAATTATAGCAGACACAGAACAGCATTTTCACCTGATTTAGCTCAGCTTGCAGCGCTGCACAAACAGAAAGAAAATGAACTTCTACTGAACCACACTAAAAAAGCGATACAGGGTCTCACAAACAAAACATATGCTTTAGATCAAACCAAACAGAAAAAATCTGCAGTGTGTATAGAGTATATTAAAAACAGTATAAATGTGTGTGTGGGTGCTTACAACAAGGCCAGCAAATGTAATGAGTTGCCTGGCACGAGCCAGATTTAATTAACTTGAAAAGAAAAAATAAAGAACTAATTTAGTTACATTTAATTGAGGTAAATATTGTCCTAAGATTGCTTTTCAGAGCACGCATAGTTGGGATGTTAAACGCTAATGTAAAAATGTAGTTTTTCTCATGCCGCTTTAATAGAAATCTAAATGTGATCCAGTCGTTTTCAGCTACTTTGACATTACTTTGCTGCCAAATCTCTACTTGCATTTAAACCATGCAATTAGCACAGAAATGTAATTCGATTTATAATCATCGAGGACTACAATTACCACATATTTTAATATGTGGCAGATGCCCTTTAAACACATTTATGAAAAGTTTGAAAACATCGGAAAATGGTAGTCGAAATTTAATTTTGAATCAAGTACTCATGTGCCTCCCTCTGACAGATTTTATAGCTTATGCTTATATAAAAGTTGATAGATGAATTATAACACAGCGCACTGGCCTGAAGAACTTTTATAATTAAAGTTGAAAGGATCATATTTTCTCATGCTAACGTGACAGAAGTGGCTGAAGGGGACAACTCCCCGAGTCTAATTAAACAAAGAACCTATTCATAATATGCCATGAAATATTTATTATGTGTCCCAGATACACATTCTCCAAATTTCACCTCACGTTATTACTTGAGAGAGACAGAGCTAAAGACTCTCTGTATTATACCTGTCTGCCCTGGCAGCTCAAATCACTTCTGATCTCTCTTTTTTAATGGTGTTTCAGCATATCAGGTTTTGAATGTGTTTTTGCTTGTTGCTGTGATTAGCTGAGAATGGAACTTTTCGTTCAGCCTTGTCAGAAATGTTTTACTTCCCATTTATGATTCTTAGTGATCAAAATAGTTTTTGAAACAAGGGTGCTGTCATTTAATTTGAGGCTTGAGTCTTGAAGTTTTTCCTCCTAACAAGGCTTCCTGTTTGTCATGTATTCAGTTTAAGGATTGGACCTCTGAACAATAACACTCGGGGGAACCGTCGTAAAACAGATTATTTTCCAAAACGCTTCCCCCCATGATCAATAATCGCTGACTCAGTGGAGTCCTGCACAATGCCGGACTGTAAGTGGGGTGCCGTTTCCTTGTTGCATATTAAAACTGGGCGATTAAACGCCACAGCAGGACAAGGACAGTATAACTTAATGGCGCTTTTTTACTGCGGTTGTTAGGTCCTTGCCTCTGCCCCCAGTGAGCAATATCTTTATATTCAGCAACGGGGACAGCAGAGAAGGTAAAATATTGTTTTCACAGATTTTTCTTTTAAAGTTAACAAGGGCAATGCATGACATATTTTGTGTTAACAAGGGCGATGCTGCCCCCCCCCCCAACTCAAATTGCCCCTCTCCTGTTAAAAGCCACCAGGGTATGAAGCAGAAGCCATAGCTGTGAGGAATGAAGGCCATTGAGTTAAGCTTGTTGAGTTTAATGGAGCAGGAAGGCTACAGTAGAAGTAATGGCTGAGGGTGAGCTTAGCTACAGGCCTGTCAGGTACCACAGGGAGGGGAGAGGAAGGTTATATCCACGCAAGATACTGCTTGTCTGTTTTACCAACAGCATCCATTCATTTTTGCACTGAATACTGTATTTTCATTGTTTTGCCTTTGTTCCGCTGTATATTTAGTGTTTCAGCTATTGCAGCTAAGAGACCACACATGCCATTAGTTGCAGCAACATCATATGTATATTTCTGTGATGCTTCTGTGAAACGATGATGATTTCTTGGCAGCATAGCAGAGCAGTGGATCGCTGTATCAGACCTTATTGTCATGTTAGTGGTTGCGTTCATGCTTTGAAAAGGTCGACCGTTAATACCCATCATCTCTTGTTGATATCAAAGCCGTAAATGGCTGCCCCATTCGCTAATTAAGAGCAAATTGGGAGAAAAAAGTGCCAAAAGATGACATTTGGCTCCAATAATGTGGTAATGTCAACTACATGCTGCCTTTAGACACAAATGGTTTATGTCTGTGTGATGGTGATGCTGGGCAGGTGTTGTAGTTGTTAATGGTTGGTTTTATGTCTGATAGAGTTTGTCCTAGAGGTTGAGCTGCAAGTCCGCTGATTGATGGCAGTGCGGGCCTGTCTGTGTAGGCATAATGATCACCATGAAAGGTTTGAGTTTGTTCATTAAAGTAGAGATTACTGTTCTGTATTTTTTGTCTCTCCTCTCCTCTCCTTTCCTCTCCTCTCCTCTCCTCTGCCAGATGGCTGCTCCTTAATCAAACTCTCATACCTCAGAGAGGTAAACACATTACGCTGCCCTGATTACACTGACTTGGCGAAGCGTTCCACGTCAGTGTGTGTGTGCGTGTGTGCATGTGCGCGTGTTTGTAGCCTTTGCATGTGTGTGACAGTAAGTGTATATGTATTTGTGTGTATGGAAGAGGAAGATGGATTCTTGGTGGGTGCTATTAAAAGTCAGTGCAGTGGGTTATACTCTTGAGCATTCTCACGGTCCTATTAAGAGCTGCTCCATCTAGGAGGGACATGCACACACAGACACACGTCGTCACTCAGAAATGATGGCTCAGCACATACGTAGAGAATCACTCATTTTCTTAATCTCTAATTCTCGGACAGTAAACAATCCCCTCGGCCCACTGTAGCTATGGAAACACTTGCTGTCGCAGGCCCCTCATATGGCCGTGCTAGTCTGTCCTACACTGTGGTATATGATAGTTATCCCTGCCAAGTATTGAGGCAGGCAGACTGCTGTCATATATTGCTGCAAAAGCCATAAAGGCTGCTGTCATACAATCCGGCCGATCTATAAGCCCCTGGGCTTGATGTCACACAGTAATGCATGTCTAGCTGTGAAAACACTGACTTTGAGGCGAGCCGTGTAACTTGCCTTGGCAGGGGGAACAAAGCAGAGTGGGGCTGCAGCGCTAATAGTCTGGCAACCTGATAGTATTAAAGGCAAACAGAACGGTTTTCACAGGACTCGGCTGACCGAGTGCCGAGTGACTGCGGTGTGGCTCCGCACTTCTGGGGCTGTGGAAATTCTGAGGGGACGAAGTGGGAACGTTACATGCTGTTGAGTTATAATAACAGTCTTACAGTGAGAAAACTTAAGTTGATTTAGTTTTATTGACCTTGGGTTTTTTTTTTTTTTTTTAGAGTAGGGCAGGAGAGGAGAAAGAGATTTAGGTGCTGAGTGACTGTGCAGCAATTTCTAACATGAGAGTTTTGGAATAAAGGTGCAGCAGTGACGAACGTTCAGCACAGTACAGTGATACAGCTGAATGTAGACTGAATGTATGTAGACCTTGATAGCTTCTTATGTTTCTATATATACACCCAAGTACAGAAGAACACACAACAAAACACAACCAGTTACGCAGAATCACACAAGGTCAGTATTTGTAGTATGAAGAGCTGGTCAGTCAGGATCTGCTTTGAGGAAGTAGTACTTTTAAAATGTCATTTCTCAAGCAACAGAATAGCTTTAAACTAGATTATTTTTTAACCCTGGAAGATTATAAAAAACAGAGTAATGGATGCACATGTAAAACACTGCTAATTCATAGTTTGGTGGAATTTGCCATTTGTTTCAGATCTCTTGCTTGTTTCTCTTATGTGATTTTTGAGTGCTGCTCTCTTGGCCAGGACACTCATGTAAATGAGATTTTTGGAATCTCAATGATATAAGGGTATACCCTTAGTAAAATAAAAGTTAACTGAAAAATAATAAGGTAAGTAAGGAGTCGAAGTAGTTTAAAAAAGGAGATAAAAATGTGTGTAAGTAAAAATCACATCATAGTAATGAGTATTATATACATGTATATGAAGTGCAGGGTGGTAAACTGCATCAAGTTGTTTTAAGCTGGAATAGACTTTTTTGGCTACTGTAATGTACCATAAAATATAGCTTCTTATTTCACCCATCTCAACATCACAGCAGTGCGTACAGTACAGTTTGTGTATGACATGCCAGAACTGAAGCCTGAGAATTTGGCTCTGCCTCTTGGCCCATTTCAGAAGACTTTACTCAGATTTCCTGTATGGTTGTCGAGTCAGCTGTGTGCGATCCAATGCCACCACTCCTACATATCTTCACAGCCTTCCAAGTTGGAGTCTATAGAGTCCAGTCTGCTAGGTGGAGTCTGTTTTCATGGATGTGAACTGTTATTTTTGAGCCCCACAAGATGATATCTAATGCCAATGACGAGACATTATATAGAATAGTATCACAGTCACGACACAGCCAATCCAATATTCTCAATAATACAAACAGTTCATGTTTTTTGATTTCACTGAGATAGGACTGGTTGCGTGGACATTGTACCAATGTAACGTTTGTTTTTCAGGATGTGGTGCACGTTTCCAAATGCAGGTAATGTCATAAACAACAAAAGGAATATTAGGTTGTTAGGGTGGATGTGCCAGAAGGTAATGGACGGTAGTTATTTTGGTTATCGAATTAAGCCTGGATGTAGAATAAAATCATTTGATGAGAGCACCACACTGATGTTTAGCCCATGATGCTACACATAATTAGCAGTGATGATGCTGGCCTTTGATGAGGCCTGATGAGATGTAGTGAAATCCTTCGTGCGTTATAATTTTTTTGTGGTGTGCAACAGCGTAGGCGTTCAGAGAATTAACAGTATGAATATGGATGTTGGGTGAGCATCATGAGAGTAAATGTGCTTACTCTATTGATTAAATCTCCCATCAGTCACCTAGCAGCATGGTCCCCTTCCTCTCTCTCCCTGCCTCTCTCTCGCCCTCTCTCTCTCTCCCACATCTCTCTACTCATCTCTGTCAAGGCGGGCTCAGTGGAGTGGTTAAATTGTCCATAGCGCGTAAACGCTCGTTTATAAAAGCCGACAGACGTGGCGGTCGTTTGCTGAAATTAATTACCCCTCGGAGCCACAGCAAGCATGGGCCCTAGTCAGTCAGTCACGGTCCACCACCTCCCAGGCCCCGTACATGCAGAGAGAGGGAGATGGAGAGGGGAAGGGAGCCAGGGAGGGATGAATAAAAATTAAGTCTGAACTAGTTGCACTTCATATATAGTATGTTGCTATAGACCCAAACCTTAAGACAACAACAATAGTCCAAGTGAAAAGAAAAAAGTCCGATGAAAAACAATGCAGACATCCAGGTTATTAATCCAAACTGACTTGAGTTTTAGCTATGAAATATCACTCCGCTTCCATATTTTGCTTGAGCAAAAGATCCATGGAGAGTTTTGCGCTGATGCAGCCCAAGACGATAATGTGATACACGCCATAGTGACATCAAACTAATCAGAGTGTATTCATCTTCAACTAGAGTAACTTAATGAACTTCAGCACTATCTGATGCAACACTTCTCTAACATTAATAAAAGCTCCATCTCCTGTCTGATTTGCATAATTGTTCAAATGAATCCTCTAACGCGTCGTTCTTTTTTTTTCTTTTTTAATAAAGTGATGATTTGTGTTAAAGTGAGCTGTGGCTTGCTGTTGAGAGGAGAGGGCTTGAGGAGGAGGATGGGGGAGGGGCTGGGGGGGAGCCAAAAGGAGGATGGGAGGAGTGGGATTTGCAAGGGGCCTAAGGTGATTTGTCACCATTTTGATTCAGTCATGCAAACGTACGTTGTTGTACAAGGGGGTTATTGGTTTCAAGTGATTGTTCATGTGGCTTTATGGCCACAGAGATCGTTTAGAATGTGTTTCTCATATTGTGTAATGTAATATCTGCTTCTTCTTCGTCCGCCTGTCTCATTGGCTGCGACATCAACATGTTTCCCTCTTCCCTTAATCTAGTTTTTGTTGGTGTCCATTACCGGCTCGGTGCAACCAATTTCCAGTCTTTTGATACAGATTCTGCCGAATGTCATTGTCAGCCACACATTGTAAGTGCTTTATAGGGTTTAAAGTGCCCTTTGCCCCAGTGAAATTACCTCTAAATATCTCTCCATAGAGCAGGAATCTTGTGACAAGATGGCATTGCTTCATTTATTCCTTCTCAGTCCTAAGCAGTAAAAATCTGCCATCCACAGCTGGCATCCACTTGCTACCCATGAACGCCTGAGTTGAACAAAAAGAAAATGAAACTAACCTGCTAACATTTTTACAGCTGGCTAACCACTATGTGCTATTATAAGCTATTATCACAATGTTATGTTTCGTTTGATGATGTTGTTTTTATGAGTCTATATTTAAAAATGTTACAATAGATACACATCATTCATGCTTCTAACCTCCATGTTGCCGCATGCGTGTCCGTCCCCCTGTGACCCTCTAAAGGATAGGTCATGTAGCTAATGGATGGATACATTTCAATGGCAGCTGCTTATTGAAAATGACATTTGTTGTCTTTTTCCTACGGTTGCATTGTGCTTTGCCTTCCTCATTATCTGATATTTCTCCAGACAGACACACAGACACAGAAACTGAATTAGATTGAAGGAGTCCTTGAAAGAGTTTTGCCTTTTTTCGAAGGACAGTTGTGTTATGTCCTTCTTCTCTGATTACCTTCTCACAGCGCATGAAGACAAGGTAGCAAAGCTCGTAGCTTACTGATGTGCCCTGGCTGTCTTCGATTGTTGTGTGGCCCTCGCCTTGCGGATCACATCAGCCCTTTGTGAGTCCTTTGACGTCACAAGGAGGAGTTAGTCTGGTATTGTCCGTCTTTATACTTTCCTCTGGAATGAATGACTTCAGTTCTGACATTCTCTGAAAATATGTGTGTTATGTAAGATTCAGAGATTCACTACATGATAATAGACTCATTTGTTAGACAAATTTTGCCCAGAATGTCTTATTTTCTTTCACTACATACACTTATTGGCAGTAATTTGGGGGTCAAGGACACTTTGACATGTGGTCAAGAGGAGCTAAGCGTCAAACCACCAACCAACCAGCTTTACTACCAGTGGCTCAGATTCAACCATATGTACTCTCTTTCACTAAAACCGTCTTCTGCAGAATACTGGCTGTGCGTGAATACGACTGGAGCATGGATGTGATGTAGATGTTAACACACTCTTAACGTTAAATTGCCAGAGATACTGCTTCAATTTTCTTAATGTGTTTGAACCTGAATTCTTCTTATTCGATTTCCTGGATCAAACAAACCAAAAACAGTTTACTCTACATTCTCTGCAGTCTGCGTGTTTGTGTCTTGGGAGACTTGCAAACAGACAAATTTGCTCATGCTGTGTGTGGCAATTGGATGTAATAGTCCATTTACCACTGTAAATCTGCTGTGTGCAAATACCACAGTGTATGTACGTGTGTGTGTGGGTGTGTGTACGTGTGATGATATCCTGGCCAGTGTTTTCCTTGAAAAGCGACCAGAGCAGCTTCTGTAAAATAGGACTATCGTCATCATGACCTCTTCTGTTTTCCCAGCTGTATCAGAGCTAAGATGTGAGGCTTTTACTGCTCTCTTTTTTCTGGCTCAGTGTTTGTTATACATCTGGTGGTCAGCGATGAGAGGAGCACATCCCTGAGTCACAGCATGGCCTTTCCTGCTCCATTTGAAAATGGCTTTGATGACCAGAGGCTTTAAGAACACACAGTGTCAATGAAAACACTTTGATATTTTGCACCAGCTGTCAGTTTTTGTCTGGTATTTTTGAAGCCTTGGACATGGAAAATAGTGTCCCTCCTCGGAAGATGGTCCTTTTTGCAAAGAAATGTAGATGCCGGAGATAGAAACAAGGAGCCACTTAGATTGTGGTTAAGACATAATAAAAGTCTGTTTGGTATTAAAATGAACGCAATTAACTAGTGTGTATTTACCACCACCATAATGGCTGTCTTGTCACTAGAGAAGGTAATTAGGAAGCTTTATTATGGCGGCAGAGTATGGAGTGAGATGTAAAGATTGTGCCTCTCATAATAGGACTGTACTGTGCAGTCAGAAGAATCAATTCTCTCTCTTTGTTTTCCCAAACTGCAGTGTCAGCAGAATCTTAATTTTTCATGACAACTTTGGCTTGTGTGCTGCTCATAAATAGTACACACACACACACACACATACACGTACACACCCGATCTCCCTGTATCCCTCTGTCATTTGGCATTCCACACGTTGTGCCGTTGAATGAATGTATAACCTGCCTCCTCAGTGTGTGTATAACCCTTCTGACTGCAAAGACTCAGGAATGCGCGTTCCTTAACTACAAGTGCAATATAATCAGCCTGCTTTTGCTGGCAGTGGCCCGACAACATGCTTATATATTTCACTGTGATGTTCAGGCTGGGATTACTGAAAGGTGGGCTCATGCACTAATTCATCCACCACCTGGAGAAGTATAGATCATGACTTGGTTAGGTTTATAAGGATTTGTCGCATAAAGAGAATGTACAAAATTGCATCTTATTAAAAGGAACGATTTTTATGAACTGTTTTTATTGGATATGCTTGAAGACTAACTGATATGATCAGTGTCACTGGTAAGCTCTATCGATTGTCCCACCACCCCTGCTTGACGGCAATGTTTGCATTATATTTCTCTAAGCAGACAAGCTGTCAAATGTGTGCCATTTAACATAGTCTCATAATGTATCCTATAAATTAAACACTGGGTTTTTCCACTGCTAAGTAAAGTTCTTTAAACATTATTTTTTACATTTTGCCTTACTTCCACGTTTTACTTGAAGACTAACTTCCAGCCTGTACTGGGTGACAGAGAATGTCTGCCACGGTTGTCTCTGAGAATGATCAGAAAATGTGCTGTCACATGGTTCTTCACATATAGTCTGTAAAAGCCACTTACACTTTATGAACAAAAATCAAGGTTACACTAGAGCAACAAAGTCAAGAATGGCTTAGAAAAACATAATATCTGATTAGAGCCGAGCAAAACTGAAAACGATAACTGCATGAAAATTACAGTATGTAATGTAATGCAGTCCCGCAGATACACTTGTTTAAGTCTGCGGGATAAATAAACTCAATTTGTCACATGGCTAACAAGGTGATACAGATGAAAAATGAAAATACAAGCGATTCACGGAGCCGAGTCCAGGCTCTCCCTTAGGCATGATGTTGTGCTGTGTTATAGGTTGTAACTCAGAGAACTGTTTCAGACACCAGTGCCGAGGTAAGACAAGACAAGAGTCAAGGAGAAATTCTCTTGATTAGCTGGAAACCTGATTAAGCCAAACTACAACAACACCCCTGTAGTTTCACAGCTGTATACAGCAAACACTACTATCATTAGTGGTGTACACAACGTTACCCTCTTATCAAATCTGGAGTAGCATTTCTGCTCAGGACGTTCATGCATACATTGTTTAGTATGTTGTGTGTGGGCTGGTGCCACTTTATTGCTGTCCTTGCTCCTTGTCTATCACGTGCTAATCTGCTAATCAAACAAACAGAATTGTCGGATGTCAAAATCGCTGTTGAAAAATTTGAGATGTCTTGATGAAACAGTGTGTTGTGGGCGCCTGACCTAACTCTGCGTCTGCTTGTATTTTAAGTTTTACACAACCGCCTTCTATATGCTGCATTTGAAGATGTTTTGTGTGTATATCTCTCAGTCCAACATATCATTATGGTGTATTGTATAAAATGACAGGAGAATGCTACAAAAATACAGACACATGGGCATGGAGAGAGAAAAAAAACAAACCTCTCAGACGGGCACACAATAGCACAAAGAAAGTGATGTGGTTTTGCAGCACAGCCTGTAAAGTAGTTTAATTGGCCACAAGAAATAAAGCCCTTATCTTAGAGGAGGGTTTTGTGTTTGCATTCTGTTCTCGTGCCCCTTTTTTCCACTGCAGTGAACTTGCATTGTCTGCCAACCCTTGTCTCTTTCACACACTCACACACAGCTGCAGTCAGAGGGCAGAGCAGTCTTTTCATGCATGGCTCACTGTGCTTATGTAAGAGCACTACTTAAACCTGGTTACATCACATAACAGGCAGCACTGTGTCAGTGGGTCACTGTGCCACACAACCGCTGAACTACATACACACTCTATGTTGGGCCCTTCTCCGGGCGTGTGCAAGTGGAGAGTCTGTGTGTGCGCTGCATTTAGCGAGGGTCATACAAGCCTTTGTGCATGCATGTATTTATAAGCGTGTCCGTTGGTAACGCCAGCTGATTGTGACAAGTTGCATCATAGAATGGGATTTAATAATAGCTAAGATAAAATAGAAAATGGGACAATTGTGTTGCTCAGTTTGAGGAATCCAAAGACAGCTTTTATTATGGAAGATGTGCCATTGCTGCGCCTATAGAGTGCCAGTAGGGGGGCCTCTCTGTTTCCAAAATCTACTCCTCGTGTATCCTCTTCTCACCCTTTACCCCAGCTCCTGCTCTCCATACTCCCTCCCCAGCTCCGCCTCTCCTCCAGCAGAACAGCCCATCTCTGTCTCTCTCTCTCTCTTTCTCTCAGTTTCTATTTAGTGCACACACGCACAAACACACACACACACACTCCCCGGGGCTTGAACGAGGGCAGGACCAACCACTCCCACTGTTCTATAGTTCCATGAAAAACACAGAGGGAGAGAGAGGCCCAGACAGAGAGAGGAAGAGAGAGAGAGAGAGAGAGAGAGAGAGAGAGAGGAAGAGAGAGAGAGGGAGGGAGGGGAGGAGCGTAGCTGCGCTGAAGCCGAGCCCCTCTATGCCTCAGCACGCAGAGTGGAGCAGACGGCAACAGCCACACAAACACACTCCCCTCTCAGTTACATGCACAGTCACACACATACCACACGCACACACCACCGCCGCCGCCGCTGCCACCACCACCACCACCACCACCACCACACACACACAGTGACGGCTGCCAGGCGCAGTGGGAAGCAAGCCGTCAGGGAGAAAGCTTGAGAAGAAAGAGGGGGATTGCAGGGGGAAGAGAAGAAAAGAGAAGAGAGTTGGAGGAGGCACCTTGTGGATCAGAAGGGATTTTCCTCTGTGTGAGTGCGTGTCTGGATAAGGCTATCTGCTTCTTCCTGAGCGTGAGGAGTTTTTACCAAGGTTTTTTTCTCTTTTTTTTTTTGCTCATCCTCCACGCCGGGCTCCAGCGATATCTACCTATCTTTCCCCCGGAGCCTAACAAAAGAGGGAGGCAGTGAGAGAGAGAGAGAGTGAGAAAAAAGGCAGTCACAGCTTCAGCTCCAGACCACCCTCTCTCCTCCTCCTCCTCCTCCTCTTCCTCCTCCTCCTCTCCTCCTCTCCTCTCTCCAGCTCCACATCCATTTGTGAGTTCATTTGCTGATTTGACTGTCTTGTGAGGATAGAGCAGAGGACAGCGTGTGTTCTCCAGGATACAGCCCGAGCTCCCGGTGGGATCGGGGTCTCGTCTGGTGTGAGAGAGAGAGGGAGAGAGAGAGAGAGAGAGAGAGGGAGGAAGAACGAGACAGGGATACGGATACACAGGAAGAGAGAAAGAGACGGAGAGAGACAAGAGTAAGAGACGCCGGAAAGCAAATTGTGGGGCATGTTCAGGGCAGCAGAGAAGAAAAAGAGTGAGTCTGGTTTTTAGAGCGGAGAGTGCAAGGAACCGGATCCCATCCATTCCTCCTCCCTCCTCCTCCTCCTCCTCCTCATCCTCTTCTTCCCTCTCCTTTTAACCTCTCTCTGTCCTGCTCTTCATTCCCCCCTATTGTTTCCCGTATTGCCTCCTACTATCCTTTCACATCTTCCTTTCCTCACCCTCCACCTCCTTCTCCCCCAGACGTTTTTCGCTGCCACTCCGGATTCTCTCTGTCTCTCTTTCCAGACCCGGAGAAGAATGGTTTTGTGGGGTTCCCTCTGAGCTCCCAGACAAGTAGACAGACTATAATCCCAAGTACTCTCTCAGCCCCTCTATCCATCCTTTTCTCTGTGCGCCTATCACGCACACCTCAGTAAGAGGAGAGTCTTCTCTCTCTGCATCCTCCACTCTTGGAAACAGTCATCTGAAGGATCCAGGCCATCCCCTCGGAGTGAACGTAGCCCACCTGCGAGCTTCTATCTCCAGCCTCCAGGACCTTCAATTGGATTCCAGCTACATGGGAAAACGTTTGGAGCAGCAGCCAATGTACCCCCACTACACCTACTACTACCCCCACTATCTCCAGACCAAGGTAGGATGGTCAGCGAGGTTGACCTATTTTACCTCTGCAACTCAAAGGGAATAATCATGTTTGTGTGTTGCAAAAACACGTCCCCCCTTTTCATCTTGTATCAAAACCATCTTTTTCAACCCTCCTTTCAATTCATTCTGTATCTTCTCTATCTGCTGCCTCTTTAAATCTCAAGTATTTCTCGTCTTAATTATGCCATGCTCCTTAATCTTCACACCAGCTCTGAAGTCAGCGGGTCTGACGTAGCATATCTAAAGACTGAGACTGTGTTTTCCCAAGCCAGGCAAAGACCAAAAAATGACTGAGACTTTAGCTCCTATGGTGAAACTGCTTGAAAAAGCACAGAGATAGATGCTGAAATTGCCTCAGAAGACAGCTTGCTAAATGGTGCCGTGTCCCCTCTCCCCCCATCTGTCTCTGAGCGGGGGAGATATTGGTGTCACTCAGCTGGGTTTTTCCGTTTCCATCCACACTAAACGCTTGACCCCATCCTCCCCTCGTCGACCCCACCAGCTCCAAGTTCAAGTTCAGGGCATGAGGCCCACTCTTCCCTCAGCCCCTTATTTTCTCTCCTACTTTGTCCCTCTCCCACTCTGTCACCCACCCACCCACACACACACACACACCCTCCAGCCCTTCCTTGCTGGCCATCGTCAACCCATACTCACCAATGATAGCATGTTGTAGATGTGATGGATGGAGCCTGAGTCACTTCTCCGATTACCAAGAGTACAGAAAACTGAGCTCACTTTCTTTGTTCTATCACTTTTATTCCAATTCTCTTACTCACACATAGCATACATACACAGACCCACACACACACACACCATATTTCCCACTCTGAGTCTTCTACCACCACGAAGAGGAAAATGGATTGCCAAGGCCTGATCGATTACTCCTGCATCATATCGCCCGGCCCGCCATTCCCTTTGTCTGCTGTGATTCATTTGTTTTATTCTTTCGTGTGATAGTAAGTGTGAGGAGTTGGCAGGTTTGCTGCAATATTTAGTAAATGCGTACATGTCAGTAGGCAAGAGAGATGGAGAGAGAAGCAAAGATAAAAGTGTAGGAGTGGGATGCTATGAGAATAGAGAGATCACGCTATTGGGTGGACAGTGGGAAGCGTGGGAAGAACAGGTAAGAAAATTATTGCTCCACAGTTAAAAATATGTTGAACCTTGAACCATAAGGAGACTGCATGATGCATTTGCAGCTGGTAGGATATATTTTCCTATATAGCAATTAATACCCAGCAGCCATATACAGTCTGATATGTACATTTTTCTTCTTTAGACTTTAGCTGCATAGTGCACACAAGACATACCTGAGAGCACCCAAATAGCTCTGCACCTCCACACTTGAACATTTCTCTTTATTTTTTGAACAGAATGACAAACTGCTAAAAGTATAAATATCTCTTGTAATTTCGAAACTGCTGACCAAAAATACTGAACACCCTAAAAATAACACTTCAACATGATGATGAAAGAAGCTGAGCACAAAGACTCAAAGCAGAAAGCAAAAACCACAAAGAGTACAGGTGGACGGCAATTACTGTACAGATGAAAGCTGGTAGAGGTGCTGCATGTTGAGAGCCATTTAACAAAGAATTTAAATGTTGGGCGGGTTGATACTGATCAAACAAAACAATGTCTAAAATAACTGTGAGAGCAGCTCTGGACTTTGGTTGCTTAATATACTGATAGGCAGGTTGTAGTTTGACATGATTATACTGTTAAATCTACTAAAAGTTTTAATATTTGATGAATAGACCTTTTCAATTTAGTTTAATTAATTCAAGTACACGCTGACAAAAAATGTTATTCATCCACTGTAGCAGCTCTTTAACGTCAGTTGAGAAAATAAAATTAATATTTCCAATTAACTACAGGATACATTTGCAGATGGCACGTGCAGATTGCACTTGCAGCACGCCATCGGTACAGACTTATCTGCCGATCTTGGAGCTGCACGCGTTCGCATCTGGGAGCTGTCTGATAATTTTATGAATGTGCAGAAGATGAAGGAACAGAAGCTGGAAACTGTTTGTTAATGCACATCTGTGATTTGGCTTGTAATAAACAACATCTCCAATAATGAGCGCGCCTTTTTGTTTGCTAATCTGGAGGAGTAAATGCATGTCTGCTGCTGGATAAAATAAACTGAGTTGGTTCAAAATTTCCTTTTAATGAAAGAAACTTCAAGAATATATATACGGTGATTGTCTCTTGGCAAAAGTGTTTTTTTTTCTTTACAATATTTTTCCCCAAAACAGACTGAATTAAAATGACAAAAACCAAATCCATCTTCTTCATGAATTAGAATTTTCAACACATCATGCTCACGAAAACTTTGAGATTCAGTGTTTTTGGCAGCATTTTCATCATTAATTTTGTGGCTGCGTTAATGCTGCATATTTCCGCTTGTAAAAAAAAATGTTGTGATTGCATCAGATTTTTAATGAACATAAAAGGGAATCTTATATAATTTTCCAGCAGCAACAAAGGAGCAGCATTTCGAATCAGCCCTCTCAGTGAGCATCCAGGAGCATCCAATAAAATCCACTGTGTGATTTGTGGGTCTATTACACGAGATGTGATGCTGTATACGCGTGTAGTGTGTGTTAGATTAACTTCAACATTTGATGCACGTCTGTCACACCGTTTTATGTGTGCAGATGTCACCGTGTCACACCGCTGTCTCTTATTCTATGATTGATCTCTATCAGTTCAAGGTCATCTCAAGTATCTGCAACAGGCATCTGGCCCAGACCATCACTTCATTCCTTACACTCCATCCATCCCTCCATCTTTCCCTCCCTCCGTCCCTCTGCTGTCAAGGTCAAATCAAATTGGATCCTACCTTCCCCAGGATTCCCTCTCGGGCTGTGGCTGCGTGTGTATGTGTATGTGTGTTCGCATATACATCCATATATGAATAAAACCTGCATCCTGTATGTCGGCTTTGTATCCGTGACTGTACATGAGCCTGGAACTTTGTCCGTCAATGCGTGTGTGAGCGTGAACTGAATATATTTGCTCACTTTTGTGGTTGGAAGTCTGTATGTGCATGCATGTGTGTATCCTGATCCTAATGTGAGGGTGTGTCTGTGTGTGTGTGTCTGTGTGTCTGTGTGTGTGTGTGTGTGTGTGGCCTCTGAACAGTGACTCCCCTGCATGACCCCATCTCAGTGCAGCTTGCTGTCATTAAAGCTCTCTGGGTCCCAGAAGAACAATTCTGTGTGTGTGTGTATGTGTGTGTGTGTGTGTGTGTCAGAGGCCCCATAGAATAGCTCAGTTATACATCTATATGGACCTTGACAACAGCCTAGTGTTTGATCTGCCTGTGCTGATCTCTGACTTCAAATATGAGGAGTGTGTGTGTCTGTGTGTGTGTGTGTGTCTTGGGTGTGTGTGGAGGTTTGTGGGTGTGAATGTAGGTATGCAGGTGGCTTTCAGCTATTTTCTTTGTGTACAATGGACGAGAGCAGACAAAGACTTGCCAGTCGTATTTATTGTGTGGTCTCTTTTTAGCTCTTTCTCACACTTCCCATCTCTCTCTCTGTCTCTCTCTCCTTCACTTGCTCACTGATCTGATTGGAGATGTAAATGGCCTCTTATTAATCTTGATTCCTGAGAGTGGAGGCCCTCCTCCTGTGGAAATCAATCATGTGTATATATGTGTGTGTGTGTGTGAGTGTAGTATACTTCGCTGTCTTACAATAGCAATCTTTAAACGGACACACTCTCTCACGAGTGCACACGCATGCACCAACTTCACACAAAGGCAATTATGAAATGACTAGCTTAAACTAACAATGCTCAGCCAGATGACAGAGTGTGTGTAAATGTGCAGCTATTAAACAGAGAATTGCTCTTGCTCTGCCTCCATAATGGGCTATAGGTACAGTTAGTGTACATTAGCAGGGGGCAGGGAGGGACAGCATGCCCTCTTATACGAGGGTTCTGGCCCTTAATCATGGCTGTAAGAGGGTTTGAGGGGGTCAGTGGGAGGGTTAACGCCGAAGCACAGCTGCATTGTTGCATTCTCTGTGTGATTTGTTAACATTTAACCAGGGGTTATATACTGTGGATGGAGGGACAAGCCGTGGCTCGAATATATCATTCCTAAATACAATCAGTGTTTGGGATTTTCTTAATAGCCTCTGTGAGCTAGTTTCAGTTGGCATATTGTTGATGAACGTTTGGTTGATTAGAGGGCATGATTTAGGGCTCATTTCGCAGGAAATCTAGTCTGCGAAATCTCAAATTAGAATAAATTAAAGTGCAAAAACAAATTAGCTTAGGTTGTGATTGTTGTTGTCTTGAGTGTTTTCCCGCAGTTTGGGTGAAATTTGTCATCACAGCAAATGTCACAGCAATAACAACAAAATCTGACACGTTCCTTTTTTTGAAGTGCAAAAGTTTCTGACATATATGATTGCTGGGTTTTGACGAGGCCCTTGTTTGTTCCCGTCATGACGCTTATGATTATCAGAAATTATATTTGCAAATATTTGTATAAGCTTGAGCTGTGAGACTCTTACTTCAAGAAGTCAAGCACGCTTCCTTATCTTCAGTTAACATATACTATAACTCTTGTGATACCTTTTAGTCCATCTCATCTCCAGTGATGCTGTAATTTCTCTTATCTCAAACAGCTTGCTCTGCTTTGACTTTCCACGTGCTTTTACATATCAAATATATGCCTATACAAAAACTTTCATCTGTTCATATATGCATGCATGTTGCTGTGTCTGAATGTAGTGGAGCTATTCAAGTTTTTTTTTTTTCACCCTCTGATGATGATTGACTGAGGATGTGAATCTTTGATGATAATCGTCAAGAGCAAGATAAGAGGGAAGCTGAAAACGAAAAAAAAAAAAAAGAAGTCACATTATCAACCAGCCGATCATTAGTTTGCTGCAGATCAGTGTGCTAATATGCTCAGTGGCACACGAGGAGCTTTAATTAGGGTAATGAGAAACAGCATTCAGCTGATATCAAAGTAATGACACATGCGGACACGCCCGGACATCTAAATAGAATATTCCATCCCTTCAAAAATGAGCTTTTCACATTCAATTACTCTCTATTATGCGCTAGATAAATGTGGTCAGTGGTTGGCTTTGCTGTGATGAGTAAACATCATAAAGGCAGGCGGCAAAGAGGGACACACACACACACACACAAACACGCACACACATACACCATGGAGACACGCCTATGTAAACACAAAGAGGACACAATAAAAGAAAAACTCATGCACTGAGCTGTTCTCTCTGTCCTCCCTTTCCTATCGGCGCTTTCCTTCCTCCCTTGTTTCCTTCCAAGCTTCTGTTCCCCCCCTTGTCAAACATAAAGTACTTCGCCTTAGCCGAAACAGCCGCCATAAATTATGCAGCGCGCATCACACACACACGTGCAGAAACAGAATAGCGTGTGTGCGTGTGGTGTGCAAAGTAAACAGAGGGGTATAGCGTTTATAGCACAGACACGCATGCTGCTCAGGAACTGTTTCCCCTCACACATCTGCCTGCCTGCATCGGTTGTAGTTTTACAGCCGACGATATTATCATGTGCCTGTTGTTTAAGACCCAGCTATTCTGTTCGGATCTCAGCTCTGCTCTTGATAGCATCATATGCAAATGTAGAGAATAGAGAACAGCCTTATGTTGCCTTCTTCTAATGCCCTACCCAACACACTCGCTCCCTCCTTTCCCTGCTTACTCTCTGCCTCTCTCTCTCTCTTCCTGCCTCTCTCCCACTGTTTTCTGGGCTCTCTCGCTCTCTCTCTCTCTCCTACCATCTGTTCAGTTTGCCGGGCCTGGGTAGTTTTTACTGCTTAAAAGGGACTCTCCTAACCACCCATATATGTCCATTTATTATTCTCCGTGGGCTGTTCTATTCTTGTCAGTACAGTAGCGGACGCTGACCAGTGCCTCGCTATGTTGAATAGGAGTGAAAAAGCTTCAGCGGGTCAGCGCATGCACGGAGGGGTGAGGGAGGCTCACCCCTGCCAGTTTTGTAATAGAAAATATGTGGAGGAGGGAGAGAGAGAGAGAGAGAGAAAAAGGAGGATAGATGAGAAAAAGGGATGTGAAGGAGAGTGGAGTGAGATATATCAAAAAAGAGAACAGATGGCGGCAGCAGAAAGAATTCAAAAGAAGAGAGAGCTCGAGATCCAAAGGGAAATAAAGAGCGATGCAGTGAAGGAGACAGAAGTTGTAGGCTGGGTCAGGGAATAATGGTGCTGCTGCATTTTTAATAGTTGGCCACTTTGTAGCGACCCTTGTCTAATGGATTCTCTGCCTCTTAAAAGCTCCTGTCAGAGCCCTCTACCTCAAACAGTTACACCACGGAAATTGCTGAGGGCTCCAATAGTCCCCAACACTTCCTGATAGAGTGTCCAACCATCTAATATTGTCTGGCAGCAAACAGAATTCCAGTTAGCACGCAGATGTTTTGGCAAATCATGTTTAGAGCTAATTTTACTTACAGGAAGAAGCAACTGCAATTCAGAGGACTTAAAAAATGACTCGTACTGATTTCACAACTCTTGAGATGTACAGCTCTGACCATCAGTGCGCCGGCTTTTAAAACACCCCGCTAAGTGCCTGACAAAGACTTTATTGGTGGGATGAAAAGCGAGAGACAAAGAACATAACCTCGAGCTGTTGGCTATTTTAAGTGTGTGTGTGTGTGTGTGTGTGTGTGTGTGTGTGTGTGTGTGTGTGTGTGTGTGTGTGTGTAACTCAGTGCAGAGGGTATGGCCCCTGGCCATGACGCTGATCTTATTACTGTAGATAGAAGGAGGTTCTGTCCAGGTTTTACAAATACCAGTATCTCTGCATTATATTATGTCTGTGTGGCCTTCAGCTATACAGGAAATGATGAAAGTTTAGACACCTCATCTCCATTCATTAACAGAACAGGTTGAAAGATGAATACAGTTTCTAAAATGTTGATGTTTAAATACATAGCACTTGATATTTGAGTTTGGGCATCCTAGTTTTTGCAGTGTGCTTATGTGGTCCAGCAGTAATTGAATACGATCCCAGTTCCTAAAAAGTTGGGACACTTTGTGAAATGTTGATAAAATCAGATTTGGTTGGTTTGCTAATCATCTATATATATTTATGATATTGGCCTGCAGATGGGAAAATCCCTCAATGCTATGCAGTTTTACACTGAGGAACATTATCCTGAAATTGTCGAACCATTTGCTCATGTAGTCTCTCACAGAGTGACCAGTCTCTTCCCATCTTTACTTCTGAGAGACTCAGCCTCTCTGGATGCTCTTTTTATACCCAGTCATGTCACTAACCTGTAGCAAAACAGTTCGTAGGGAGATATTCCTCCAGGAGTATTTTTGTAAGCACCTTTCAAGTGTTTTGTTGTGTTGCTGACATCAAATTTAAAATGAGCATATATTTTTCATAAAATAATGAAATATTTCAGTTTCAGCATTTGACATGTTGTCTTTGTACTATTTTCAATTAAATGAATTGCAAACCATCAAATTCTGTTTTTATTAACATCTTTTTGTAAAATTATACAGTGTAATTGTTTATTGTCATTCTGATTAGGATAATTTAAAATATGTCTATGATTGTATCCTCAACGTCACATGCGCAAGAAACTTTATAATTTTAAAAAATTGTAAGTGAAATTAATTGTAAATTGAAGTTACACAATTCACTCAAACCTTCTGAAGGGGATACACCTCTTCATCCACCTTTAACCCAAGTGTAGCACTTTTTTTATGAGGGCCAGTGGCGCAATGGATAACGCGTCTGACTACGGATCAGAAGATTCTAGGTTCGACTCCTGGCTGGCTCGAAGCTTTTGTGAATTTCCTCACTGTGGGACGAATAAAGGCTTATCTTATCTTATCTTATCTTATTTTATCTTTTCCTCTGTTTGAGCATACATGTATTAGATTCAAGGTTTTGCGTTGTTACTATTTTTTCAACGATTTACTCACAATGTGATGCAGGATCGAAAACAATCCTTGTGAGTCAGTGAAAACAGACTTCATGCGTTGGGATTCTAGTCTGTGCTGGTTTCAGGAATCTTAGGAGACTTTTTACACCAAACCTGCTCACCCATGAAGCCCCTGTGTCAGGCTGTTTACACAGACCGTGGCCATGGGACATGAGTCGGGCCGTGCATCACACATGGACAGATGATGTCTGAATGCGTTACACCTCCACCTACATGCTGTCACAGACATTGACATTATGAATGATTATGACTTTCATAATAATTCCACTATAATTAGCGCGCTTGTTTTGTTTCATGATGACTAAAATGATATTTTTCATGAAGGCCTGCTATATTATATTACACATCTTGTTCAGACTTAACAAAAGCTATTAGTCATCTCTAATGAATTTAGCATTTAATTAACTAATCATTTCTTATGCAGATTCATTCATCTATTTTCTAAACTGCTTATCCTGTTCGGGGTTGTCTGGGGTAAGAATGTGCTGGAGAAAGAGCAGAAAATGGCAAAAATCTATAAAGGTGATGTTTCAGTCGTTTATATGTAAACAAATGAAAATTACTGTTTCGCTGTCTCTTGTTTGCATGTAAACAAGAAATATGATAGTACTTTGTATTCAGAGACCGAATATACAGTATTTATAAAATTCAATATATCCATCTGTAACTAATTATTATTATTCCTATACATTATGTACATTAAATGCATGATGTCATTATTACTGCCAACATGGGGGTTTTGTCAATGCATTTCTTATTCTCATTCTGTGTGGAGCGGTGGGGGTTTTGTGCGTTGGTGGGCGAGTGATCCCTACACCAGGGACCAGAGAGGTAATTGAAAGAATGGCCTGAGGGATTTTCCCCCATATGTTGTTCCTTATTAGCTGTTGCTTCCTTCTTCTCCCTCCTTTCCTTTTTTATTCTCGCTCTTCGTCTGTTCCTGTCTCAGGGCAGTGCAGCTCAGAAATGTGAAAGAAAATTCTGCACCTTCGAATATCACAGTTAGTGTGAATCGATCTGTGACCTTAAACACATCCCAGTAATTTGGTCATTTACCTATCTCTCTTCAGCCACTTCAGTGTCTTTACATTTCACAGAATGCCTTTTAACATCCTCCAAAGAACTGAATCCAACCATTTGTGGAGAGCAGGGAGACTAATAAGTCTTCCGAATTTTCAGTGGAGCAAATGTGAAAAAGACTCCACTGATTATCTTTTCTTACAGTTTCCTTCTACTTCATCACTGGTGGACTTTATCACTGGACTTTTTGTCCTTTTCTGAGAGCTGAGAGGCCACACCTGATCTGGGTGAAAACAAGTTAGATGTAGCATCAGGAATGTTTGTACAGTGCATGTTATATACATTTTATGTCACACACACATTTCAGTTTACCTTATATCTGTTAGCGTTCTCTATTCCAAACCAAGTATGTGTAAATTAAGTAAATGAATTACTAATTCATGTTAATTTAGGTGTGGACAGAAACCCCTAACATTAAGGGAAGAGAAACGTGATTGTAAGATTTCACTGATTGTTAGCTATGGAGATACTGCTTGGACTGCAAGGATTATGATTGAATAAAAGAATACTTTAGAACACAGATATTATAAAGCCATCTCCACTGCGAACCTTTAGCCTACCACAATCACCCGTCTCTATCACAGTCACATATGCGTTAATTAAACAAAGCTGACCTTTTTAACATTGCACATATGATAAAGTAAATAAAAGAATGTAACCAAAGTTAATGTGGGGATATAATTAAAGCACAATACATTCAATACAGTGTTGTGGTGGTGCTATCAATTGGTCAAATTTGTACTATACAATAAGTCAGAACCTGTGCTGTAGGTGTATACATCCCTTTAACCTATACGGCAACTTCAAGTCCAGCTTTAGCCCAAAGGGTTATATTTAGGCTGTACATAGTGAAATAAAGCCACAGAGCTCATCATTACATCCCTGTATTTTGCACAAAGTTCCTTTGCCAACACTTATGGTAAACCCTAAAGCCCCCAAAATCAAGTCCTGGTATTTAC
Organism: Centropyge bicolor; assembly: GCA_037975185.1. Classification (NCBI taxonomy): domain Eukaryota; kingdom Metazoa; phylum Chordata; class Actinopteri; family Pomacanthidae; genus Centropyge; species Centropyge bicolor. The sequence goes on along the minus strand of JBBMOC010000032.1, from coordinate 290,829 downwards.
TAGGATTTCTCTCCACAGTCTCTCTTTCTGGGCCAAATAACCACAGGACAGGAGGATTTTAAGCATGTGTGCTTGTGTATCTGTTTGAATGCATGCATTTGTATGTGCTGAAGGCTCATGTATGTAGTGAAAGCAGCCACCTCCTCATCACATTGGAGTTCTCAACAAAGTGCAAAATCTGCGACCGAAAGAGAAAATGTGCAGAACGCTGAACAAATACTGGTAGTTTGATCAGCAAAGCAAACTTCACCCCCATCTCAAAGAATTGTTTTTTTAAATTAAACTGATGTCGTATTTATATAATTTTATTAAAATGTTACCACACACTTTCATCGATATTAAAGAATAACAAAAATGAGACGGAAATCGCAGATTGTCTGGAAAAGAATGATGCATTCCTGAGAAGTATGAACCCCCATAAAACCTCAGGAAAATATTCAACCCTAGCACACACTGTGCTTGCTCCTCAATACTCCAGTGTCTCACCTTACTGACTGCTAACCACTGATAGTGTGTAAGTCCATGTTACTTAAGAAACTCTTCCAAGCACACAGGATGTTTTTTTTTCCCAGTAGGACGGCTCCAAGTGTGAACAAACTCCAGAGCTCGACCTCTGCGCTCTCTCTTTGTCAGTGTGATAGGAATATACATATAAAGAACGTGCAGTTAAACTCCATTAAACTGCCACACTGTTTGCCCTTACAGACAGTTTTAGCTGGGTTACTGACACACTCTTGTCCCTGAGCCAGAGGTGGCTGGCCGGGCCAAACATCTCCTATTCCCTGCTAATGAAATCCTGAATAAAACCCTCCCTGCTCTGCTTGATCCCTCACACACACACACACGATTGCACAAGTACAAACACACAAAAACAGACACCCACTCTCCAGGGTTCTGGTACGCACGCATGCACAGACACACACACACACTCACAGAACCCCTGCAGTCCCAGCCAGGGATTATCCTAGGAAAACACTCCTTTTGTTGGGCCCCAGTCAAATTACTTTTCAGAGCTCTCATGCTTTTATCAAAGCTGTCTACGTAACTGTGTGTATGTGCATCTGTGTGTGTGAGTGTGTATGTGTGTGTGTGTTTGTGTGGGCATGCATGTTAAGGCAGTCCAAACATAGGCTGTTGCTGATTGCAGGGAGCACATCCAAAGTGAACGGTCACAAATGACACTTGAAAGTAAGCTGTTTATATTGCCCTCAGTGTGTGTGTGTGTGTGTGTGTGTGTGTGTATCTGCTCATATGCCAGTGATTTTCTAAAGATAGTCTAACACCAAATCACCATGTGGTGCTGGCTGTTGGCAGGCTGGTCTGGTGATTGTGACATTTCGACTCGACATTTATGAACAAATACGCTGATACTTAAATAAGTTAAACAAGAGCATGGTTGAAGTTACACTTCCCGTAAGCCTGCTGCTCCTGGGACTCCACCCCCTCTGTGAAGAAATATTTGGGAAGTTCTGCACGACTACTTCAAGGCTGTCCTCAATAGAAGAAAAACAACGTTGGTTTGTACAGATGCATAATATCGTCTCATGATAAATGTTTTCTTCTTTGAGTGGATGAAAAGGATGCAAGGATCTTCACATCCTCCTCTTACTCTCTACTTTTAAACATGAAGCAAATCTTTCCCTTACCATAACCAAGTAGTTTTAGCTGCCTAAACATAACCAAAACGTAGCCATAAGTGTGACAGATCAGGAATACGCTCTTCTGTGTCAATTTTTGAATCGGTGGTCTGTCTGATCTTTTTGTTCTGTGGCTATCAGGATTTGCTGACTGAATCAGTATACGTGAAGTTCAGACAGGCCTCTGTAATGGCTGCCAATGTATGGTCATACTTTTGCTCAGTGGATAATTATTTTCTGGGGTACCAGCTCTCTGCCTGGGCAACGGCCAACTCAGTTGACTGGGCACAGATTGTTAAGCTACATTCAGCTTCTTTTCATTCACACTACCGGCTCTCCTCAGAGACTACCAGCCTTTCTCAAAGTCGTGTGAGAGTGTGTTGTGTGCAAGTATGTTTCGGTGTGTGACTAGCTGTGTGTGTGTGAGGTGTGGGTTTGCGCTTGTGCCTGAGACACAGATGAGGCGAGGGTGCCAAAGCGAGAGATAAACACAGACTAACAACGAAGGAGGAGAAGTAAAGCGCGTGCACATGTGCTCGCGTGCGTGTGTGTACGTGTGTGTGTCGAGGGTGCAAACTAGCTTTGTAGCTCTCAGTGAAGTGTTGATTTAAGTGGAAGTGGAGGGAGGAGATGGGATAAAAGGCCTGACTAGATTAGGCTGGCACACACTACTGAGGCGTGCTGTACTGCCTGGCCTTTCAGCGCACTCTCCACTGAGCATGTGTGTGTGTCTGTGTGTGTGTGTGTGTGTGTGTGTGTGTGTGTGTGTGTGTGTGTGTGTGAGAGAGAGAGAGAGACTTGTACATGTGTGACCGTGTCGAGGACGCTCGATTGGGGTTTGTGTGTGCAACTGCTGGATGTGGTTGCTCTGCTGCTGATGTTGGTGCAGCTGTACAATAGAGCAGCAGATTAGCAGAGCCACCGCAGCCACTATAACAGCACAGTGAAAACACTAATCACTGTTCTGACATCTCAGCAATATTCTGTGCTGGACATAGTGGATGTCCAGATGGTGAAGTGCCATTGTGGAGGGGAGGTATGGAGGTTTGCATATCCCACATTCTCTTTTTTTTCCATCTTGATTTCTTCTAATTTAATTCTAATCTTGCAGTTTCTGCCAGCAGGAGGCTGAATTATTGCATATTCAAGCTCCGACACCCAGACACCCAACTGTTTAAAGTCAGGTAGACTCCAACAATAATAGTTCATTGGCTAAGTCGCTTGCAGAACTGTCTTTCCATGTTAGTCTCTGTGTGTGTAGGGGACTGACAGTTGAGGGTAAAAATAACATTTAAAAGTGGTTTTAAAAGCTTGAGGCGTGCTTGATTTAACATGAACAGACAACATAACGGCTTCAAAAGTGGCAACGCTGCTTGTAAAATTTGACAAGTCCTCCACCCCTCGTGCTCTTTCAAATATTGAAAATGTGTTCCACCGCTGTTTAGCCAAGGTTTAAAAAGCAGTAGAAAGCCCTCTTACTACTGACACAGTGTTTGTGCAGCAAATTTTCACGGTCATTGACTCTTTATTGTTAACAAAACAGGGCTTAAAACACAGTTGAATGAGTAGGAGTCCACAGGCTCAGCAAGGTGAGGGTTAACTGAAGCTAAACAGCTCACATTGTAATCATTCATTTTTTTGCCTGTGTTCAGTGCTGCTCGAACTTCACTGCCGCGCTGTCATTTGTGCTGAACCATCGGATGAGACAGAGACATTAGCCTGCTACATGTAGTACAGCAGCAATCTGCATATCCCATTGATTTAACTTCCTGTATGAATAATTAATACCCTGGGAGGGAGTACCTCCTTGTGCATGTATGTTTGCATTCTTGTATGCACACGCTCAATTGTCAACCTGTGTCTATAGTGCGTAGCTGATATGTGCGTTTATAGGCTCGGTTAGTATGTGTGCAAATGTGTCTGCATTTGTCTTTGAAGTTCATTAAAACACACGTGTGTGTGTGTGTCCATTAAGATGTTCCTCGTGTGCTACAGGACATCGATGTAGAGCACTTTCTTATCAAAGCTTGACATTGTTCTTGGACTCTGCATATTTGTGTCCGTGGGTGTTTCTGAGAGTTCCTGCTGTCATTTGTGCTGTTTTTGGTTTGACCTATGACTCAGGGTGATTTACTCATTCCAACACTATTTAAGTTGGCTGAGCTGCACCAGATTTCCCAAACCGTCCTATTACTAAAATCACAGTATTTTGTAATCATGTAGTCTTTTCCTGTTAATCTCAATCCTTATCTCTTTTTCCTGTTTTTAATAATTGTTCTGTCAGTGATTTATTCCTCGTGCTCTTATGCGCTGTGACATGTGTTGTCCTCTGCAGAAATATGCTGAACAAACACATCCTTTATTTTAGAGATATTCGAGCGATAGAATTAAAGTGTAAACAAGGGATCCATTTCTCAAAATCATCCCTAATGCCTGAATCCCATTACTCAATATATGCTACCACTGACCACTGGCTCCGCTCAGATTTTGTGTTGGCCCGGATGAGCAGCAGCAGATACATGCAGTTATGTAATGCATGCATGATGTGGACATTGCCACTTTTAAAGCTTTAATATAATCCCATTATTTTTGCTTGCTGGTCAGTAGTGTATCCTGAACCTCTTCTGCCCCTATCACTTAGTCTGCCTCTCTTCCTTTAACTGATATTGCATTTTACACATTTGACTGAGACACAGCTGGTTCATGTCCTTCACAAATAACAGAAATAAGACACTCGAATGTCATTTTATTCAGACTGTAAACACTCAGATACAGAGTAGGTAAATGAGATGTATAACAAGTATTTATTCTTCAAAAATCATTTTTGCATACACACACTCACACACACACAGCAACTGTCAACTGCTAGATTAGATGCAGTGGAGGCTCTGAATACAACAGGAGGAGCATTCAGTCCACCGCTGTGACAAAAAGTACTAACTGTCACACTCTTACCAATACCAACCCTAGAATTATCCTCTCAGCAGAGGTCTCCCTCAGTCCCGCCTGTCTCTCTTGAGATGAAATCAATGATGTGGGGGACACTCGGTGGGAGTGTGCGGTGGGAGACCCACCTGCATACGAGACACACAATAATTGAAGATTATTTTCCGTTCTGTAGAGAACACAAATGGAATGCAGATGTAACCTGATGATATCATTTTCAGTCAGACAGATTTAACATGCTGACACGGCTAAGTTTCTCCTCCAATGTCCAATGTGCACTTTTTTTTTTTTTTTTACAACAGTTTTGTGTGGTGCATGCTAAAATGATCATACTGATGACGCTTCAGTTTTGCATTATCTCAGAAGCACCGTAGTGGATTAGATAGTAAGAAGACAGAGGTGAAACTGCAACCAATCTTCTTATTGCCTGCGCTAAGTTGATCCAAAGGATTATTTTCAAAAAGTCAGTGTATTCCACTAATGGATATCTCTTATTATGGGGTGCTATGACTGTGACTGAATACTGACTAAAACCAAATCTGCTTCTAAGGAGGGGGCTACATTGAGTGCTTTAAAAATAAGAAAGCAGAAGAGCGTCCAACTTATAATACAAAAAAACAACTGTGCTACTTTTACATACATGTACTTGTATTGCTCTCACTACTGTGGGTTAAGCAGCACACTCTACACATAAGAGGGAGAGTACATATCATAGCATAATGGACGTTACATAATGACACTGTGATCTCCCCCCACTTGAGTCTGAATCTCAACTCGTATTCACAAAGACGCTGAAGTGGAGCAGGCCCAGGTGGTGTTGGTTACAGTCTGGAGGAGGCGTCTGGTGGATTGTATCTCCGCAGAGGATGCTAGGTCAAAAAAGTTAAAGCACAACAGCTGAGGAGAGACAGGGGAAATAAAAGAGATCAGAGTGAAGGGGGACAAAGGCACTGATAAGGCAGAGAGGAGAAGTGGGGATGGGAGGGGGCAGGGTAATATAAAGAGCTTCTAAAATGGGCAGTGGTGGCCTAGTGGTTTGTGAAGCGACCCTGTAACCGGTGGGTAGCCGGTCCGATTCCCCGGACTGGCAAGAGGCTGAGGTGCGAAAGTGAGAGCAGCTGCTTCCAGTCACCACCACTGTGGGCCCTTGAGCAAGGCCCCTAACCCCTGACTGCTCCCCGGGCGCTGCACTGTGGCAGCCCACTGCACCCAGTATGTATAGTTAAAAGGTTAACTATGAATAGGGTGAGTGAAATGCAGAGAAGGAATTTCCCCAAGGAGATCGATAAAGTATACATTATTATTATTATTATTATTATTATTATTATTATTATTATTATTATTATTATTATTATCATTATTATTATTATTATCATTAAATCAGCGAGCAAGAACATTTAGTCAATAACATATACATGAACAAATTGAACTTTTTCAGGTCCAAATGTCATTTTCCCATCCTGGATCCTATATTCACTTCAGTATTCACTCAGCAAATACTCCTTTGACTTCTCAGGGCTATATAGCTATATTGCTAGGACACTACTATTCTTAATGTTGCCCTTGTCATTATTGCGTACTTATGGTTTTCTTGCCCAAGGAAAGCTCATTCAAATTCTAGATTGCATAAATGTAAAAAAATCAAATGAGGACATTGTACACGAGATAGCATGAGGGAAAATGGCAGTCAGACAAGACATCATGTCATGTGGAAAGCTGGAAGACAGTCATACAGATTTCAAAACATACAATCTGGACTTCGGAACGGTCAATCGGAGACAGGAAGTCCAGCCGCATTACAGATTGAGTGGCAAACCCAGACAGAAGGGAAATGGGGCTGACAAAAGTGGAGAGGCAAAACAGAGACAAACCAACAGCGGCAGACTCTTGCTTTCTTCCAAAGTACAGCCACAAGCTGTTGGTCTCAGTCTGCCAACCTAGCTCAACTTCCCAGCCATAGATAAGCTGTGTGTCTGTGTCTGTGTATATGTGTGTGTGTGTGTGTGTGTGTGTGTGTACATAATTCATAAGCGTAGCCAAATCAAGATCTAGAGATTATCATGACCAATGGCACAGAGGAGGAAGAGGAGAGAGGGAGAATGGGAACAGGAAAAGTGTCTGTATGGGGGAAAAATAGTTAGCGAGGGTTTACAAATACAATTACAGGTTACAGAGCATGCACTTGTTTATATTCACCCCACACTTACCTGTATGCATCAGCCTGCGTTCACACACACATTCCCACAGGCTCCCCGTGTATAACCCTCTCCTCCGTCTGTTTCTTTATCTCCTTTCAATGGCTCCCTCCCTCCCTCTTTTACTTTCAAGGAAGGGTAATCCCTCTTGTAGCTAATGTGCTGTGACATTTCATGGTACAATAGGATTTGGGAGACACTATGTATTCTCATGGTGCCGGGGTCTGGCTGATAACCTCGCTGTCTGGGTGATTTTGGACTGCAGCAACTCTTGGACTAGTTTTTATCTCACTTTGGAAATCTAATTCTCAAGGTGGAAAGGCAGTTCGCTGTAATGCAGACTCTTGGGGTGACACTCGGAGTTATTGGTAAACCACTTCAATGGCGTGCAGTCACACAACACCACCTTGAATTAAAACAAATGTTCTGTTAATTTGGTCCGATTCATAGATTCAACTTGGCATCAGCTGCGGCGACAGATGAGCGCTATTTGTCTGACACATACTGTTGGAGCCCATTTTAAAGTGAAATATCTACCATTTGACAGAGTGTAAAAGAAAGTAAATGTTGTTGCCTGTGGGATTATGGTGGAGAAGAAATGACAGGCTATTTCCATATTTTACTAAAGAAAATTAAAGACACAGAAGACATGCTCGAGGAAAGGTGGTGGTATATTTTCTGCTGTTGTGGTTTAGAACAGAATAGTAAAAACTAAAACACATACAGAGGAGAAAACAAACCTTTTGTCCACAATCATAAAGTAGATTCTTAATTTTTAAACTTGCTTTTTTTATATATTGTATTATGTTCATTTTTGCCAAACCACATATTGTCAGTTCCTTGTGCCATAATAATGGCACAAATCATCCTCTGTACAATACAATTACATACACCAATCATCATCATATACCACTTCCTTTGCCTTGATTTTGTTGATCAGGCAAACTGTGAATTTAACAGCTAACATATTCATGTAAAAATAAAGTGTTTTATCAGGACAGAATGTCTCCATTTTTATATTATGGCAGAGTCTTGGGGTATGAGAGGCGATATGATACAGATTGCAGGGTTTCCCTTTGGATCAGCTGAAGGATGAAGTGCTTATCTCACCACCAGAGCTGATGTGTGAGGATAGGATATGGGGGCGGTAAATGTGCTCATCAACCTTCAGGCACAGATATAATGCTGCCAGAGAGCCTTCAGCTGGACAGTGCTTAGTTGGATGGGATAAATGTTAAACACTCTGCATGACATTTATTGTGGATTATTCTTTTAGTTTGCCCGAACAAAGCAGCGTGTTTATTGCCAATGAATGAGAGCGTCAGAAGCATGTTCTTTGTGTGTTTAGCTTTACATCCCTTGATTCAGCACCAGTGGTCCAAACCTCTGGATGAAATTTGCTGACTGTCACAACCGGCCGTTAGGGAGATGCACACAAAGAAGTATGTTTAAATAATGATTTTATTAAAGTAAATTAATATCAAAGGTAATTTAAAGTAAGCTTGATGTATGTCATCAGTTGAATCAGTAGTAATTGTGGGCATGAGTTGAAGAGCATGGTGGTGCAGTGTTGTAAAGTGCAGCAACACAAGCCAAACCAAACAAACTGAGATGTGGAGGAAGAGAGAGAGAGACTGAGCTCCAGAGGGATTTCTAAAGCTTCTGACACACCGGGCCCAGGTGTGCCAGATCTACAAATTAAAGCAGGTCTTCCCCACCCTGCAGCTCACCCTCTGCCCCGCCCACCTGCAGTACCTGCAAAGTAAACAAGGTCAGCAGGTCAGAGGGTCGGCACACTGACTTTTAGTAGCTTTGCAGCACACAACAGAAACAGTTTAGACGTGGACATAAATGCATTCTGCTTACACTCATGTGATTTAATGCACAGCTGCTGTAATTCTTTTAAAGCTCAAATTCAAACCCTTCTTCAAAGAATGAAAGGAACATTCTCATTTTCCCCACAGATACCTGCGCAGGTTTTAAAAGACAAAGGGCCTTTGAATAAGTCATGTTGGCACAGACAGGGCTACATAAAACAGACTCTTACTGTAATAAAAAATAGGAATAAATTGTGGTAATGAGGCTATCATATGACAATTATGACTTGCCCTGCATATTGTTTCCTGATTATTCAAAGTGGAGCGAAGCCTCGAGTCCTGAAAAGGCAAATTCGATTCACGACCTGTCACTTTCCTCTGAGCCAAGTCGAGCCTTAAATCATCAAATGAATGACTTTAATCCAAGTCGTGCAAAAAGCCCCCCGATGCCACACAGAACGTCTTCCTCAGCTAAATGCAGATTACAACTGAAGTGAGCCGAGTGTTTATCTAGCTAACAACCGTGCGAGGGGACTAACGTCTTGTCGTTCTGATTCGCCGTTAAGATTTGTTTTGAGAGCGTGACAGCGAGCGTGAGACAGATAGAAGCCGAGAAGTGTCACGCCCAGATTCATGAGACGGAGGCTTGGCAGGCCTGCTGCTGCTGTTTTGGCTGACTGTGTTCTACTGTACCTGGAGGGAACTCGGTGCTGCCGCCACCACACTGTAGCCAATTTAGCTGGAGCACAGCTGCTGAGAGGCTCCCCGAGGTGTGTGTGTATGTGTGTTTCAGGATTAAGCCACAGCACCAATTAAAGCCTCAGACTGGTTTTTAAAGGATAAATTATTAACAGCAGAAGTGACCTCTCTGGTGGCCTTTTCCTCCCTCCACTGCTATTCTCTTCTCTGCTCTCCTCTCCAACCGTCCTCTGCTTCCCATACAGACGTCATCTCTTTCTTTGCCTTTCCTCGCTTCTGTTTTTATTCTCGGCAGCTCCTTTCATTTTACTGTTTACCAATTTCTGCCTTATGGATGGAAAATGGAACATTATGGATGGACTTTTTGAAATGTTTTGATATTTGTCTCATCTAGATTGGAATCTGTTTCTATGCTGATTGTGGCTAAACTTGCAATTCAGAATCTAAAACGCTCATCTACTCGCCAGGCAGAGGAGAGAAGTGATATTTTCTATTCGATTTTTTTTTTCTCTTTACGACTTTGCCCCTCCCTAACTTGCGTCTGTTCACTGTGATATTTCTGTTTCAAGTTGTGTTTTCCCCTCACTGAATACTTTCGTATATTAATGCCTCCAGGATACAGTTGGGCCTGATTGTTGCTCTCTGCAGCTGCATTCCCCCTTCTCTCCCTGTGTTCAATAGCAAAAGCATGTTAACCGGTAATGGATACTTTTAACCTTTTCCAGGTAATTTGATCAGGCCTTTAAATCAATCCAAGCACGCACGCACTGTTTGATCAGCGAATGCATCAAGCGCCGCTGTTCAGCCATTGTTTTTTTTTTTTTAAATGGGCGAACCATGTCTCTTTTCTGATTTGATGAATGGTTCAATACTGGATTCTGAATTATAAATGTGAGCTGCTGTGCATCATCTCTCACAGGGACAAAAGAGGAAGGAGAGTTGAAATGGTTTAGAGACCTAAATGTATTTAACATTGGGGTTGCTTCATGCTGCCATACAGTATTATAGCAAATGGAATTTCCTGTGGAAAAACGGTGCGGCATCCCCTCACTGTATTATATTGGTCCAGTGGCTTGTCATAATCCAGATGCAATTTGTTTTGGCAGTTGACTCTATTAACATACTGTTTGAGCACAGTGCACAGAATGTGAATTGTTAAGTTTCATCTCAACAGTCGAGGTGCATTTCTGAATGAAAGTGTAAAATTATTGGGCCTCGCTCGTATCATGTGTGTCTTTACTTTCCTCTCTAGTCCAACGAGCCGTTTCTCCGACACATTTTTCTTACATGTGTCTGTCTAATCCTCCACCTGAGAAATAAAAAAACGTAATGATTTGACTGAGCTCTACCTTTGTTACTATGCCCTATTATGGATTTTCCCTCTAGATATCCTCAGGTCATCATCTGATCTCAGTCAGCAGGCTTGGAATCTGCTCAGTATGTTCTTACACTCTGATCTCTTCCTCCCTCTCTCCCTCCATCCCTCCCTCTCTCCTTCTACTCCTCCCTCTTTTCCTCTCTTCCCTTGAATATTGGCTCCTCTCAGATTTGATGAAGGAATTTAATTAGAGCTGAGAGAGAGACAAGAAGGAGCGAAGGACACAGCGAAGGAAGGAGGCAGAGTAATAACGAATGGTCAGTGACCCTGAGAGCAGACAAGGAAAAGATAAGTGTGTTTAAATCAGACCTGGTCGATCCGAAGGAGAGAGGCGTATTGAACCTTGTTGCTACATCAGACGAGACTGTATACAGATGTAGTGGTAGCACTGACGCTGCAACATTGCTTCCTTTATGAGTGAAATTACCGGTAAACCCTGAAGTGCCCATGCAGGATCACATGAGTTGAATCTACGCTCACTGCACCATCACGTGTCTCATGATTTCACATCCACCATAGTTCGGTGAGATGACCTTAAACAGGAGTTCTTGTTCGCAGCGTTTTCATATGACTTCCATTAACATAGATTACGCTGGATCGAATACATCAACCTTGTATCTGTTTTACAGGACCTCTCAGCTGTGTCCTGTTATTGAGTGCCAGCACACATCCTACAATTGTGAAGAGATGGATGTGTATTTATGAATTTGCAAACTCTTAAAAATGTACGAGAATTGAATGATTCCCAAGAGTTCAGAAGGATAAGGATGATGCTTAATGTGATACTATTTATTTTTCCCATTATAAAAACTAATAGGCTATTGCCTTGGTGGCTCACAGGCAGGTAAATAATTAAGTTAAACAGTTGTTTTTCTTTACTTGGTTTGCTAATTTTTAGCCACTCTATGTCAATGTCTGTGGCCCTGGAATGAAATATCATGACTGCAGATGGAGGTTTTGGATTTGGATTGGATTGAATTATTACAGGCATTAGTTTTTTACATGTCAGTTGGCGACCTACTTTATGTGTAGAGCTCACTATCAAATTTTGTCTGCCACATGAGGTTGAACAGCATTTTTTTTCTTTTTCCCCCCCCTTTTTTGTAAATCTTTGCTTCTGTGTTCTGTTGCCACCTTGAAAATGTGATGGTTCATTTCAAGGGGGTTTATCTAGGTACACAATATATTTGAACAGCAATATTAAGATATACCAATTTAATATAGGCCAACAGTGACCCTACTGTGCTTTTTCATAGCTTCCACCTCTGCAACAGACTTTCACAACACAGAATCTATTCACCAGCAGCTGATATATTACTGCCTCCTCCAGTTACCATTCCCATTTCTGTTGCCTCATATGTCCACATGATATACTGTATGTCGCCATCTGTGATGTTGCTATGCTTAGAATAGAGACATTTTAAGAGTAGACCCCCCCAACATACAAGTGCACACACACACACACCTGCCAGTTGCTATCTTTTTATTTTCTCATTGTTGCTGTGAGAAGATGAACTCAACACACAAGTACTTGCACCCACACACAGACATAGACACACACACACACGAGTTCCTATCTTTTCAGCTTCTCATTGTTGCCGTGGAGAAACATTATTCTGTCTGCACGCTTATTCCATAGTCTCCATTCTTTGACCTGACGCTATATAAGCATTCTGTCTTCTTCTTATACCCTCTTATTCTGATGGTAATTTGACTGCCTGAAAGGACTGGCAGAGAATTGTTCTGTCTCATTCAACAAAATACGGTAAAAAGTCATTCCTGGGATTATAAAAAGCTCCGCGATGGATTTCCAGGGCTCTGCTGTCGTCTCTGCAGTTGCCCGTCGGCCCCCTGTTCATATGCTAATGAGCCGGAGCTTGATTGTTTCCTCATATTTTAATCTCCTGCACGGTGTTGGAGGAGAGGGGGCAGCAGATAGGAGGAGGGTGAGTACGAGGGAGAGATGAGACGAGAGGAAAAGAGATGATGGAGCAGGGAAAGGAGAGAGAGGGCAGAGGCTGTGGACAGCTGAGGAAAGGAGGGGAGGAGAAAGACGAGGAGTGGAAGTTATGTGGAAAGAGGAGAGAAGCAAAACGTTTGAGTGGAACAGCGAAGAGATGAGGGACATCACAGGGCAGGATGATACTATTAATATGCAAGGAGGAGACGATAAGATAAAGAGGGATAGAAACGCTGCTGGATGATAAGCGTCAGGTAGGAATGTACAGTTCACCTTATAAGGAGACATCCAGAGTTCATTAGCAGTGACAAAGAACTGGAGCTGCTGCTGTTAGAGCTCTGCAATATTCAACAGTGCTTCATTTTAAACTTTGGGATGAGTCACTGAAGAACAATGAAACCTCCATACTTCCCCCTTCTTACATACTAGGCCTGTATAAAACCAATCAGGAGCCCAGTCTGCTGCTGCTCATCATGCATACTGCAGGCTGGAAACACTGACCAAAGGGCAATGAGAGGAGGAGCGAGAGAGACTTTCTTGAATAAACTAACGTCCCATTTGCATAAATATACATAATAAAAGAGCTTTGTGCAAAGCTCCTCTTCAATATGCATGTTTTTTTTTTTTTTTTCTTTTTACATTTTTGTAACTTGCATTCTAGAGGTCATGCAATTAAGAAAGAAGAATGTAGCATATGATTTTTTCCCCCCTTCTTTTTCTGGAATATACTCAGCTGAAAAATCAGCGCAAAGCGTTTTGAAGTATAATGCAGTGGAATGATTTTCTTGGACGTCAGTCAGGAAGGGTTTTTCTTTCAGAAAGAGAGGACAAGGTCAGACACTTTTTTTGTGGTTGGATTTGTTAGTTACTGTGATTGTTGCAGACAGCAAAAGCGCATATGCAAGAAAAATAACTTGAGGACTTGAGCCAACATGTGCGTAGCACATATGTTCATCATGGGATATGTGCAGACATAGGAAACATAAGTAAAATCCTTACTTGGTCATCATGCCATTAAGACATTTAAAGTGAAAAAAAACCCCTGAAATAATTAAACTCTTGGCTTTATTTTTGGCAGATGCTATGCATGCACTGAGGCTTTTTGTGTTGCTCTTTTTTTTTTCTTCTTTTTTGGAAGCGCTGTTCTTGGCCAGGTACGTCTTGCACATACCCGGAATTCATCCACTGCATTTGTTTCATCTTTGTTAGTAGCAACAGTGGGTGCCTGTTTTCTGCCACTTGCAGCTCCAGATCTAATGGCAGGAGAGAAAAATGTCCTTAACATCCATGCCTCTCTGTAGTAATTCAGTGATGTCAATGATGTAATCAAATGTCAATATTGGGTGATTCTGAAAAAGCTCACTTCCAACAATTTTCTCACTTTCTGCAATATGTGTGCATGACAATGTGGTTATAGTCAAGAAAAGTTCTTTGCAAATGTGACTAAGTTGTAGTTGGGGTAGGCAACTAAAGTGCTTGATTAAGGTCAGAGAAAGATCATGTTTACAGCTCATAAAGATACAACATTACTTGCAAGTCTCTGACACAAGGTGAACTCTGGTCCTCAGTATGTTCCAATTCACTACATATAAGGAACACTAGTCCCTGCTTTGGTAGTTAAAGTTGGTATTGGATGTAAATTGTGTTTGTAAGTCCTTGGGAAACTTGTCTGGATGCAGCCATAGAAAACATACAGGAAGGCAGCCTTGGCTCTACCGGCTGTAAGGTGATGGTGCAAGCAACTGAGTCACTACTGTCACTTTACTTTTTGACATTATGGTTACCTTATATTAAAAAAAAACTTTATTGTGAAATTAGCATAATGATATCATTGTAATTCATTTGTTGATCAGTTCAGGTTTGGCACGAACCCCTCTCCAACCAGCCTCGTCTTTGCTGTGTGCTATCTGGTTTTAGATTTGACTGGCTTTGATACAAACAGACAAAACTAAATTGCACCAACAATTTTATGCAATTAAAAGTCTAGAATTACATTGTGAGAACAAATAAACACACACTTACAGAATATACACACAGCTGTTGCACAAGCTCATGCTGGTGGGTTTTGTCTATTTCCCACAACCCCACACACAAACACAGAGACACAAAGCCTTGACCCTGAGAACAATAGCCGTGCAGCCTAATGCAGATTCGTATCAGTCTCAAGTTAAAGAGCTTCCCTGTAAACTCGAACACAGTGTCCACCTCCCCTCTCTTTGACCTATTTCAAAAAACACGGCCACAGGAATTTGCTGAGGGATCAGAAACTCACCACAGTCTCTCCATCATCTCCTTATCTCCCACCAGGTCAGTCAGCCCCAAGCCCTAACTGGATGTCCTCCTGGGATGTTTGCGCAACTTGTTTATGACAGCCCAAGTGTTGTTGATGCTGTTATTGCTGATGTTTACAAGAGAGATAGAGAGGTAGATGGCTGGAACACGGCGTTCCGCTGGGAAGCAACCTAGACGACCTGATCTTCAGAGGAGACAGGAGAGAAACAAGGCAAGGAGTCGTTTGGGAAGGGGACTGGGAGAGTGATGAGAGAGGAGAGGAAATTAGGGGAGAGGTGAGAGATAAACAAGAGAGTCTGGAGAGAATGAAAGTGGAAGTGCATGAAATGTAATGGCGGAGATGAGCAGGCAGCATATGACTGCAGAATGAGCAATCAGCCTGAGTGTAAATGGCTTTAACACACTGCTACTTTTAAAATGCAGGAACAAAGCTTTTATTTCAGGGAGAACTGACAGAATTGGTTTTTATTATGTAAGTTTACGGAAACAATTTGATGAAAAAGATGAGTGATTTTACCAGCAGTTTCTTTATGTATGTGTTACAGTATGTATGTAAACTTTACATGAGGTCTTAAATTGAATTTTAAAATCCAAACAAATGTTGAGGTCTAACGTTGCACCGGTCCTCTGATGAGTAGGTCATAAATAGGTCAAGCAGACCATATTCTGAAAGGTCAACTTTCTGCATTGCTAATTAAATCTTTTTTTCCATGCTGATTGACCTCACATTGATCCTAAATCTAAGCTGATGAAACTCGCAGACACCCTGGTAAAACATGATATCCAGTTATTTCTGCCTTTAAAAGACGGCAGAACATCCGCAGGTCCTGGAACTTAAACAGCCTTGAATTACAATAATTATGGCTGTATTAGCTCAAGGGTATAGTTAAATCTAGTATTACACTTGTAAAATGTGGTGGTTGGCGTGGTATGTTTTTGTCCAGTGACAGATAATACCAATCATGAAGACTGATATTTGACATGTACTTCAGCTGCAGATTTGTTCAGGTCATTACTGTAACCGGCATGAAAAGAGGTCCTTAAGAGTCTTTCATTTAACTTAATGAAACATGCAGACACTGTGTATTAAATAGCCTTAAATCTCAGCAGCTCAATTATCAGCGCACTTCATTTAAGCGCTTAAACTTAAAGAAGCCAAATCCTTTTTTCAGGGATTTCAAGGTTCTCGTGGAAGGAACTGGACTTTGAAATGATTTTATGAAATAACCATCAGGTGTAATTTCCCCAGACATATCATTTACACTGCAGACTAATCACAGGCTATACCTCTAGCCTACACATTCTTCAACTTGACACTTGGAAACCTCTAAGTATCCCATATTGGATATCATTAGGCTCGTCTCCAAGAAGGCTATTTATACCTGTAAACAGCATTAACTGAACTTGCTGCAGTTTTTTTCTGCCTCTCTCAACATAAATATGCCGTTTTTTCCTTCCTTTATTTTCATTATTTAAAGCATTTTTGTTCTCTGAGGCCACATGCTCCAATCAAAAAAGGATGGGACATGACAGTTTGGCAATTAAGTTAATAAATAAATCCCAGAAAATATGATTTGTTGTCTTTTTAAGGTTTCAGATGGAGGCAGTAGCCAAGGCTTAATTTAGCTTCTCGTGTAATCTCTAAATGGGGATGGTATATTGGGAGCCATGTTTCCATTCCAATGTATTCATAAGCTCTTCCTTAAACCCTTCCGCTGCTGTGTTTAGAGGCACAGAGAGTAAGAGAGAATCTCAGCGCTGGACCCAAAAATAGCCCACATTCTTTCCTCTGTATTTCAGGAAGCATCAGAAGAGGCCGGAACAAGCCGCTCTCCCATGTCCCATCCTCTCTCCCCTCATCCTTTCTCACTCAGTTCTATTCATCAGCCATCCCTCATTCTCCGTCCCTCTGTTCTTTTTCTCTGCCGCCTCTCCCGTCTCTTTATCCCTTCCTTCCTACCTTTCACCCAAAGTTCACCCCTCACTGGGACTGTGCTACTCCTCTGCTCTCGCTCCTTTCTACCATCACTTAGTGAGTCTTTCCAGCCCTCCATCTATAATGGACTCACACTGACTACACCTCATTAATGTCCTCACACACACACCTACACCAGTGGGAAAGACTGTCGCATCATATTAAATGCACATGGAGGAGCGTAGTGCCAGGGATGAGCCTTGTTAAATGTATAGAACAGTTATAGCAGCAGATGAATGGAGTCATTGTTCCTGTAACTGCAATTTCTCAATCCGTGCTCCTGTCTTACGCTTGGTGTGTGTCTCTCTGTCTGCCTTTGTTTCTGCATCTCTGTCTCACTGATCAATGTGCATTGATACAATGGCAGCACACTGACACACACACACACAGAGCGTCAGTATGCAATTACGAAAATCGCTTTTGCTGAAAATAGCAGGGGAAACCTGACCTTAGCAAAGTCACCATACTTTTACCGGAACTCTGGCAAGAACTGAGCTGTGGTTGTATGTGTGAGTGTGTATGGGGTTAGTTGAAATCCATTTTCAGGGCCTTCCTGGAGCTACTCATTGTTTGGGAAGAAGAGAGCTCTTTAGGGACTAGAGGGCTATATATAGACTGTACTTGTGTTGGCATGCATGTGAGTGTATAGCAGTTGTCTGAGTGTGTGTGTAGTGTGTGTTACGTGCACTAGCCTAGCTGTGAAGAAAGTAGTGGATGGCTAGAAAGAAGGGCAGTGTGCACAGAGTTGCTGAATGACAGATGGATAGTAGATGGTAAAAGTATTTGTGCATGTGCATCTAAAATGGCCACATTTCTGCAAAGGAAAGGCTCACAGATATAAAACACATCCACACAAATTGTTTGCATCGGCTTTGGTGAACTGAAAGAATCCAAAATAGGTGATGTTGTTGTGGATTATTAGCTGCAGTGCTCCATTAACTTTTCTTTAACCCTGCGCCGTCTGAGTATGAACTGCACCACGAAAGATGAAAGGTTTGCAGGCACTTATGAGGAGTTGATAGTACAAACAAATTTTATTCATCAGCTATGTGAACTTGTCTTGTTAGTAACACAGCTAACAAGCTTGTTACCTGATAGTTGGCAAGCTTTCTAACTCTGAGAACTTTTTTTGCGCCTCCAATATTTTTTTATTAAATTAAATTATGTGCAGTTCTAAGAATGAAATGCCAGGTGAGCAGTCGGCCCAGTACATGTTTGCAGCAAGCAGCTGTTTCAATGAAAGAGAGGCTGAATGTTTGTCGGATTCAATAATGATATCCATCTGACAAATTAAAGAAAAAGAAAAAAAATGTTAGTGAGGTGTTCAGTCACCACAACCCTCCAGGACAGCTTTAATTCACCTTGGCTTAGATTGGACAAATCATGGGAAGCATTTTCCATTTGTTATGTTTCTCCATTCATCTATTTAGTTTGTCGCCAAGATTAGGTTTCAAGGCAACATCAGATATGTACAGTATGTCATGACCTCTCTTACCTGATCGAGGTGATGCAAATGATGCTATGACAGCTGCGTCAAGGAAAAAAAAATCTGCTTCATGCATGTTTTTTTTCCTACATTGTCTCGAGAGTAAGTAACTTAAAAGTGTTTCTTTGTTCTCAGCCTCCTTTGCGAATCACTATCCTGTCAAATATATGCTCATCAGGTAGTCAGCAGCATGCACATACATGGCACCGTGCAGCAATGTTTTGCGGTGCGTTGCTGTTCACAGGCTCAGCCGTGCATGAAATCTACAAAAACCCGGTGACTGTGTTTGCTTTGTGTGACAGTTTGTGTCGCTGCCTCTGAGCCTTTTTCCCACTGCGAGAGCTGCTCCACTGTACTAAGTGTGTCAACAATACCAGCTGAGAGGCAGCCTTCAGTCCACACACTCCGACTGCAGAGTAATCCTTAAAAGAGAGAATCTGGGAGGAAGAGAGCGAGCGAGGGAGGGAGGGAGGGAGAAATATAGAGCGAGTACGGGGGACGTGGAAGGATGGAGGTGAAAAGAGCAAGAGATTGAGCGATGGTGGAGTCCAATTTGACAGTGAGCGAGAGAGGGAGACGAGAGGAGAGAGCGTGGTTGCCAAAGAGGGGGAGAGAGATTTCAGTGTTTCAAAGGATTTCCCTATCACAGTCTCTGACACATTACATACACAGCTCACTATCGGCCTGACCCTGACAGCTGCACAAATTGGCTGAAAGAGGTTTCCTGGGCAAGGCCTTTGATCAGGTGTGTGTGTGTGTGTCGTGTCAGCGAGTGAGAGGGAAGAGAGCGATGTTGTACATTGGCGCATACCTGGACATCTGAGTGTGTGTGTTTGTGGCAGTGAAAAAAGGCTCTTTTGTGCTCTGCATCATGGTGGAATGAGATGAATGCATATAGATAAGACTGACAGTGTGTGTATGTGTGTGATTAAATGCTGCCAGTCTGGCTATGCTTGTGTGTGTACACATTGCATGTACCAGCACTGTGTTGGTAAGCATTGCCATGTGTGCAATGTGCCTTATCTGAAACATGTTATAGCTTTTATTCCAGGAATATTTCTCTTTCAGATGAAGCCTGGGGTATTTTGTTTGTATCTGACACTTCACATACGGCATGTGTCCGTGTTATTTTTCAGAGGTGGTCAGTAAACAAACTCATTGTTAAAAGGCACATATCGAATCAACCCTCAACACAGTTCAGGCTTTGAAGCGGTGAGGTTTTCATTATCGTGATCACAGACGCTGCATGAAAAAACACGCGCCTTTCTCAGTGCATGTTGCCCACTGCCGGGCAGCTGAGCAGCTTCTCTGGAGGAGTTTGGAGTTTGATGCTTTGCTCAGTGTGTCTGTTTAATAGGAGTACAGCTTCAGAATCTGAGAGTTAACCTTTTCTTGTCGCTCCTCATTCTCCTTATATGAACATGTTGCAATTGCATTTTCAGTAAGTGCTGGTATTTTTAAGAAAAGTCATCAGTGTGGCTCTAGGGATGATCCTCTGGGGACCATGAATGTGCTCAGTGTTATATAGTACTTCCTCTAGCGCCACCAACAGGTTGATATGTTTTTAGCCTACAGCAGTACAGCCTCATACTGCTACTAGCATGACTCACAGCTCTATGTTAAAACAGCACATCTAAGTGGTTTGCATTACTCACAGACAGGAGTTTACAACTGTTGAAAATTATCACGGCAGCAACTACTTTATCTTTCATCACCAAGATTTAGAGGTAAAGAGTAGGAATATGATTTCAACATAACAAATGAATCTACAAAGTCCAAATGGGCGCTTGCATGTATTTGATTTGCTGGATGACGTCACATTGAGTTGCAGCAAAAGTTGAGCCAGGTTCAACTTACAGCCCTTATGCATTGACACCCACTGTATCAATGGACTGGTAAACTTGTCTCTTTTTTTACACAAATGACAAGCTAAATGAATTGAGAAAACCCTTTTATTATGTATCTATTGACATCTAGGGCTGCAACGGATTAATAAATATGATTATATTCATCACATATTAATCACTCAATATTTTTTCGATTCTTGGTTTGGGCTATAAATGTTGGAAAACAGTGAAAGATGCCCATCACAGCTTCACAGATCCCTGAGATGCATCTTCAAATTTCTTGTTTTCTCACCTCAACAGTCCCAAAGATACTCAATTTACCAAGATATGCAAGCAAAGAAACCAGCAAATTCTCACATTTGAAAAACTGGAACCAACAAAATCATTAATTAATTCTCAAAACTGTTGGTCATTTCTGCCTTGTTTATTGCCTAATTGATTAGTTAATGAATGTATTAGGTGAATTTCAGCACAAGTGACATTTTTCACATTCTCATCAACAGTTGCACGCAGACCCAGAGATAATATTTTCACAGTGAACACAGTACTGGGAGATATTTCGGGCAAAAATACCAAATTGCAAATGGAAGCGATACTTACAATACAGAGTAGGATTTGTCACAGCCATTAAAATGAAGCATTACCCAGTGGAGGCTTTTTTCATCTCAGTACTTTGCCATGTTTTTGTTGAAGTATATAGGCTCATTCTGGGCTGTTAGGGTAAGGCACTGGCCTGTAAATGACACTACTCCACAGGCACCATCTCCTTTTATTGCTGCATGTCTGCTGTGCATGTGTTGAATCCTGTTAGTGCAGTCTGCCAGTTGAGGGAAGTACAGGTAATGGATTAATATCAGAGCTGGCTCAGGCTCCACATCGCTGTGTGGTGACAACCTGTCATTATCACAAACACAGACTCACACACACACAAGCTGACACACGCTCGCTAGCCTTTGCTTACACACATGAACATACATCTGCTGAATACAGTATACATCCAAGCACACACACACTTCCTGTCTTACCTGTCTGTCTCTCTTCCCTCTGCTTGTCTTCCCTGTTCTCTCACTTGTCAGCGTGGCACACAGTGGAACTTGCCTGTGATCTTCTCCCCATCTGCAGCTGGGTCTTGAACCAGTTCCCTACAGTGGGACCAATGCTGAGACCAGATTTCATTGTTGAGCCAGAGCCTGTTTTGCTCCAAACATCAAGCAAGCAGACACAGTGTTTTGAACACTGTTGTCATATGAGCCATCTGGCTTGTTTACTTCCTCCAAACTTAACCTAATAGTTTGCCCAAGGCAGCGGGCAGGCAGGGGTGCGTGTGCACTCAGAAACCATCAGTTCCAAACACTCATTAATCCTCACACTGCCCTTCCTCCCTGCCAGAAACGGTCATCTTATTAAGTCATTTAGTCAGCATTGAGCTGTGTAATTGGACCGTGCAGGCCAATAGAATAAGAGTAAGTTAGGGGTGATAAAGGGCCCAGACCTGGATTAAACACTCTAAGGCCTGATTTGTGCACCCATAACGGGATGCTTGACAGAAAGTTCTTACAGCACAGTAAATGTGCCAAGTGCCATCTTGTGTGGTTTAAGAATCAGTTAACAGCACCTTGAAGTAGGAAGATCACTGCCGTCAAGAAAATGTCATTTCATTCAATATGATTTCCTTTTGTCTTCTTGATCCAAGTCCTCTTTCATTAGAAAACAAGTTAAATGATCACATTTTAAGATTCAGTTTTAAACAAAATGGCCTGTCAAGGCAGGTGATGCAACTTCTACTTCACATATACACACACCACTGACACATCACGCCCTCAAAACCTCCTGTCCATCAACAAACCTCAACAAAGCCGCTCGGAGCTTGAGACATTTTCTGTTTCACTACTAGAAAACATTGTATCTTACAGCAGGTCAATCCAGCCATGATAAAGATACTGACTGAACTGTCATTAACTTAAAGCTGGTGAAGTCACAGCTGCTAAGTTGCAGCACAGCCTGATACTGTTACTGATAAATCCCCTGGGGTGAATCAGGATGATCACCATGATTATAATGAACACCACTAACTACACGTATCCTGCTCCCTTAATTTGATCAGGGGTGGAAGTAACAATTTACATTTACTCTCATTAACATTTATGTGGACTTTTTTGAGTATTACTTCCAATCAGTTATTTCACTTTTACACAAGTTCTTTTTCTAACAAGCATTGTCCTTTGTCATTTGAGTAAAATCAAATGAAAAAGCCTCATTAACTGTGCTAAAAGCTGCTGGTGTGTCTGCAGCTGGTATGTCATACATATTAAATCTAAGTTTGCTGCCAGGGCTAGAGACTTGTGAACAGTGCATTTATTAAATTGATTATTATAGCACAGAAAAAGGGAAAAAGAATTTCAGCATCTTGTGACCTTAACTGACCTTTTTCCTGCCTTTTCTCTCTGTGTCTGCAGCAGTCCTATGCTCCTCCCCCTCCGCCCATGGCTCCGCCCAGCCCCGGCACCACAGGAGGAGGAGGAGGAGGTGGAGGTGGAGGAGGTCATGGAGGAGGGCTAGTGGAGCAGCTTAGTAAGACCAACCTGTACATCAGAGGCCTGCCGCCGGCCACCACTGACCAGGACCTCATCAAACTCTGCCAGCCGTGAGTTCTATTTTTCTCTATTCTGTTCAACTCAATCTGACCCTGTCCTCACTCTGCAGATGCATCCTTCGGTGCAGCTGAGCTCAATTCACTCGCTCCTTTCAATTCAGCTTGTGGTAATTAGTTTTGCGTGAGTCCAACAGCAGCTTATAATGAGTATCAACAGTTTGCTCTTGACCTCTCTGTACCTCCCCTGTGCTTCCTGAGAGGAAAAAACACAACCCAGCTGGGCCTAACCCATCCGCTCCCTTCTGCACTTGGGTCATCCACACACACATGTTGCACAAGGGCCAACACAAATACATCCTTTTATCCGTCAGCAGGCCGACAGCAAACCCCTCAAACTTTAACATGGATGCCAAAGGTTTCTTTAAAGACATGGAAAAATTTTACAGCATGACTGGTCACTCCATTCATTCCATGATAATTGTAGTAAAATTAAGCTGAATAGAAATGAAATTACATTGATTTGCCAAACTTCTAAACAGTCTAGCCATAATGAGAGTAATAATGATAGCAGGGCTCCATGCAGAGATCTTAATGTTCGAGATGGCACATACAAGGTCAATAAATCAGAGATACATTTATGAACAAGATCGTTTAAGGCCTTAAGAGTGAGCAATGAAATATTAAAATCAATTCAGAATCTTATATGGAGCCTGTGTAGGGAGGCAAGCACAAGAGTGATGTGATCAAGCCTCTTTGTTTGGTAATGAGTTGAGCTGCAGCGTTTAATGCCAACTGGAGATGTTGGTGGGAGCCCTGGCTTTAAAATATTCAAGCTGAGGACAGATAAAAGCTTGTGCCACTTTGTGTAGATCAGCAATTGATATGGAATTGAAAATGGAATTTTAAATATTATCTTTGGCTGGAAGAAACAAGAAACAAGACTGAACATTAACACAGCAGTTATCTTGAAATATTACCTGTATATTCCTACCAACCTGCTCAGGCCAATAAGTTAAATATAAAAAGATTTTTAGGTATCAAGGATTTTATGTCAGGTTGCGAGATTTGGTAGTTTGCTTTGCTTCATAATTTTTTAATAACCTGGCCAAGATTTATATAGAAAGAAGAAGGAGGCCAAGAATGGAGCCTTGATGCACACCGACTCAACTCTTTTGGAGAGATATGAGCGTAGTAAGCTGAGAGGCCTTGATTCCTACCCAAGCCTCTAAATGATGGAAGAGGAAGCTGTGATCGACTGTATCAAAGGCTGCACTTAAATCAAGAAGTAAAATTGAGCAGTCGCCTCTATCTGTAGTCAGCACTATGTCACTAGTGACCTTACCAAGTGCTGCCTCAGTACTAGGAAGTGTAAAACCCGACTGGAAACTGTAAAAAAAATACTATGATTACTCATAAAAGATATGAAATGAAATTGCTTTCTCCAGAACCTTACATGAAAAGACAGTTTTGACGTTGGTTCATAGTTACTTAAGGATAGATTAATTAGGTTTCTTTAGCAGTGAATATGAAATTTTTGGAAAAGAAGAGGTCAGAGAATTGTTAAAAAATTGGACATAACAGGGCTAACAGTGGAAAACACCTCTAAGATGCAGGAAGATGAGTTCATATGGGAGACTGTACTCTCTAACAGTGAAACTGTAAGGGGCTTGAACTGGGTAAATAGGCAGCATTAACATAGGGAATGGAAAGCACACAAGGGTCAGACTGATTTGGGACCTGATATTCTCCACCTTGTTTACAAAATGAGTGAGAACTTTTTCTAACCAGATGAGAGCACCAGGTCTAAGATGTGACCTTTAAAATATGTGGCCCCTTTAACAGACTGGATGAGGTTAAATGAGTCTATAAGAAACAAAAAGAGAGGTTCAACACACATGAATATTAAAATTACCAAGAATAAGCACCCTGTCATGTCTAGGTATGACAGTGGATAAAAGCTCAGAATACTCAGGTTTATTTAGGTGGCCTATAAAGTCAGATGCAGTGAAAGGTTAAGATTAAGAAACTTGAAACCTCAAAGGAAATAAAATCACCAAAAGTAACAGGCTGGCAAATAAGACCTAACTTATAAAAAAACAGCCAGGCCTCATCCTCTTCCAGAGAGCTTTGGAATAGCCTCAGTCAGGGGAACAGTGTCCTCTGGGATAGCCATGTCTCAGTAATCATAAAAAAAAAAAATCCAGATCATTAGAGACAATAATATCATTAATGACAAAGGACTTATAGTATTTGTATAGTTTACAACATACAGAATATTTGTATACAGACTTTATTGTGGTGTTGGTCATTGGTTATTTTTATATATACACACATATATTTTTCATATACATTACAGTCCTGACCTTCTTTAATCTCTCCCATTCTTTACTTTCATTGTTCAGTACTTGTTGTCCTTGACCTTTCTGCTTTATGTCTATTCCTGCATTAGTACATTAAGAGCAATGAAAAACCAGAGCCACATTCCTTGTGTGTGTACACGTACTTGGTCAATAAAGCAGATTCGAAATTTAATTCCGATTCTGATTCCAGCACCTAATTTTGAGTCGTTCAGAGTATTTCCCATCCTCAGTTGTCCCCATGTGCGCAAACAGAGCCATCACAGAATTTAATACAAAAGATAAAGCAGGTCTGCGAGAGAGGGTCTTGTTTGCAGACAGCTATTAGCTGATATTATCAAGTGTAATTGGAGAATGATATATTGAGCTAAATATTCAACAGGTAAGGGCTTTAAATGGTCTTATAAACACTTCTAATTGATTTTGGAATAAAGAAAAAGGCAGATAAAAATAAAATGTGAAGACTATGACACACTCACTCACTCTCTCTCTCTCTCTCTCTCTCTCTCTCTCTCTCCCACACACACACACACACACACACACACACACACACACACCATACCTTGCCCTTCTGCGTGTCAGCTGCAGTTCAAGCCTGTTGTATTTCAGCTTAGCCCTGGAGGCGTTCTGGAGAAACAGGGTGAAAAATGGGGGCCAATAAAAGTTTCATTAGAGGCCCAGTCAGTGTGCCAAGTGGCCAGTAACATTTAGGAAAGGTCAGTGGGGGAAGGGGATGCAGTGTGTGTTGTTGGGCAGCAGTCTTATCCTTGGGTTTCCAATTCTCTCCGGCTTTCGGAAATAGACTGAGTGGCAGTTTCCTGTCACTCACTGACATGACATGCACGCATGCGCGCACATAAACACACACAGACAGGCACTTCATTCAAGCACACTGTTACAATGAATAGCGGAAGGACAGTCCCTTGGTACTGACACACACACACACGCACACACGCATACTCCTTTAAATCAATGTCATCCTCATCCTTATTGTTACCAAGCGTGGCTCTTTTTTGTGTGCCAGCCCGCCCACCAGCACCATCCTCTCCTTCCCATTCTGTCATCCTCCTCATTTCCTCCCTCCATCCTCCTCTCTCTGCCCCCCTCCCTCTACCCCTCGCCCCTCCAACCCTCCCTCCCTCTCTGTCTCTGTGCCAGTTCTCAGAGTGTCAGTGAAAAGTGCTGTTGTCAGCTGACATTTCCAATCACTCCCCCGGTCGCCCAAACTATGGACACACTTTTAACGTCTGGGGACAGAGCAGAACGTGAGCGGAATTTAAAGCAGAGCACAAGGGCAATTTCTCTGTCGCTCGCTCGCACACTTTCACTCACACTTGTTGTCTTTCTGTCCCTCTGTCACGCCTTCCACTGATTCACTACTCCTATCTATCTATCTATCTATCTATCTATCTATCTATCTATCTATCTATCTATCTATCTATCTATCTATCTATCTAGGTGAATACTGGCTTGCTCTGTAAAGCGCTTTAGGTATAAGCGTTACATAAATGCAGTCCATTTAGTCTATCTATCCGCTTGTATGAGATGAGGACAGATGAGCTTTAGCTGCTCAGCCAGTTCTTAGAAATCACTGAAGAAGACCATAAAACACTGAATAAGTTCACAATCTCTCGTTAATCAGCAGCTGAGCTAGAAAAACTGAAGTCTTGCTCTTAAAATTGCAGAATGGCTCATAGAGCTTTGAAAAGCTTCACACGAGTGTGCTTGATGTTTTGGTAGCGCTGGATTGATATGAAACTTGAATTCTGGAAAATCTCTCTCTGTCCTGAAATATATATCCAGTATTTCAAAGACAGGTTCCATCTTAATTATCTTTCTGTTTAATGAGCAAAACTCTGTGGACAAGAAGTAATTTGAGTTAGACTGTTTAAGCCTTCGTCTTCAATAGGAGCAGTAATATTGTTGGTAGGTGTCCAGTATAGTATAGCAGTGCAATACTGTTCTGTCTTAATATTATAGCTCAGTCTGATTATAATAATGTTGGCAAAGCTGATGAGTTTCACTGTTTATTCTTGATACAGAAGTTGACAACCCGTCTTTCAAAATTTTTCTGAAATATTTTTTGGGAGGGAAACATTTTTTAGAATAATTTTTTGTGGCATGAAATGAAAGACCCAGCACACCTTCTCAGGTTTCTTTTCATTTATTCTGGCTGATTAGACCTCAGCTCAGATGGGCTTTGCTATTCTGGGAATTACTTGTGGTCAAACAACTCCATTATGAAGGTATTTCAGGTGCAAAATGTTTGAGCACCTGTAACATTGAATTTGTATGTGTATCAGCAAATTTGATTTCCCACACTCTATGAGTTGTGTACTTGTAAAATAATTTCTTGTATGTGCCGATTTTTTTTTCTTCCCACAAATACAACACAAAAATACATATTCACAAAAGTGTCATTATAGGTGCACAAATCATATTTACAGATCCATGCACCAATAAGAATAATCAACCACATGACCACACAGCTATAATCATCCAAAAATAAGTTGTATCACCTGTGTAGGTGTATGACACTGTTGATGTTCTCTACTGCTTTCTGTTTGTTGGATCTTCCAAGGTATACAGGCCAGGACGCTTAATCAGAAGTTGGATAGTCTAATCGTTTCAGAAACTTGCTCCACCCACATCATTCCAACATGAGAATTGGAGGGGCTGTGTCAGACACTTTCTGTAACTTTATGAAACTGATGATCCAACACTCAAACCCACTTCACACAGTCATTGACAAGCTGTTTGGAGGTGAGAAAGGATTTCAACTTCTCTCTCTAGCTCTCGTTTTCATCTTACACATTTGCTTCTGTCACTTTTTAAGTTTACAACCAAGTGCAACACTATGAATGCCTTCCAGAAGAGACCGTGTGAAAGCATGCTCAGTTTTCCTCACTTGAGCTGTTGTTGCAGTCGCAGTCGAGCGTGGCTGTAAGCTATAAATGCTATTTCCTTACGACGTGATGAGACAACACACCAAACAAAGGCTCTTTTGGAGCATAACCCAGCCCTTAGGGTCAACAGTTCTTTTGTCACATGTAGTTTCACTGTCATTGTATCGATATAAAGATCCTTTATTTATGATCCTAAATGGAGGAGGTGTAGAGCTCTCTCCAGATTTACAACCAGGGATGTAGTGGAGATTAAACTCATCTAAACTCAATTTACACACCGTTGTATTTGAAATAGAGTAACGCCCAGCTATTTGATCTTTATGGCCAAAGTTCACACGTTACCCATAGTATTATCAGATGAAAGGAAAGTAAGAATAGAAACAGAAAGCATCAACTGAATCTTTTTTTGAATATGATTTTTTTTTGTTTGTCATTGTACAACCCAGATTCCAAAAAGCTTGGATGCTGTGTAAAACATAAATAAAACAGAGCGTGATCATACAAGCAAGTTGGGACAGGAGCAACAAAAGACTGTGAAAGTTGATCCAAAAACATCCAAACAACCAACACAAGTTCATTGGCAACAGGTGATAGTATCATGACTCGGTATGAAAGGGGCATCATGGGAAGGCGCAGTCATAAATTTATGGTCATAATGTAGTTAAGCCCCTGCATTACAATACTGCAACAGACCCCCACTTCTGAATGACCACTTAACCAGAGTGTATTGCAGCTGCTGATTTAAACTTTATGGAAAACTCTTCTGGCAGATAAAACTTAATGTTTCAGTAAGATTGAGCCATCTTCTGAAACACTTCATTTCTTTACGGCGCCTGAGCATGTTAAACTTCATATGGGGAATGGATTCGAAGAACTTCTGAAGCACTGCACTCTTTCAGTCCTCCCTCTGCGTTTGTCTGTGTCCAACTGGCAGAGACGTGGAGAAATGAGGGAAAATGCAAGAGACAAGACAGCTGTATTGGATCCCCAATTAGGAGATACCACACACAGAGACCAACCTGCATGAACGCTTGTGCACGCGCACCCACGCTCAAACGCATACACTTCCTTAGATGGAACACACACAGCTCTCAAACAGGTGACACACAGAAGGTGCACACATACTGTACATAATGTATATGCATACTCACAGACATCCTGGAGAGATGTAGAAATGGTGTGCGTGCGTGTGTGTGTGTGTGTGTGTCTGTGTGTGTGTGTGTCTGTGTGTGGGTGTGTGTGTGTGTGTGTGTCTGTGTGTGGGTGGCATCTGTGGTTCAGTAGACATCAAACGGTGAGCATCCATAGGCTGACGGCGTTCCACAAGGAAATGAAAACACAGATCTGATGCTGGGAGGGCCCTCTGAGGACTGTCATTAACACTTCACACACACACACACACAAACTCACAAACAGCCAGGGTGCGCACAGATTTTGTGAAGCCTGCCAAAATTGGGTGCACTGAGTTTTGTATTGACATTCCTCCTTAAATCATGACAGTCTGGAAAATACTGTCAATTTCAGTGGTCTTACTGTTCTTTGTGTATCACATTTCTTGGTGGGGAAAAAAAATCAAAAGTGAGCTTTTGGAAAGGATTCTAAGGAGTTTCCATGTGTCGAAGAAGACACGTAGCTTGCCCTAAAAGGATTGTCATAGTGAAAGTCAGTCTGCCAGGCGAACCCCTGCCAACCCAACCCCGACTGATGCTGTGAAAGACGGTCTTCTCTCGCTTAGCGCTGTGTTGTTGGGCTTTGTACCATTTTTATGAAGCCAAATAAAACAGTGAATGCAAGGTTAGCCAGCTACTCGTGGTGAGTACTTTATTATACAAAAACAACTTTTTGACCTAATGTAGATGCTTCTGCAGGGTGAGGAGTTAGCAAAATTTATGAATTTACATTTTATTCCGAAGGCTGAAAACAAACAATGCTTGAAAGGTATGAAATCAACTGCCTCTTATTCTGTCAGTAGTTATAAATATACAGTTATATGATCACATATTCTGTTGACTAGTGTATTTGGAATTACCCATGTTCTTGAAATAAAAGCTCTGTTATGCAGACAGGGAATCAGGATGTCCTGTCTCAGGATTGAGGGTAAAGGTGGTGTCATCTGGATGGGACTAGCATTGACATAACACTGAACCAGTATGCTTATATTTAAGGGAGGTCAAGAGTTTGGTTACAGAACTAAAAATGAAAATCACTTTGTCAAACTTGTTGGAAAATTGCTGCTTCACACTTCATTATGGACCCTTTAGTCATGATGAACATCCAATGGAAACAAATGACATACTCACATCTCTTTCAGAACCTACTCACTTACTATTGCTTTGGCACAATGGGAGCTTATGGAATAAGGAAGTGCTAACAGTAACCATCTGGTTCTTTGTAGTCCTGTGTTGTAAGTATTTGAATAGTTTTTATGAGTGTCTCTTCCGTCACTGCCGTTGGGAGTGCAGGTCGACTGTTTTTTCAACTAGCTCCGGGCTTCTGCTGGAATCGATGACAGGGTTCCAGTTAGGACAGAACAGGACATTCTGCACTTTCCCCTCCTCTTATTCCACCCTCTCCTCAGCCTCCTGACTTCATCATCTGATCTATTATCAATACTTTATTCCATTTCTTCATCACAATAGGAGATTGTTTTGGCTTTCTGGGGTGAAATGGAATTTTACCACTGAATCAAGTCCAGACTGAGGCACCATTTTGAATGGCGCAGTGTTGTTGTAATTTGACATTTCCCCAAGGCCATGGCGTCATCCCTCTCCCTCTCCTCTCCCTCTCCTCTTCTCTCCTCTCCTTGTATTTAAGTCCATCCAAATTGTGTAACTACAGACTGAACAGGTGGCCTTCTCCTTTTACGTCACACACATCAATCTGATAACTCACACATGAACGCAGCCACATAATACACACGTTGTATTTGTTTTTCCAGTTTCTGAAAACAGACAACTGTGAACATATTTTTTTCAAGATTCATAATGTGTCAAGCCAGGTAGCTCTCTCTTTGTCTCCTTCTCTCTCCCTCTCAGTCTCGCTTTCTTTTCATACACACACACACACACACACACACACACTGGCAAACGAATAAAACAGTTAAAACAGTCTGGAAATGTTTCACTTTTCTGCCGGGAAAAACAACCTGCCAAAACACTGATGGTGCATGAGATCTTTGTCATGCACTCATACTCACTCCACACACACACACACACACACACACACACACACACACACACACACACACAATTACAAGGTATCACACCCACACAAGTATTTGTATGCCCAAATGTGTCCAGGCACATTCACGCACACATGCACTGTAGGTGTTTACACTCATACTCTGACACACACACACAACAAGTTTGAATTACAGCGAGGCAGAAGTCAACAAAGAGCCGGGTATTGCCAGATGGTGTGTGTAATGTGTGTGATTACCGCTTTGGTGTTTTTGATCTATGATGTTGCCTTGCGTATGTGTCTGCATGTGTGTTTGTCTTTGCATATATGTGTGGGCGATTAGTCTTGCCTTGTTTTTTCAGTGTTTTTTTTTTTTTTTTTTTTCATGTCTGCAACTGTTGGATTGCTCCCCAAACCGCAGGCCAAAGACCTTGTTTACCACCAGCCATGACTTTGTAAAAATAACACCCACAGAAACATTAGATTTGATTTTAGCCTGTCACAATCACTGGATTTGCAAATACCCTAAAAATATCTTAAATTGCAGGAAAGTGTGTGAAAATTGCAGTTAAGGTGATCCCCCCCCCCCTCACCAATTTCGAGATCATAAGCTGCTCAGCTGTCGTGTTATGTGTGATAGCAGCCTTTCAAAGCTGGTTTTCTGTCTTTATTTCTGAAGTCTCCTGTCCCAATAGAGTTTGATGTGAGGCTGTCAGGCGAGCTAGTCTCTGTTCTCTTCTTCTCACTGACAGAAACAGTTGGCTGACAGAGACTCTCCTGATGGTGACAACTAAATGATCTCTTCTTTATTAAACACCTCTTACTATCTCCCTATCGCTCCCCGACTACCTCGCTTCCTCCATGCCTTCAGTGTCTCTTTTTATCTTTTGACTGACTGCTCTCCCTCTCCTCGTCTATTTCTCATTCCTCCGAGTCTCTCTCCCCCTCCCGCTACTTTTTTTTTTTTCACCCCGCCGGCTCGCAACCTCTCACGCTGTATCTCCCCTTGGTTTCTCTGTCGTTCCTGTCTCCCTCCTCGTTGGCTCCCTTTTTCTCTAAAAGGGAGGGAGGGAGTGAACGTCCATCCCTCACCTGTGGCCATCAGCCAGTCCGCTAGCCAGTCAGCCAGATTGTCAGTCTGTCAATCTGCTTGATAGTCACTCACCCAGCCAGTCAGTCATTGTGCAGCAGTGTTAAAACATTAATTAAAAAGTCTCATCCACGGAGCCAGGCAGTGATCCAGGCCGATCTCAATGATCCAAGCTTTCAGTCTCAGTCTTTTTCTCCCCCCTCCCTCCCTTCCTCTCTGTCCCTGTTTTTCTCTCTCTGTCTCTCTCATCTATCCTCATAGCTTCTCAGCCTCCTTCCTCAGCTTTCTGGTTTTTCTGTTTCTCGCTCATCTCTTTCCAGGAGGACTGAAAGACCGGGCTGATAAGAAACATTATTAACTTCTTTCTGAGAACAGAGAGACGGCGAATAGAAGTGGAATGGAGGGGGGAATGAGGGAAGAAGACAAAGGGAGAAGCAGAGGTGTCAAACGTAAGAAAGAGAGTAAGGTAGCAAAACGGACAGGAGACATTAAAAGTTGGCAGAGAGAGCAGATAGAAAGAAGTATGGAGGTTGTCTGTCTCTCTTATAGGTGCTCCGAGCAGGATTGGGTGCCGTACAGATGTCTGGTTATTATCATCATTTATGAGACAGTGCTGCCTCTGTTCTGAGGCCTACGGGTTGGATTTGAAACAGATAAGGGCAGAATGGATAGATAGAATTATAGATAGAAATTTTTACTGTGATAAAGTGGAGTCTCTTGGGGACACCCCGAGAAACTGTGGTATGGTCAGATTTTGTTCTATTCTGTGTGCCAATGTAATTTAAGGTTATTCTTTCATTTTATCCTCTTGGATTCATATTTACAAAAAAATATAGTGTCAGCCAAGGTAATAGTTCTTTAATATAGGCACTACTTTGTTCAGAGCAAACAATGTTTACCATGTTCACCATCTCAGTTTAAAATGTGGACATGCTGATGTTTGCTAATTAGCACCAAACACGAAAACAAAGCTGAGGCTGATGCTAATATTAATTTTGCAGGTATTTGGTCACAAACCAAAGTAATGGACAAATTCAAGTTTTTATCTGGTGGTCATGTTGACATAATTACAATTCATCCTTCAGGGAACATGAATGTCTGTTTTAAAGTCCACCCATTCCATCCAATAATTGTTGAGACATTTCACTAAAATCCAAAAATGTGAACCTTATGGTGATTTTAAATGAAGAGATTTAAGTTAAGATTCATCTTCTGGGTACCATGAATGTCTTTACAGTTCTTAACAATCAATTCATTAGCTGTTGAAATATTTCAGTCTGGACCAAAGCGGTGGGCCGACTGACAAACTGACTGACAGAGCCACTCTTTAGAACAGTAAAATTGATTTAACAGCTAACCAGAATGCTTCATTGTCATTTTTCAGATATGGGAAGATTGTGTCAACAAAGGCCATTCTGGACAAGAACACTAATCAATGCAAAGGTGAGTGAGAATCCATTGACTTTTGCCTCTAAGATCATCTGTTGCCTTGCAATGTCACCCTATACTTAAACACAAAATCAGACTTTAATATGAGGCCTGAGTCTGGAATACATTGATGGAAAATTGATGATACTTGGCAGACCAATCCATGCATTATGGGGAGTGGTTTTGTACTTTTTTGCATTCCCAATTAATCAATGGCCAAAAGTTTTTACGGCAGTCTGTCAACTGACAGTGCAACATCAAATTAGAACAAATGACTTGTGGGAGCCACCCACTGTGTATGTGATTTTGTGCCATGTGGTTAGGGTCTCTGTGATTTCTCCACTGTATACAACACTACAGTACTGACTGCCATAATGAGTATATCATCCTTTAATCTGTCTAAATGATGCACTGCTAGAGTACTTTTATTTTGATTTACTTCTCCATGAAGATGATTTTAGGATTGTACACTAATGATACTCAGAGTCAAGCAGCTTTTGAAAGCAAGATGTTTGCATTGTTGTCATTGACCAAATCAAAACCACCGTAGAGCCCACCATACAATAGCCACAATGTGTTTCAGATAGTCTCTGTGGTGAATGGGGCTCACTCAAGTGTCTTCTGATGAGAGTCTGCTTGATTGTTGGAGTGGTCTGAACAAAGCACTAATCAATATGATTGTAGTCGTCTGCTTTTGAAGAGGCACACAAGAGCATGTGTTTAGCATGATTGCTGCTCATCTGCCAAGGCTGTGCTCCAAAGGTATACCGACATGGTTTAGGACAACAGCACAAATGCCCTGTAATCAGCGTATCAGCGTCAATAGTGTGAGTGAAGGAAAAGCCAGTCTGATTGATAACGATGGCAGAGATGTTAATGCAAATTCTAAGACTTCATCAGCTTTGATTACGCAGGATAAAATATTTTGAGTAAATGATTGTAGTCCCGTCCGTCTTAACGTTATAATGTGAACACCAAACTTCAGTGAATCTCCCCTGAAAACTCTTTTACTTCAGTTATTATCTTGGATCTTTCTAATTGGCCGGTTATATAAATCTTATAGACTTCATCATTCCAGTACCTGCTTTGGCATCACATAATCAAATACGGCTTTGAGCTCTGAAAGCATATTGAAATGCCTGTCCCGACATCATTACAGCATAGCCGAAGGAAAGGCAGAAAATTCTATAAACCTACTGATAATTATCAGTTATTCTTCCATTTTCTCAACTCATTAATTTTTTTCCATTGGTGTTACTTGAAATGGAGTTTTTTAAACCTGATTCAGTACAGGCTTAGTGCTCCAGTTCATGATTATTATGTTTGCCAATTATGGCTTCAAGTTAGAGCCCAGACTGTTTTCTTAATCCTGCTCCCGCCCGCTCCCACTGGATTTCTGACCATTACTGGCCGCTCCCGCAATGTGTGTGTTCCAGATCGCGAGATTTGCCTCGGGTCCCATGGGAACTGCGGGATCCCAATCCCAGTGTAATCCTCTAATGCATACCTGCCTGTAATAGCATAACAAAAATACATTCTCCTCCTCTGCATTCAAACCTAACACTTTGATCATTTGGCCAAATTATTGTCCTGTTTCATCTTTATGAGAGGATGTGCTTCATGTCCAATATGTTCACATGGTGTTTATTCTTAATAATCTAGCGGTTATGTCAAGACTTTGTGATCACAGACTCATACATCAAGGAACTAATTTCTTAAATTTTCATCCTGCAAAAATTCAGCAGTTTATTTGTTGACTCCTGCAAGATTTGTGTTGGGTCCAATTGCAGTCCTCTAGTTCATGGCTCTTTTAAATATGATTTACAAAAGTAATAAAACAAAAGTTTTGCCTGTGTAGCCAAAGCCTGATATAGCATATTCCTCTGTGCCATAGTGCTCCTTTGTTGTCCAAAACACATCAATGAGCCACACTGTAGTGGGTGACGTGTTCCTTCATTACCATGGACATGGGCCAGGTGGTTTATTTTCATTCAACCCTGCAGACTTCTGCTGCCATAAATGTTCACTGGAGAAACCAAGAAATACACTAATGAGTATGTGATGTTTGCTAAAAACTACAATGCCCAACTGTTTGAGGCAAACATTTAGCCTTTATAACAGTGAATTGATATATTTGTGACCTGTTTTTTTTTTTTAAAGATTTAACATTGGTTTTGGTCTTCTCATGGGATTTTGGGATTAGGAATGTCGTCATCTGCCCTATGTCAGCTGTCCATCAACGGCCAAGAATTTATAACTGTGTGGATGTGCACACAGGAAAAGATGTGAACACGTTGCCTAAGTTTATGCAGACACCCGAAGTGGTATGAACAGACCTGTCTGTGCATCTCGTGTTCATCTCTCTTGGATTTCAATCCCAAATCAGATATAAATGCTGATGCTAATAATACAAGTAAAAAGGCATGACTTGAATGACTGTGATTTAATAGTCAACAAGAAGTCAGATGGTTTGCATCATCAGTTAATGGCTCCAGTCTCGAGCTGCAAGTTGACGGTCTATTTTAATCACATTGAATCACACTGTGTGGGCTAACGTGGGTGAACTAACAATCAATTTAGTGCAAAACTTTTTGTAGCTGGAGGAGTCATCTGTGATGTGGTCCAACTGCAATAATAAACTATTGTACAGTATATGTGCACATAAATCAGATGTTTTATTGTTTTTTAAATTTTATTTTATTTATGTCTGCTTCGAGCATTTACTTCCTTTTCTCTTACAAGTGCATAAAATTCAGTTATTCTTTGGGGTATTTTTTAGTTAAACGATTGAGCCTATGTGATTGACTGATAAAAAAATGTCTATGTGTAGTAGATGAAGTGAACAGTGGGGGTATTCTTGGCACTAGAATCTGCACTGTACTATATGCAGTATATTTTCAAGACCAGGCCTTTATGAATGCTAAACATTAGCTAGACTGTTTTTAAATGCAAACTGATACATTCAGCTATATATTTATTCTTGTTGTTTAATGTACAGAAAACCCAGAATGCAGCAGCTGCAGCTGCAGCAGCACAGGCACTTTTTACATGCCGTGGCCCTCTTCAGCAATTTCACCGCTTGTGATGTAGACTTCATACATCTCTTAGCCAGTTGTTAACTCACAATGAAGGAGTTTCATTATCAGTCGGCCATTAGAATGCCTTACAACCGGATAAGTGTTGGTTTGATTGCAGAGGCATTCAGTGGGGACAAGATAAGTGCTTAGCGTGACTAAGAGAGTACAAATTGGCACAGAGAGTTCTCTTGGAGAGGGAGGGATGGATGGGAGGAGGCACGGGGAGGTGAAGGGAGGGAGTAAAAATAACCTGGGGCTGACAGAAAAGGAAGGGGACCCTTTTGAAACTGATGATTTAGCAGACAGCCTCTTCTTTTCAGGAAGATTTTGCACAGAGGAAAGAGCAGGGCTGTGATGGGGGGTAAATGCACATGAATGCTATTTAAGTAGCTTTTTAAATACAAAATAGCTATTACTCACCTTTTTATGATGGTTTACTCACTTGTCATTGTGCAGTTTTGAAAAGTTTGAGTCAAACTCAAGTCTGTTGTTTACTGAGCATTATATGACAGTGGAGAACACAACCTCACCTTGTCCCCTCCTCTAAAGTGTTGCCTGGCACACGTCCACTCTCTCCTCCATCCTCTCACCCTCTCCTTCGCCAACAGCCTGGCCCCAGTGCTCGCAGGCTAATGAAATCAAAGTGCTCCGGCGTGTGTGCACACTCGCCGGTGTTGTGCCGAAGTCTGTTTCTCCTTACCTTTACCTGCATCCAAATATTCAAGCCAATCTTTTAAAGTCCTAACACCAAATACAGAGATAACACTACAGCAAACAGGAGGTGAACATTATTCGATGGGGGGACAGACTTTGACACAACCCACCTGTACATCTGGCTAGAGGTTAAAGATTAACACATACATATGTCCAACATACCATTAGCTGGCTGATGTTACCAGGCATTGATCTAATAATAATAATAATAACACTGTCAATATTATTATTATTATTATTATTAATAATTCATAGGGATATATAATTCAGTTTCAGTGGTTCTAGACTCATATATGGGGTATAACGGCATGAGACAGCTGCTGCAGACATTTAAAGTTTACCCACTTTTTTTTAACCACTGTGGCCCTGGGAAAGAGGGGAGAGGTAGAGAGCATGAGAGATCTAGACAAAGAGACAGGTAAATAAATAAAGTTCTGCAGGGATAGTGTTCCATCAGTTTGTATACAGCCTTTATCATGTGACAGCCTTGTGATCCCAATTTCTGTGAGGTTTGAGGTTTTCAAAATGTGCTCAGTTCATTCAAAAATGAATCATCTACAAGGCTTCTTTGCTTCTGTGTACCTGAAAATAGCTGTTTCTCTCAGGAACAATTTGCAAATATATTGATATATGGCAGATTAAAATTATTTTAAAAAACTGGAGATTTAAGATTTACTGCTGAGTTTCAGTGAGCAAAGAAATCTAAATCTTAACTTTTGCTTTGTTCTCTAACATCAAATGTCATGTCAATGCTGCACATTTGCAAATAGTTTTTCTTGCACATATTAGTGTATTGGATGCCAAAAATGATCCTGTACATATGAAATATGTAATAGAATGGAGAGATCATCTCAGGATGACAGATGACGCATGGTTACTGTTTCTTTGAGTGAAGAGACATTTTTTTGTGGAGACACATTTCCATCACAGAGCAAGCCAGTGTTCACCCAGATAGATAGATAAATAGATAGATAGGTGTACTTTATTTGTCCCAAACTGGGAAATTCTTTCAACCAGTATCAGTGAGTACACACCAGCACAGACAACCATAAGATGTGACTGAGCAAGTCAGTGTGTCTTAAAGAAATATGTGTGTACCCTGATGAGCAGGGGGCTCATGCCCCACACATATGAAATTGCAACGGAGCGGAAAGAGTCTCTCCACTCGGAGAACCAAGGTTACAATGTAACCATACGATTTTCTTTGTAAAGGCCTCAGCTTTGTAGCAGGCTCAATGTTAAATACACTGACAGTTTTCTAGTTAGCAGCGTGGGAGCTCTGGGGGAGGGAGAGGGCACAGAGTACAGGACGGAGGAAGGAAGGGAGAGGAAACCACTTTAGATTGTAAAGGATTTCCATTTCCCAAAGACAAGCGCCCTCCCTCTCGCTGTCTCAGTGTCTCCTGCCTTTTCTCCGCCTCCCTCCCTCTCCCTTTGCTCATCTCATTCTTCTGTCTCTCTGCCTGCCAGTCTCTTCTTCTCCCTGGACTCACTGCCTCCCCCCATTCTTCCTCCACTCCGTCTCTCCTTTTCCCTCTGTACTTGGTTAGCCCATTGTAATGGCCCAAGGCCAGGAACTCTGGGAGCTCAGGAGATTAGATGGGAGCTAGGGATGTGTGTGTGTGTGTGTGTGTGTGTGTGTGTGTGTGTGTGTGTGAGAGAGAGAGAGAGAGAGAGAGAGAGAGAGAGAGAGAGAGAGTACTCATGTTTATCTGTGCTTCCATCTGTGTCTATGAGCCCATATGAATGTGAATTCACATGTGTGTGTGTGCACGCGCTTCGTAATAAATGTTTTTTTTTTCTTCATTCACAAGTGGAATATTTGTCAGGCCTGACTGAGCAAGATGAATTTTCATCTCTGTGTCATCATAAGGCCACAGATGGGAGGAATGGGGCACAGATGAGAAGGATTATATAATTCAGAGATATTATTTTCACTCCTCTGTTCTCTAGAAATATCCTTATCATCGTGCCCAGATGAGCTATCACTTACGTGCACATGAGATGAGTTTTCGCCAAACTCGAGGGTAGGTTGGAGTGTGTAGGTTATATGAAAAATGACAAATTACATGTTGGGCAGAAGTGTGGCATAGTGATTTGGGAAAGCATCCAGCAGCTTGGAAAGCAGCGTGTGCTCACAGACTCAATGAGCTTCCACCCAGTTGAAGTGTCCTTGAGCAAGACAATGGATCCCTACCAGCTCCTGGGATGTGTTCTGTCGCGGATACTTGACCTCTGGCTTCCCTGGTGAAAAGGCCAAATAAATGCTCAAAAAACGCAGATCTCTCCTTGAATGATGAGTGCAGTCAAAGCGAATGGCGAATTTCAAGGCTGTCACACCAAACCAGTCAATGAGATGAGCACTTGGAGAAAAAACATCTCTATCATTCGTGCCTCTAGAATGGTGACTGATGTGACATATTTTTCTGCCTAACCCAAACCTTAACCCAGCTGTAGATGTATGGGCTAACTGAAATGCCCAGAGCAAAGTTAGAATATGTTCCAACATCTACAACAATTCAATGTTTTATTAAGACTTTATGTATGAGGCTCCAGAGACATGGACTTTTCTGGTATTGTAATACTGAGGACACATTTGATATGAACTAAAAAGTTGATTGGCTTTAAGATTAAAGTCTCAAGCCTCGAGTTTGATGACCGTTAAACTGTGCAATGTGCCAATTATACCTAAGTGCTGTGTTTTTACTCAGCAGATTCTCCTATTACCACCATAAGTTACCATTGATTAGGAATATTCCACTGACTGTGTTTAACTTCAACAAAATAAACTACATTAAAGCAGTGCGTATTTGCACTTACACAAAGCTCTATGCTATTATACTGATATCACATGAGAAAAAATACAATACTACTGCACTGTATAGGATAGATAAATATAAATACAGTACTGAGTTATAATGATATACTAATATTTTAAAGTATTCTAGCCATAAACAGATATAAATGACTTAAAGTTATGTGAAAATCGTTTTAAGCTCACCCTGCCATTATACAGTACTGAGAATGTTGTCTTTGTGAAAATCCAACATTTTACATCTCAGGTGGATAAAATAACTGTCTGGCTGTTGAGGCCACAGGTTACTGATGTTGAGTAAAATTATATTTCTTAATGCAGACCTGCCGTGTCATTGAACCTCCTGCTGCTCATAACACAGAAACATAATAATCCATAATTAATTTCATGCTTAGTTATTACAAAAGAGGGAATGTTTGAATAAAATATACTTAACAAATGAAATACCAGAAATGTATCCATTTGACATTGCTGTCTAGGAGCTTTTTGCTGGCATATATATGACTTGTTTGTGCAGATGTTGATAGATCTTAAAATGAGCTGCAACTTTCCTGATCTGAAATGTTGTGTAAAGCTCTGATAAAGGTTTGTGGCATTAGTAATTTATATGGCTGGTACAAAGAAAATCTAAAGCAGATCTTTTTTTTTTTTAGAAACATTTTTTGTCCTCGAAAAATAGCCCACAGATTGCATTTCAATCCTGTTACATTGTCAGACTCTTGATGGACAGTTTTTTTTTTTTTTTAAGGATCAAAATCGAGCAGCAGAACTCCAGATTTTTTTTAAAATTCCATGTCTTCTTCCTTCTTCTCAAAACCTGGCGCCTACATTGTCCACAATTCAATTCAAACGGTTCAGGCGAAGATTCGAGTGCGGCCACAAAAGGCTTTATACAACTTTTTCTACATATGCAGTCGCACCCCTGAAGACCTGTTAACAGACTTTGATGTTCCCCTTTACAGCACAATCTTTATCAATACAATCACCCTATTTCAACAACCATGTGAACTTATAATTTTGAACAACTGCCATCAAACAAAAGCCTGCGTTGGACTGGTGGTGATCGAATTATCCAATGTGAACTGTGTAATGGGTTTTATTTTCCCACTAATTACAAGGACAGTCTACAATTAAATAAGCAACCATTAGCTAAAGTGTGAGATATGAATTTGAGATGAACTTTTCAAATTTTTCTGGAATGAAATGAAAGCATCTTTCCAGGCTACTGATGAATACTGTATGATTGTGCATTCTCAATTACAGTTGTGCTTCAACTGTTTTGGTTGTGGCCCTAATTAGATAAATATAGATAAGAAACTGTGAATGCATGTGTAAGCACGCTTGCATATATTAATGAATCTGTTTTCTCTGCGTATGTGTGTCTGTCCGTTGTCTGGATCTGCGTTTGTCACAGTCATTGATGTGAGCACATTATTCTGTATGTGTACGTACGGCGGTAAGAACTTGCACGTCTGTTTGTGTTATCCTACTTTGGCTAAATTATGGGTTTCTCATTAGCAACAGTATAAATATTTGTGTGTGCGGTACATATCTTGCTGTGAAAGCAGCTTGGTGCCTTTGAACAATAAAAAAAATCATCTGCTTATCAGCAAAAACTGAGCGAGGCACCAAATCCTGAAAAAGACCAACAGACAAGAACAGATGTTAGGAATGAAGTGTGTGTGTGTGTATATATGTGTGTGTTAGAGAGAGATTGTGAAATAGAGAGAGACGGGCAGTGTATTCGCTCATTCTTAACATGTTTACATTTAGGATTGTAATGAGTGAGCCTTTTCAAATGTGGATCATTCAATTGTGTTAACACGCAGCCCACTCAAAACTACAGCTGGAATTTCAAAGCTGCTGTGCTTTCCAAACATTTCTCCCATTGGCTTAAAGCGTGCGTGTCAATATCTCTCTTTTATTAGTCTCTCATATAAACAAACAGTCAGAACCATTCCTTGTGCTGACACTCAGTTTTGTTCACATATACCACACACACACACTTGCATGCAAACTGTCATTCACGCTGCAGACGGGCTGTGTCTCTTCTTGCTCCTTTCCGCTTATTTGACATCTCTTTCCAGCCCCACCCATGTGACCCAGTAAAACAGGGTGTATTTCTGAAAGTACAGATTGATACGTGTGTGCTCAGACCTTTTGTCTATCAGCGTTTCCTGTTAGGGCCCGACCCAGATCGCCACGGCGTCGACAATTTGACAGATACACTGTGCAGACACACGCGCGCAGATGCACAAAAAATGACGCCTTTCTTATCGCAGTAAAATTGACTGATGTTCATTCTCCTTGCATCTTTATTTCTTTAAACAAGACTCTGAATCACTTTAATCGCTGCATTAAACGTAGAGAATTTTGCTTGATGTCACTGGTGCAGAGCTGTATGTTATTGACCAATGCTATAGGAACCCTGTGTGTAATGACAGATTTAATGTAGTTCAGGGACAAAATGAGCTCACATGCAATACAGTGGGATATTAAGTGTCAGGCTATAGGAAGCCAGTAGATACATGTAAAACTAAAGAAGTCTTTCAGCAGAGAGTCACTATACACATGGCACAGAATATATCTGGTGAGCAGCCATTAGAGTCATTAGAAATCATAGACATGATTTCATTAAAGAGAGCTGTGCAATGCAGAAACTTGTGCAGACATTAGAGGATCTTTTTGCATCATAAACAAGATGACAGGAGTTACTGTTATGACACCAATTCTGTTGA
Source organism: Centropyge bicolor (assembly GCA_037975185.1). NCBI lineage: Eukaryota > Metazoa > Chordata > Actinopteri > Pomacanthidae > Centropyge > Centropyge bicolor. Next base: position 247,699 of record JBBMOC010000032.1, on the reverse strand, counting down.
TGTTCTGTGCTAAAACACATTTAATGGCACGACTAGCAGCTTTCATTAGATACGTGACCTGACTTGATTTTGACACGTTATTTGGATTTATGCAGTATTGAAAACAAAACACGGGTTTAAATTCTGACAGAAATGAACACACGCATTCAGAATAAGGATAACTGATATGTTTTTTCTTTTCCTTGTGTTGTCTGTGTGTGTGTGTGTGCATGTACAGGCTATGGCTTTGTGGACTTTGACAGCCCTGCAGCAGCCCAGAAGGCTGTGGCCTCGCTCAAAGCCAGCGGAGTCCAGGCACAGATGGCGAAGGTAAGCTTCACCCCGGCCTTCGCTCTCTGCTCTGCTTTATGTGTTGTCATCGAGGCGTTTCCTCGTGGCGTCCAGGTAGACTCAATCACTGTCTGTAAACCCTGGAAAAAGCTGATGCTGTTGGCCGTGATGATAAAGATGGTGGTGGTTTGTTGTTGTTTGCGGTCACAGTGATAATGGTAGTGCCACGTTGATAATCGCTGGATTTACTGTATGTCAGTTGCACTGTTACATCGATTTATGGGAGACTGATAGGTGCAGCGTTGATTAAGTCAATGATGAGATTATTGATTGAGTCCATATAGAGTTATTGATTAACGACTATGGCCATGATGAGATTATTGATCACATCCCTGAAAAGATGGGAGAAAGGATGGAGCAGGGGATTTGGTTGGTTGAGCTAGTTTCCTTTTATCCTTTATATTTCTTTTTTTTTTTACTCTTTCTTTCACCTGTTTTTTATGTGTTCTTCATGTATTTTCTCCTCAAATGCTAATTATCATTCTTGTTTGTGTTCATAGTCGTACATGTGTGTGTGTGTAGCTGGCAGTGGTGTGCAACAATGCTGTGCCATAACATGTGGGCCTAACCAGCACAATCACATTATCCTTCAATGGGTGTGAGAGAAAGACACTGAATAGCCTGCCTTCTCTTTCAGATTCATTAAAGCTGTATCGCCGCATACTTCCTTTTATAAATGAGAGAGGAGTGCAATTAAAATGGGCCAGTCTTCAGGCACCAGGAGCATCCCATTGAATTAAATAGCAGCAAGCCTCTGAGCCACCTTTGCCTTGCTCTTCTATTAAACCTCTTTTCATTAGACTTCCATCTCTTATTTTGTTCCTAACTGCTTGGGGGGGCATTTGGAAGAGCAGTGTTGATGTGTTTAGCTGTTATTAAAGAGAGAAGAACCCTCGACTCCTTGGAGATTGAGTTTTCCGGAGGGATGGGATGGAGGGCAAGGAGTCAATTCCAAATGAAATTACACAGACTTCTTACTGTTTCATGAACTAATTATGCACAGAGCTGCTGATGTCCTGGCTAACTTTCCTGAATCAGGGGGCAATGAGAAAGTCAGTCTCAAAACCACTGATGTTGGATTTCCAGCTGGAGCCTCTAACATTTTGTAAGATGAGCGGCTTAATTGGGCCTTGACAAAAATCTCGGTTTTAACACATTCAGTACCAATTAGACTGACTCCGACAAATTTCGTGCCATGCTCCTTCCTACATCCTTCTCAGAGTACACTGAGGGTTCTTGTAGGTTAGCTGGGACAGAAACTTTTGTTCTTAGTTCTAATCTGCAAGATAGTTGAAAGCTTTTCAAGGCAGCGGCGAAGTGGCAGTAGGGAGAGAAGAACAACATGATTAGCTTTTGTGAAAGAGGGATGAGACATCTAAGAAAGGCGAACATTGATTATGTTTTGGGGAGGGGAGGTTTGGAGTAAGGTTGGAAGATAGAGCTGTATTGATCAGACATTGAACATCACCACTGAGCCTGTGGTGAATTGCAGTGCTGGGTCAATGGGGTCTAATCTGTAAAGAGAAATTCAGCTAAGAACGTGCTTGACTTCAAATATACAAAAACATGGAACTTGAGAATTATTATATACATAAAGGTAAACGTATGTACACACATCTACAGACTCTTAAATCTGTTTGTTTTATAGCACACTCACCAAGAAAACTTGTCTTTATTTTACTCATTTTCTTTTGTTTTGTGGAAAGCAAAAACAGACAAGAAGCTATTGAGGAAGACAAGTGAGGATGGACTGTAAGGTTTTACAGAAAATGATGCATCCTTATTCTTGTAGATGACATAACAAATACGTTTGTGCAGTCAAGAATAGCAGCAGAATCAGTTCCCGAGTGAACCTCTGGGGTTGTCTTTACTGGTGAAAATAATTAGTTATCACATCTTTAATTTGAACATTATTGCTGTATAAAAGCTCAATCTCTCCTGTTTTCCTCAGTCACACTTAAACAACTGAATATCATTGTGTATCTACAAAGCTGAGTTAACAACTGAGGCTTTTCACACTCTCTCAGAGGGGGTTATACAATATATAATTCAGAGAAACAACTTATTTAAAGATTTGTTTAAAGGGGACTTAAAAGATGGATTAGATTAGAATAAAAAGTAGGTGATGAAAAATATTTCTGCGGACTGCTAAAGGTGTGAGGGTGGAAAGCAGGTTGACACAGTCATGAATTCAATAAAAACATAAGTTATATAAATCCAAGTTACATAAATGTATTAAATGTTATATAAATAGATGATTTGGAATAAACTAATCTGCTGAACAGATATCCGATAGCATTAAAACAATCTAAGAACTCAAAGCTGTTCTTAGCGTCATTTAAATGTTTATTATAATCCTCAAACCAAAATACTTCATTAGCCCTGGAAAGTGTGGGCTGCACATCAGAAAAGAGACATGTGGCCCAAGGAGACAGACTTTCCAACAATAGACAGGGTTATCATATGGGCTTCAAAGGAGAGGAAAAAAAATTCCAATAATACTCAAATGTAGTTACAGGGTCACTGCTTCACCCAGACATCCTTGATCCTTGGAGTGCAGATTAAACTGGAGCCTGTTCAATGATTGGGGCACACCACTCTGTCCACTGCCAAATTTCAGTTCAAATCACCACAGCCTAAGTTCTTTGACTAGAAGTAGTCATTAAGCACGAAGAACTTCTTTTAAGTGAACACTGATTGGATACACCAGCCTACTGTCGTGCTTGTGTCGATCCCTCAGCAGCATTTGCAGAATCAGAGGGTTCCTTCTCAGATGGAGCTCCGCGCCATTGGGTGGAAAGCGATCATTGTATCGGCTGTATCAGGACAAACCAGTCGACGCCAGACATGTTGGAAAGTTCCCTTAGGGAGACATCAGGGCTGGGAAACAGTCAAGTAGTGATGTATAGTGTGCCTAATGCAATGCAATTTCAGGCTACTGCCAAGTCTCCACAGCTGCCTTCAACCTGTAGTGTGCATTAGGCTTTAGTTATACCTGTACTAGCTCTTTTCCTCTGCTTCCTTGTACTTATGCACGGACCGCAGCACAAGGGGGAAAGTATTGCAGCCAAGGCCTCAGTATGTCTGGCCAGCAACATGAATACTTAGAGGCCAATATCCTGACAAGGAGGGTTTGCCCCATATAGGAGCAACTGTGATGAAGAGTTCAGCAATCAAACATCCCGACCGCAGGTACACTGTGCACGAGCAGATTCAGCAACCACATTAGTGTACACGGGACAGAAAGGAATTAACAAGCAGCTTCAAAGTCCAACACAGGCTCGTCCTGCTGCGTTTCACATCGTGTGAGGGATGTGCTACCTGCGAGGCTAAACTCGGGGCAAGAAGTTTAAAATAACTTAAAATACCTGGAGGAGGATGAAGCAGCCGTCTGTTTCACAGTGTAAGAGGTCTGAAAATTCAACTGTCAACCTCAAAGTTAATCGTGATTACAGTAACTTCCTGACATTAGTGAATTAATTAGAGCACAGTTGAAGCCAGATTAGACTGTTTGTGTATATATAATTGTATTCACTGTGAGAAAACCTTTATCCATTAAACCCTGCAGCTCGCGCTGACATCTTCAGTGTGATAGGTGCACGCTTTGGTTGTGAAATAAACGAGACAACAAGAAAATACAGCAAGCGAAGATGTTAAAAGAGTGAAGAGAAAGTGTGTGTGTGTGCTTGTGTGTGTGTCTTACACTCACTTCCTCAGTCTTCTTGGTAATTACTGTTGACCTGAAAGATGATTACTGCTACAGCTGTACTCCCTCTCTCTCCTGCCCGCTCACTCACAGTTAGTTTTCCGGTCTCCCTGCCTCATTCTCACTTTCTCTCTTAGTAAGTGTGTCTGTATGTTGAGCCCTCATTTAACACTTTAAGTAATCCTCACACCCATTACACAGAACCCAGCAGAAGCTTTTACTTTGTGCAGGTGTATGATGGGAGTGAGTGTGTCCCCCCTTTTCTTTTCTTTTTTTTTTTAATTTTGCTGTTCCGTTTTTGTTTTCTACGCTTTTCTACCTTTCCACGAATCTGCATTGACGTAAACCAATTACATACTGGACCTTGCTTCTGCTGTGTCAAATATATGTGAAATCTTGCCATCGCGAAAGACTGATCCTCCCAGGTAAACAAACATTTAGCAATGAAAAATTATTATGTATTAAAATTCATATCAGGCACGACTTTTACCACGCAAACACAAAAACACACACTCTGCTATGCATATGAACGCGCTGTGTGTGTGTGTGTGTGTGTGTGTGTGTGTGTGTGTGTGTGTGTGTGTGTGTGTGTGTGTGTGTATACAATAACAGTTACAGAGGACCAAGGTCACTATGCTAATTAGAGAGATGGTACCACTGNTTTTTTTTTTTTTTTTAATTTTGCTGTTCCGTTTTTGTTTTCTACGCTTTTCTACCTTTCCACAAATCTGCATTGACGTAAACCAATTACATACCGGACCTTGCTTCTGCTGTGTCAAATATATGTGAAATCTTGCCATCGCGAAAGACTGATCCTCCCAGGTAAACAAACATTTAGCAATGAAAAATTATCGTGTATTAAAATTCATATCAGGCACGACTTTTACCATGCAAACACAAAAACACACACTCTGCTATGCATATGAACACTGTGTGTGTGTGTGTGTGTGTGTGTGTGTGTGTGTGTGTNAACATTTAGCAATGAAAAATTATTATGTATTAAAATTCATATCAGGCACGACTTTTACCACGCAAACACAAAAACACACACTCTGCTATGCATATGAACGCGCTGTGTGTGTGTGTGTGTGTGTGTGTGTGTGTGTGTGTGTGTGTGTGTGTGTGTGTGTGTGTGTGTATACAATAACAGTTACAGAGGACCAAGGTCACTATGCTAATTAGAGAGATGGTACCACTGGCAGTGACACTTCACACCTCCCTCCCTCCTTCTCTCCCTTTCTTCCTCTCTCCTCCACTTTGTCCTTGGCACCTCTTGCCTTTCTTTCCCCTATTCTGTCTCTCTTTTCTTTGTTATCTCCCCCTTGTCCCTCTTTTTTTTTTTTTGGCCTGGTTTGTTCTCTTCATCTAACCCCCCATCCCACAACCTTCTCACCCCCCACCCCCCAAACACACACTCTCTCTCTCTCTCTCTCTCTCTCTCTCTCTCTCTCTCTCTCTCTCCCCCTCTCTCTATATGTGTTTGGGTGTGTGTGTGGGTGGGTGTGTTTGTCCGCAGCAGGTGCTGCAATGCCTCCTCCAGAGTCATTAGTTACAGGGTTGAGTGAGGACAGAGAGTGACAGATAGAGAGAGAGAAAGTGGAGGGGGGTCTGTGTGGGTTGAGAGAGGATGGCTTGGTGTGATGAGAAAGAGAGCGAGAACATACATACACTCACACTCCAGCACACACACACGCACAAAGTGAACTGCGTTGCATGACTGTCATTTATCAGCCTTGATTAAAGCCTTGGGTTAGTCCAGTTGCATTTCTTTTTCTTTCTTTCTTTCTTTCTTTCTTACTTTCTCTCTGCCTTTCTTTCTTTCTGTCTGTCCTCTGTCTTGCGTGTGTGTCTGATAGAAGCCAGATGCCCGATCTTTTTTTGTCTGACTTTACTGATGCATCCAGTGTGTTTGCGTGCTTTTTTTTTTTGCATGTGTGTGCTAACATGCATCTGCCTGAATATGCCTGTATATTCTGTGTGTGTTTATCTGTGTATTTTGTGTGTGTGAGAGTATTTGACAGCTGAGGTTAGTGATGGGAAGAGGAGGACAACAGAGCAAACTGACACATAAAAAAAGATGAGCGGAGACAGAAACACACAGACTCTCCCTGCTTTCTGCTTGTTTATCTCTCTTTCATCTCTTTCTTTCTTGAAACTCCAGATTCTTTTTTCACCTCTGTTCTTCCTCTTCCACATCTGCCACCCCTGTTTGTTCAAATGTGTTTGTTTCCTTTTTGTTTTTTCTCATTTTTTCTCTGATTCTCCTTTGCCTGTTTCATCTTGCTCTTTTCTGCCTCTCTCAGCCAAATATAATATACTATCTTTTCACAAGCCAGCGTATATAATGTGGAATTCGGTAGCGCTCTGCTTTCTAAAGCAAACTCTTTCAGCATCATTTGAAAATGAGAAGACCTACAGTAACAGTGCTGTTGTGATGTTTCGTTGGCTTTATGGTCTGTTGTGAAATTCAGAATTATGGGTCTCAGATCTCTCTTAACCTACTAAAACATAAGGTACAAAAATACACAACCATTGTGTTGCGTAGTGACAGAGAGGAAATGTAGCTCATATTTGCCTCTGCCATGTCGTTAAACTGCGAGCTAAGTGGAATGCTCCATGTTGTGTAAGGCAGTATATAAACTATAATGATACAGCAGCTATGATGATAATATTTCAAAAGTGGATAAATAAATTTTTGGACATGTTTCTGGAAACAGTCGCTTGGACATTCACTATCAACTATGGTGCGCCTCTGACTGAAACATATACTGTCATACAGTGTGCAAATGTTGATATAAGACCTTTGTTTCCCCTTTTAAACAGAACCCACACATTGTGGCCTCTCAACTGTTAGGCAGCCTGTTCTTAGCCCACCACAGATATGATTTGATATATTTTAATTTCAGCCGGACTTAAGAATTAAAGTTATATCACTGTAGTAAGACCACTGTATCCTTTTCATTAGAACTCAAAGGTATTTTGCATAAGAACTGGGGATGACAGGCTTTCTTTCATTACAGTGAGCTTGCTCCTTTGCAATGCAGGACATAAATCCAACCAAATACCATGTCAAATGAGACTGCCATAATAAAATGTAATAAAGTTCTAGTTAATTCTATGCAACAGAAATGTATGTTATCCACCTGCCCTGCCATGGGTCCACTCTTCCAACAGGAGGAGCCAATAACAATCCTTGTTTACAGCATTAGTAATCAAGGGTGCATACATTTTTTAAATCTTAAAAAATGTATTTTAAAATCCTAGATTAGACATTTGATTAATTACAATGTTCTTTTCTTTCCCATGCGCTCCATCCTTGTGTCTGGTTCAAGGTAGAGTTGACATTGTAAAATACAGATAATGAATCATATTCTGTTTAAAAGTGGAGGACGGCCGAGTGGCCAAGGACGCGTGTGTGCGTTTGTATTTGCAGCAACTCTAAAATAAAAAGCTCAATGTGTGTGTGTGTGTGCACATGCTGTGTCCCTCTGTGCGAACCTGTGTCTGTCTGTGAGGCCGGACCACCTCTGGTCCAACAATAGCAGGAGGAGGACAATGAGGAGAACGGGGAAAGAAAAGGATAGAGAAGAGAGGAGTGGGAGGGAGCCTAGTGAGTGAAACCCAATCGAATTAAATGTAATCTGGCCTCAATGTGCACAACCATCAGCTGCTCTCCAATCTTATTAACCCTGCATTACCAGCCCTGGCTTGTGTGTATGTGTGCACGTGCACATGTCTTTTTATGTTAGTGTGTGTGGAGGAGGGAGAGAGATGGAGGAGTTAAGTGGATAAGCGAGAAAAGAAAAGGAAGAGATGGACGGGATGGCAGGACGAAAGAGTGTGAGAGGCAGGGAGATGGAGAAGAAAATGAAGATGAATATGGGTGTTTGGGTGATTAATGCGCCTCTGTTGGCATTGCTAATGAAAAAATATTTCTCATCACAACAGTGATCACGATAATTTCTGGTGACATGTAACAGTTTCTTTATTCTGCTGCATTAACTTGTTTATTATACCATCAAAAGGATCTGGACCAAAATACAATACTGTAGCCACAATTTAAATCTTAGTTTATAACTTAGAAGGGTGTGATAAAACAGTGCAAACACAAAGACGACAAATACAAGAACATTTATTATAAGAGTAGCATGGACAGGCTTTGTCTACATTTCTTTTTTTTTTCAGAACATATTCATGACACAGAGTGAGACAGAAACAAAAAGAACAATGATGTTTCACTGTACATGGCAGGATGAGGCACAACATAGTTTTAGTAGACAACAGGAAACTGTGGCAAGTGACAGTACAGCTATTTTTAGACTAACTTTCAGGCCAGTTTATGTATTTTGCATAGATCACTATAGCCATCTTGGACTCCTCAACACAACAAATGTAACATAAGACCTGTAATATTGTAAAGGCTCATATACAATTACACCACTGCATAAATTCAGAAATACCTTTACTTATACTATAGTTTCTCTCTTCCTCTCTCTACAGTCTGCTATTCTCTTGGATATCGAGTTGTTGTTCTAAAGAACTTGTGTTGTGTTTATCCAGCCTGGAGCGACATACTGTAGCTTAAGTGATATGCAGCCAAAAACCATCCATCCAAAGGTTCCAGACTCATAAATACTTTATTCAGTGTGTTCATATAAAATGATAATTTTTATACTCGGAGCAGGAGTTGTGACTTTTCAGAGATTTGCTTTGCCAGAACAGTCAGGAAAAAAAGGGGTTGACAGACAAATAAAGGGCAGTAACAGTGACAACGGTGAATAAGGACACAGAGGAGATCATGGACAATTTCAAGATGGGGTATATGCAGTCAAGTTTTTTTCCTGTTTGTTGTAGTTTGCCAACATCTTTGGGACTCAGTGTGTTGCATTTCCCAGAGATCCCTTTGCAATCAGTGTCCCACTGAGACACCTTCTTTGTGTTGATGTTCTTTAAGTTCTTCATCTGTTTAATTAAATCAAATGTTTGCGGCAGCTGGAAATGATAAACTGCATCTCGTCCTGCAGACCAAAGCATATTTTTTAGAAAGGCCCTACCTAATAGCAGGTTTTAGATTTAAGTAAAAATATGCAAATGCTTTCATGGATTTATTGCTTGAATCTTTACATCAGATTAGCAAAATGGACGTTTTTATATGAATATGTCCCTGGTTGTTTAAGTCAGATTTTTAGCTCATAATGTGCAAATATCTCTGTGGACAGCAGCAATTAACACACTAGGAATTCTGCAGTTTCCTGCGTCAGGCCTGACAGCAGAAACAGAGCAAAGAAAACTGGGTGGTGGTTAAGTGGTGATGGCTGCACTCTGAATGAAAACATCTCAAGAGCTCCGACGCTGGATTTTGTATTAGAGAGAAAAGCGTTGTAACTTCATGTTTTTAGACTTTTTTTGCTGTTTTATGACAAAACTTTTTTCTTTTTTTAAGAGTGTATGGAAATACCCAACCGCTAGAATAAATACAACAGCAGAAAACCAGCATCTGGACCATGATGTCATGACATGAAGTCATGCACAAATATAAGTTCATACTCTACAGTAGATTAAAATCCAGAAAATTGATGTTGTTTATACAATGACATCAGTCATGTTTTCCCAAAGTTATCATTAATTACATCAAATGTAATACACGTCTAAGTGGTGGCCATGTAATAAAATGTGTTCATGTTTGATTTCTCCCTCAGGCTGATATGAATTCTGTATCTGCTGATGGCAACATAACATAATGTGTGAAATGAATTTTAATTAAAGTTTGGCCAAAAACATGTGCAGAATTACCTACACTGAGAGCAGCGAATGACAGATTCCAAAACAAATTTGAGCTCTAATTTGTTACTGAATACAAGAATTACATCTTTATTGCTTCACATTTCAACAGTATACAGCAATAGATTACAGCCATAACACTTAAAATGCTGTTATTTTAGAGGAAAGTGAGGCATCATTTTGTTAGAAGAAGGTGTTTTTTCAACTGGTGAATTCCCCGATCCAGGAACGAAACCCTTCAGATTCAGTATCGCCCCAGTGTTACCCCTGAGAGGACAGAAAACAAAGAGGAATGAGGGAAATATTGCCATGAACAGAGGAGGAATAGAGTAGGTAGCTGGAGAGTGGGGGTGGTGCTTGGTTTGATGGAGCTGGATGGAGAACAGCTCTATAAGGACGGAGATAACTGGAAAACACTATAAAACGCCTCTCCTCACATTCTTTCCCTCTGTGGAATTAGCCTTTGAGTGGGCTGCTGGAGCGAGGGAGGGTGCACAGAGAGATTGATGGAGGGAGGGAGTGGGAAGCCCGAACTGTAGCGAGGGAGGATAGAGAGAGAGAGAGATGGAGTGAATGTGGAGTGGGCAGCTTGAACTCTGAGAGGGAGGAATGCAGAGTAATCAAGGAGAAAGGAAGAAATACAGGAAATAAATGGTGAGAAGAAAAAGAGGGTCTGAGGAAGAAAAGGGTGGTGCTGCATTTAAAATCTTATTCCACACACACTGTGGAATGCATATGAATGAAGTATATTAATGGTGGTGGGAGCGGCTGACTGAAATGTCCCTATTTTATGGGGACACTATTAAGTCTATTTTCCGATTGGCTGTTCAGTCCTCACATCTCTCATTGTTATTGGTGGCCAGGCATGTTTGTTGTTTGTCATTGGGCAGACAGCGGCAGCAGAGTCGGCTAGATTCACAATCCGATGGCATAATTCAGCCATCGATCAAACTTTGTGGACAGCAGTAGCCAAACTGCTCCTCCAGACAGGGAGAGAGAGAGAGAGCTCTCAGAGTAGAATATCACAAATCAAATGCTGTAACCTTTTAGTACGTCTGAGTCTGCACATGCCCACTGAAAACCAATGAGGCTTTTTTCTCTCGCTGTGCCTATCAGCCTGTCTGCTCTACCTCTTCACTTGTCTTCCTTTCTTTTCCTCTGTCTTTCATTTGCTTTCAATCACACATCTCCATTCCACCTTTTCCTCTTGAAAAGTTTCTTCGCTGAGTTCCTCAGGGTCGGTTGTCTTTATTGATCTAAACAGGAATGCACGAGGAATCATGATGACGGCTGAGCGAGACACCTGCAATGCCTGCTGCTCTTTGTAACATTTACTCAGATGGAAGATTTGTATGCATGTGTACACCTCTGCAGCAACTGTTTTCTAGCCTAAAAGAGCAGTGCGGAACTTTTGTCTCCCCCTTCTGGCAGTGAGAGTACTAACACAATCACTGTTCACGCGATTATATGTCCCGCCATGCTCCCAGTTGGTGTAAAGCTATGGTTGCTCTCCTCTTTAGCTCTGGCAATTACTGGTGGTAAAACACATCACTACTGCTGAGTCAGCACGAGAAAGTCACATATACAGCAGATTTAAAAACTCCTGTATAAAATACTGAGAGATGTACCTGGTGGGGAGGGGCTTAATCAGCCTCATGTCCCCATCCGCCGGTTTAAAACTTCAGATAAAACTAGCACTTTATAAAGTGGCAGGAAAGGTTCCAGGGAGAACTGGGACAGATTGCTTGGTTCAAACGTGCCTTAGCTCTGTTCTGTTGCACTGTTCTGCAAGTTAGATACAGTATATACAGTGTGCACTTTTACACACAACCAGCATGAGGTAAGTTAAAAATACTGTTTTAGGCAGCAGTGTTTCATAAAAAAATATAACAGCAAACGTCACATTATACAGTAAAACCACTGCATGGGTTTACTGGGACTACAAGGAGGAAAAGATCTTCTTCTTCTTCTTTCAGATAGATCAGTCTTATTAAATTATTAAAAACATTAAGACTATAAATCACTAAAGAAACAATTACATTCTGCCTGGTCCTTTTTGGATCATTTAAACTTCCCTTATTCCACAAAGAAGTGTAGAAATGTCAACTATCCATACGACTAAATCAAATTCTTTCAATATTTGCAATGCAAACATATCGTTGAGCTTCTCATTGTAAATTTACCATCTCAATCTCTAATTCGTGGAAGCCTAATTGTAATGATTTTTGATTAAATGATTATTGCTATTCCCAAACAATTGTCAACATTTTCAACTGAATCATCGTTTATATTAAAGAACTCTATCAATACTGTTTTCAAATCACTCACAAAGAAAAAGAAATGTAACAGTGCAAGATTACTGACACTTTCTGTCTAACTTACATTGATCTGCTATTTCAACCATAAAGCAACAAGCCAGATGATTACTGATATATCTGATCTATTTGACGGTGGAGAAATAACATATAATCATTTCTGTGAAGTGCCGGGTTGAGTTAATGGCTTGTGAAAACAGTCCTTCCAAGAGTCAAGGGCACAAATTCTTAATGTCACGATAACCATGAAATGAAAAATAGCAATACATCTGCACAATATGTTCATTTGCAGTTTTGCCTTCAGGTTGCAGCTAAATTGTAAAATTACAGATTGTGGCGAGAGTCTAGAAGCTCCAGCTCACTGCCACCTTTTTTCAGGAGCATTCACATTGTGGCTGGAGAGGGCAAATTGAACATTAGCAGCCATGGTCCAGCAGGCGGATAAAAATTCCTGGCTGCTGCTATGAATGTTATATATATATAGGGGTGCTTGGATCTCTGCTCCTGTGCATGCTATTACAATAAATCATAAGCGATTGCTGACTTTATTGTCGCTTGTCATTATTAATTGGTTGACTGGTTAGTGGTAGGTTCTTTGTTATCAGGGCTTATATAAGTCAGATTTGGGGTTATGGCACTGCTGAGAGCCGAAATAGAACACGGGTTAGCCAGTTTGTGGTGGGTGCCCATATAACGAGTGTCTGTCTCGGGAGGACACTAAAACTGCTCGATTTGGGATGGAAGGGTTTAAGAACCCTTGTTAGAGCCTAATGGCTTTTTGAGAGGGGAGGACGTGGTTTGTACAGGTAAAATGAATAGATGAATGTGAGGGTGCTGTCATAGTGTCCTTGGTGGAGGATATGATGGTAATTAGGCTGCTGTTTTCTCAATGGTGTTCCAGGGATGAGTCTATTTAACCTTTTTTGCAATGTGTGTGTGTGCGTGTGTGTATGTGTGTGTGCGCATGTGTGTGTGTGTGAGAGCATATGCGAGTACCAGAGATGAGACAGTTAGTTGTCCACGTCTGTGCATGCGCATGTGTCTTTCCATGAGTGTGTGTAAGTGCATGCGGCTGCCCTTTAGTATTTGCTGACTCAGGCTGGTTTTCCCTTTCTAAAAGTAAATAACCTTGGTCCGCCAAGCTGTCAGCTGGCCCCACTGTGCCCTCGTCCCAACATCTAAAGACAGCGAGAAAATCTCTGCTCTCTCATCTGAGTGCCACAGCAACACATACCACAAGCACATCTTCAGAGAGCCTGCATGCTGCAAGAACTTGTATCTTCAAAAAGCCACCGTCTGATGCAAAACTGGTACAGTTTACATGCTTTTATTTTCTGCCAGCATATTAAATTAATTCCCTTACATGTCGCCGCATGTTGCTTTGAATGCGTCGTCTTTAGCCGAGACTGTTCTCTCAACCGGAGGACTCGGGTTCAAACTCACACGCTTGTGTTTGAGAAACGGGATCGTTTGCTGAAGTGTTTGCGCCGAGAGTGTGACGGCAGTGGCCACAATTTGTTAGTTTTCATAACAAAGCGTAACGACGGCCAATGAAAAAGCAACATCTCGGCGAGAGAATCCCAATATTTAGTTTTAAAATCTGTGCCAGCGGTTTCCGCACGGCCAAAGCAAACCAACCTGAAATTTAAGAGTGGAATAAAGTTGGCAGCGTAATTGACGTAAATAAAGTCAGTCACATAACTGTGTTTGGCTATTTGGCTACTCTTTGTATTGTTCAAGTGCTGTGGTTGTATAATGTTGAGTGATAATGTTATACACAAGACACAGTGCACAGTTAGGACACAGCAACCTGTTAACCTCTCCAAGCCTTACCTTTCCTTCACTTTCAGTCCCGAAAATGATCTCTCATCCTTTTTATTTCTTCTTTATTTTGATAACTCTCCCGCTCTCTCTCTCTCTCCTGCTCTCTATCCATCTATCTGGCTGCCTTTCTATCTATCTACATCTCTTTCCCTGTATTATTGTTTGGCTTTATCTAGTTATCTAGTTCTATCATTATATTTCTTCTCAGCCGAAGTTGTTTTTCTCTCACGTTTTGCTCCTCTCTCTCTCTCTCTCTCTCTCTCTCTCTCTCTCTCTTTCCCAAGCCATCCCCCAGGAGGTTAATCCCTCCGGTTTCAAATAGAGATAACCATGGCAACAGGCCACGGCTTTCGAGCTTTGGGTGTGTAGGACAAAGGCATTGATCAGGACGAAATAGTGTCAGGTGGAAGCGCAAAACACACAAGATGCACACGTGTGCACACGCTTGTGTGCATTTGTATGTGAGGCAGAGGACCCACCAACCTAGACTTGGCTGCTCGGTCACTTATATTGCGCTCTGCGAAAATCAACCAAGTATATATGTAGCTGCTGTTGTTAAATCGATATGTTGTTAAATCTAGCAAATCCCTGTGATGGGATGTGTTTAAAATGATGAAGATACAAGCAGGAAGAACATGAACAAAGGTTTTCAAGGTAAATAAAACTTAAAAAGCCATTTGAGATGAGTGAGTAAGAATTGAGAGATGGGTGAGAGAGTTCTGAAGCCACAAACCTCCTCCAGTATAGAGCAGTGGTTTACCATAGAAAAAACATTTGTCCAAGAAAGAAGCTGTGAATGTGTTTAACTGTGACCCAAACTGCACATTCACAATCTACTCTGATTAAATCACAGTTATGAAAAAATAGCGATTCAACGTTCTGTGGAAATTCTCACTATATTTTATATTGCCTTTTATTTTGATTGCAATCAGGTCATACTTGCCATCTTACAGCGCACAAATTCATTCACACATTCACATGCTTGACCTTGATTGCTGGATTGCAGCGTTACAGATGTAGTGAGAAAAAGCAGAGTGGATGAAAAGGTCTTTTATTGAAGTGTAAACCAGAATTCCTCTCTGCCCAGACTTTATAGCCAAGGCCAGCAGAAGGTGTGGGTGGACATGGACGGCTTAACTCCCCATAATACAGCAAGTCACCCAGCTTGTGTAACTTTTATAAGTGCTGCAAGTGTTATATGACCTTGGATGACAGTCTCATTTTTAGGCCTGTACTGTAGTGCAATTAAGGTGAGAGTAAGGCTGTAGCCTTTGCCTTAAAGTTCCTTCTTTTCTTTGCCTGCTCTTGAGAGGAACTTTTTTGGAAATCCACATTCAAATCCAGGACATAATAGATGCACGGTGAGATTTCCCTTCACTCACGTCAGCATGCTTGCATGTAACATGACACACTGGGAATCTTTCCCCTGAGCCGACGTGATTCTTGTGTCTGAGCCAGTGTTTTATGTTTTAATCACTGCAGTGCCGAGAGCACAAACCTGCTCCTCCCCTGCACTTTTCGAGAACTTTTTTAATTTTGCAGTTTCCCTTTAATTTGTTTTCTCTCTGGCTGTGGCTCTCAACTTCATTTCCCAATAATTTGTCTGAGGACAAGCCGCATGCCATTAGCAGGGCAAAAAGAAGCCGGAAACGGGAAAAAAAAAATCTGCATTCAATAAGTTTGTCTAAAAACTTTCTTTATTAATTTTCTCTTCCCTTATCCGAGAAAGTGCTTCCTCAATGATAATCCAGCAATCCAGCAGGCCTTCTGGTTTATTGCATTTTTCTAATGAAATGCTCTGATACAGACAGGCAATCAAGGAGCAATTCAGTGAAGAAGAAGAAGAGAGAGAGAGGGAAAATAGAGAAGGTAGTATGTGAGTCATTTCAGGAGCAGAGCTGAACTTGCTTTTAATCTGTTAGAGTAGGTAGTGCAGTGCAGGGTCACAGTGTAGGCTGCAGACCATGCACCAGGGTTTGCAAGGTCTGAGTCTCGCTCTTGACCAGCTGACCGCTTCTCTTCTCTCTCCTCTCTCCTCTCTCCCCCACATTTCCTGTCGCTCTGTACAAGATACTGTCCAATAAAGCACAAACACTGTGGCTGTGCAAAATGGTGTCTTTAGCAAGACGCTGTAGAACCTGCTGGTGATGGGACAAGCTGTCCAGCTCACATGACTTGCCTCTGTGATTGTAGCTGCACCAGAAAAAATGTGTGTGCTGACATAGTTTAAAAACCATGATTTATGCTTGTTTGTGTGTTTATCAGAGAGGATAAGAAGGTGCAGCACCAAATAACAAAACTGACCCAGAAATGCCAGAAACATCAATATCACCTAATGATGGTGTGTATGATTAATAATAACAATGGCAGCCAGCACCTAAACATTTAGGTTGCTAATGATATACTACTTAAAGCTCATATTCAACTGTGTTTTCATTTCAGCCTTACATTTTCCCATTTTCATTTGATCGACCATTCTAATTGATTGCGTGAAAAAAATGTTGTCATTAAGAACCTTGGAAAGCTCATAAATTTTGTACTACTTTACTTGGAGACATTTTACTTTATACAGGCTTCTTTCAGCTCTGACTCCCACCATGTGGCATTCCCCAAGGATTAACTTTTGGTCTTCTTTAATTTTTGGTATCTATGCTGCCACTGGGCCTCATTAAAGACATAGGATCTCTTTTTGCATTTCTACACTGATGATACAGCACTTTATATTGCCCCAAAACCTGATCAATGAATGAATGCAACACATAACAATTGTGTAATATTAGTGTAATATTTATCTTTGACCTTCCTTGTGAAAAAATATGTAGCCAGAGATGCAGTGATTGTTGTAAACTAGATATATTAGTTATTAGGTGCAGCTCATCCTGAGATTCTCATAATACACATAAGTCAAACTGTAGGTTGAACTCCCTCCCAAGTCAAATTATGATCAACTTTTAAACAGTTCTTAAAACTTTCTATCACATGGAGGCCTTCTTCTGGAATTCTCCGGCCTCCTTTGAACTACCTCTGTTGCAAATACATACTATATAAACTTTATTTTATTCTACTAACTCCCCTTTTACTGTCATGCTTTATCTTGTTGTTTATTATTGTCTTTATGGTGGATTTATTGTAGCAGTTTACAGCCATGAAAACTGATATGATTACTATCTTTATTATTGCATCATGTTGGATTTAACTAGTACACTTATATATACTCCAACTTATAAATACTTTCTGTATATCATCTTCTCCTCCTTACTTCCTCTTCTTATCGTGGTATTTATTTTCCATTTATCTGGGCTTCTCTTCCTCCACTCACACCCTTGAGATAATCAAGGCAGGAGCGAGGGCATCTTTAAGGCTGTGTGTTTTTTTCATGTATGTTTGTATGTGTGTAAGTATAGCTGCCATTATTAATGAGTCCCTCTGAACTGCCATGAAACAGGCCTCGCTGTGATGATGCAGTTTCAAATGCAGACTGACACACACACACACACACACACACACACACACACACACACACACACACACACACACACACGCACACACATGCAACTCTACACTCAAAAGCGTCAACAGGGTGTGTACATGCAGAGTCAGAGACAAGTCCCCTCCTTGGTTCCAGACTCCATTAATCATTTAGAGCGAGGATTTCCCTGAAGCCTGCTCTCTCCTCAGGCAGACACTACGACATCAGGCTGACGAGGCCTCGAATGACACTGAGACACATTTATCAGACATTCAAGAGATTTGTTTCAAAATCCCTCTATTTTCATGAACATCCACTCTACTCAGTGATTTTTCTATTGTTCTTTAATATGCACAAATTGGATCCGTGGGATGGGACGCACTATTATTATCTTCAGAGACAGGGAGTGTGTGTTGTTGCTGTACGGTTCATATTCTGGACAACATTTCGGTCGGCCCCATCTGAACTCTTTTATATTGAATTTTGTGAGAGTTTCAGAGCGCTTGACATGTTGCTCTACGATAGCTTTGCCACTAAAAATGCTTTAAAAGAATATTTTAAGATAAATAATTTTGAATTTCCATCCAAGGTTATTTCACTTTAGCTTTGTCTCTGATTGTTTTAAAATCCATCCACCTCACCCTCTAATGGAGGTTAGCCTGTCAAATGGGCGAGAGTTTGGTTAGAAGTAAACAGCATAAGTGAAAGTGATTGGGGAAAATATAACCCAGGTTGAAAAATAACCGCAATTTTGAATTTAATAAAAATCAGAGAAATAAAAACTGGAGAAGTTTTCTCTGAATTTGGCAGCATTACTTTTCTCTGCCAGGCTGTTCACTGGGAATTCCTGCCTTGGAGGAGGAATGGAAATTTTGCCTGAGCTTTTATTGACCTTGCATGCATTCATGAGCACACACACACACTCAACCTTCTATTTATTCTGCTAACACATGAAAACACACAGCACACACAAGCAGGCACGTGCCGAGTCATACTACATACGTGCACGTGTCTTTTGAGTGGCAGGTGCATGAAAGAAGAATGCTCGTCTATGGAAGCCACTTGACTGAATTTGGCGTATGTGTGTGTGAGTGTGTGGACATGTATTGCTCATGTTGTGGGGACATAAATCTGTATAAACAGTCACATTGTGGGGACTCATCCTCCTTATGGGGACAAAACATCCCCATGATGTAAATCATTACATTTTAGGGCGAAGGCTTAAGGGTTAGGGTTAGACAAGTAGTGGTTAGGGTGAGTGTCCAGGAAATGAGTGTAAGTCAGTGTAATGTCCTCTGAAGTGATGAAAACGTGTGTGTGTGTGTGTGTGTGTGTGTGTGTGTGTGTGTGTGTCTGTGTAGGCCTGTCTCCCAGATCATCCGTCTGCATTCCAGGTAATTAGACCGGCCAACAGCTGAGTCCCATTAGCCTTGATTACAGCATTCAGTACTACAGAAGAGGAGCGAGAGAAAAGAAAGAGCTCGAGAGGGAGGGATGTGTATGGATTGTACACACTGAGTATTTTTTAAGGCATTAAGGCTCTTATGTGTAGGCGTTTGTGTGTATAATCCTTGTGCATGGCCTTTATGTGTTACAGCAGTGCCTTGGCAGGAGCTCGTTTTGCGTCTACGTCCGTATGCATGTGTTTTGTATTTTGTAGCATAACTCCTCAAAAATGTATTTTTCTTAATTGGCTTCCCACCGTCAAAGTTCAGACATTTTACCAGCCAGCCAAAATTATAATCTAAAGGAATCGCAGGCCTGTTTCGGGTGGATCCCCGCAAGATAAGAAACATCATAATTTTTCAATCAGCCTAAATGCCACATTTGGGTTTTCGGCTGAAAAACGTTCAAGGCCGAGCCATGAAGAAGCAACAACCACCACACAACCACAGGAAATGACACCACTTCTGCTCAGCTGTTAGGAATCAAGCCCACACTCATAAGATGTGTTTGTGTGGTCAGTCTGACGAATAAACAACCACATAAACAACAAAAGAAACAGCACAGATGTAGGATTACAATCAGGCCAGAGTGTTTTTTAGTCTGTCTGTGCATCTAACTATCCATAGTGTCTTTTCTCTTTTAAATGGCGCCCAAAGGGAAACTCAACTCACGAGGCATTTTGATCTACATTCAACCCTACATTCAGGAAATGTTTTTTTAATCCACCCAGGATTTTTCTATCTCTCCGTATGTCCACCTCCACCCTGTCTCCATCCCTCTAGTTTTCTCTGTGCCTCTCTCCCTCTTCTATCTCTGTCTACCCTCCCTGATGGTTTCAGTGTCTCAGGATTGGGTGATTGATTCCAGCTCTGGATGGCTGGCAGACAAGCAGCCTGCACAGTGGTGTGCAGCAGGGACTG
Source organism: Centropyge bicolor (assembly GCA_037975185.1). Classification (NCBI taxonomy): domain Eukaryota; kingdom Metazoa; phylum Chordata; class Actinopteri; family Pomacanthidae; genus Centropyge; species Centropyge bicolor. The sequence continues at coordinate 227,908 of JBBMOC010000032.1, read as the reverse complement.
CACTCTGCTCTGACTCTGTGATGAATTACTGGCCTTTTAATGCACACAGTAGAGACCATGTGAGTTAAAAAAAAAGAGAGAGAGAGAGAGAAGAATGGGCCGAGAAGAGAAAAAGCCAGGTTAAAATTGCAATGTGAAAGAGAGGACAGTAGAGAGCAACGCACAAACACACACAATAAAAAGATTGAGGGCTTGAGAGAAGAAGAAGCAAACAACATTTAAATGAGTCATGCGGAGTGTGGAGACGCAGGCCAGAGGGAGGAAAAACGTTCTGCCCGTCACGAAATTGAATTAAACATTGAAACATAGTCAGTCTCTCACTTAGTCAAGTGTGATGCCATGCCTTTGAATAGTCAGGGTTTCTTTGCCACTTCACAGCCACTAGAGAGCCACAGAGTGGAAAACAGCTTCTCTGCTTCTGAATATTTTTATAGGTATGCCGTCACTTGAAATGCCTCGAACCCCCGTTTTAATGATGCTTGAGTGTTAGCTTAATCCTATAAAAGTCAGCTGATCTAAATGACCTTTGCAGCCAATTAATCACAGCAAAAACCTAAAATTTACCAAGTGCTTGGATCAATCTTAGTGTTTTCTTTTTCTGCTTTTCTGCTATTTCTTGGAAGTTGAAGCGACGAGACGACAGTGATGATGTCCGTGACCTTTTTGTATTATTGTAGGTTAAACCCAAATTCTCTGGAGACATTCAACATGCAAATACATAGAGGAAATAGCCAACTGTGGCTGTTCTTATGCTGAATAGTGTACAGGAAGATGTGCAAATGTTGTAAATCCACAAGCTCTGATATCTCAAACAACTCACATGACATTAGAAATTTTTATAGAAAGGTAGTTGAGCCGTGCAGGAGACAGAAAAGTTGCTGTACACACAAGTTAACATATGCAAAAATGCAGAGTGATTTAACTTGTGAGTGGTGCATTAAGACCTATATAACTGAAGTGACATACATCATGATTATGTACAACTGATGTACACAAATGATGTCTTACATAGACATGTCTCTTTCTGTACTGAACCCACTACACTTGAGCAAACACATGTACATTTGCAGCAGCTGCAGCCAAACAGCATTCCCGCAGTAATCTGAACTGACCAGAGACTAAATGATGATGTAATCAGTAGCCAGTGTTGATTTCACTGAGCCTCCAGTCATCATGAAGATGGAGAAAAGTGTATATCTCCATGGCTAATGAAACCCTGGGGATTTCAGGGTTTAGGGTTCATAAAGTATTTATGGTATGTTCATTAAGTATTGATTAAGCCGTTAGAGAGCGTTTAGACACCCAGACAATCATTATGAAAGATTAGAACTTGGCTTGAGGAAGAGGATGATGGAGGAAGGCAGGAATGCAGGGAGAGAAAGAGGTTGGGGTGAGGGATGGGTGGAAATGAATTAGGATAGAGACGAGGACGGTGTGAAGAGGAAAATGTAAGACAGAGAGGAGGAGGAAAGGGCAAGGAGGCAAGAGGGGAGGGAAAGGGAGCAGGAGAAGGGAGAGAGGAGGACAAATTCTGCTCTTTAAATATTAATTAAGCATTCAGATAGCATTTTAGACAGCAAGGCTACCATTATAGGAGATTAGGTTTTAATCTGAGGAAGAGGAGGGGCGAATAGCAAGTAGGGGAGAGAGGGAGCGACAAGAGGAGGAGGGTGAGCATGAGAAAGGAGGAAGTTAAGGATAGAGAGGAGGTGGGCTGAAGGAGGGCAAAGGAGAGGGAAGAATAGATGGATTAAAAGAGGAAATGGGCAGGATTATGTGTAAGACAAGTCTGAAAGCTAAGAGGAAGGAGTCAACACATAATGAATAGAAAGTCTCATTTCCCTAATCATATATTGCTTCTTTATGAAAGTGCTCTGCTAGTTGTTTTCAAAGCTTTTCTCTGACTGTGTCTTCACTTAATTTTTTCCTCATTTTTTTCCAGCCATCCATTTTCAATACTCACTCATTCCTGTTCAGGGTTGTGGGAAGCTGTGGCTCCTCATATCTGATGTGAAGTGTTGCTATTTGAGATGCATGTGGGAATGCAAAGAAATGTGACATTCAAATACCATGTCACCTCATATCCATCCGTCTGTCTGGCACGTGGACCCAGTTGGTGTTTTTCACAGGTATTTAACCATTGCCCTGCCCTCTCTTTACCCTCTAGCTCTTCAGCAGGTGTTGTTGCATTGCGGGGTAACCAGGAAGTAGCATGATAAGAGGTGCAGACCTGCTATAATGATGCAGCAATGAGGTTTAATGGGGCTGAAAACACAGGCTGACTGGATGGCAGGCAGGCTACACAGCCAGGGAGAGGCACAGTTGGTGTGAAGCTGTTTCCAGCTCATGACAGATGTTACAGAGAGAGAGAGGGAGAGAGAGAGACAAAGAGACAGAGAGACAAAGAGACAGAGAGAGAGTGGGGACAGAGAGAGAGAGAGAGAGAGAGAGAGAGAGAGAGAGAGGTGAGTCATTTGCAACATGCAGAGTGAGAGATCACTGTGAAGTAACTTTGTGCAAATGGCAACTTTGAGCAAAGTCAAGCAGAGTTCATTCACATGTGGGTGCTCCAAAGCACTTTACTTCATATCCCAGAAGTACTTGTGCAAATAAATGGTTTTACAGCCAACTGTGTCTAGAGATGGTGTGGTGAAGTGTAATGTGATTTCAATAACCCGCCACGATGCCCCTGTTGATTTTGTACCCATCTCGCTCTTGATTTCCCTGGATTGAGACAATATAAATGATACAAAGAAAACTAAGGATTTGCAGGCGGGCACAGACACGCATGATAATCAGCGACTGGAAGAGCGGAGGAGAGGCTACGGCATCCCTCATGTTCGCACAAATCTGCATTCATTCCCCTTGTTCCACTTACTGCAAACTCTACGGAAAATGTGTACAGAAGCAAAACAGCTGACCCGCTCTTTGCTGAAACTGGGAAAACCACTGTGAGATTCTGTCGAAGACATATTGTCTTTGGATGAAATTAGCTTGTAACCACACTGACCGCAGGGATAGGAAATCTTCTGTTTTACCGTTTAATCTTTTTATGGCTTGCAAACAGGGAGAACAGGACTGTGTCAGTGTTGCCTGCGTTAGACGAGCAGAGGAAATTGTGCTGCACACAGAGCAACTGTACAAGATCGAAAATCCTTTGCCATAATCAACAGTAACTCGCTCATCTAGACACAGAGTCCACAGCCGCAGCGAGAGTCTGAAGCACAGCGGAGCGTATAGCCTCAGGTCTGCTCTGGAGCTAATTTGTCTGAATGACACAAACTCAGACACTTGTAACTTTAAACAGCGCGACACGGCGATGGATGTGTCTGAGTTTCTCCGGTGATTTCTCTGCTGAATTCTTGTAACTCGGATGTGAAATAGTACCTTTATTAGCTTTAGCCTTATTAGCTTCAGACGGTGTTTCACTGCTGAATCTCCTCTTGGGTATTCACAGTTTTGCGAGTCTTAGAGTTCTCAATTTGATTGTAAAGGTTTCTCACAGCAGCCGGGTATATAAGTTCCCTGTTTGTCAACACAGACCTTATTAAGATGTTGTTTCCCATTATTTCTTATTCTGCATAGCACAATCCCACTGAATCTAACCACAGCGCTGCAGTTTGTCAGTGGCTATAAACACGGTCCCTTGAGGCGGTTGTTTGGGCTTTGGAAAAAACAGAATATATCTTGATTTCATAAACAGAAAGCTCACAGTATATTCAGATATATCTGCGCGGTCAGCCAGGGCAGGGAAAGTATAGTTTACCCAGGTCTGTGGCAAATAGAAGGGCTCCATGATCTCACTGATGTAACTCTCCGACTCTAAGATCAATGACAGATTCCACAGCTGTTACATATGACTCCTCGCCTTTGATGTTGTCGCCTTCCGTCCGTCGCCGCTTGCATAAATACATGCACACACAAGCACGCATGCAAATGCAATAGATCACACTCAAAGGCAGTTGCCCTGTGTGGGAAGACAACTGTGCCACTCCGTGTGTCGGACACTCTGCCAAAGGAAAATCCCTGATGTCAGGAAAGAAAGGTGAAAATATTTCAGACTTCTTTACTGGAGCTGTTAGTCTGAGTCACTGATTACATAGATGGCTTTGGTCACAGTCGGCCAGATTTGGAACTCCCACTCTTGAAATGAAACATCGAGTGCATGGAAAGGAAAATCCTCCATGGAGAAAGGAAATATTTATGCTCAAAATGAGTCACATAGGGCAGCTTTTATGTCACAAGGATTCTCACCCAAAAAGACACACACACACAAATATTGTTGTTTGCCATAGCATTAAATATGAAACTTATCATTTTGGCTTCTAACCACTTAATTTGAAATATACAACACAGCACCCACTATACGTACTTTTACTATTTGTTTCGTTTTCCATGACAATGGTAGAATCAAATATACAAACAGTGTCCCATTTCAGCACGACACAGGATTAAATGTCACTTCTGTTACTGCTGCTTGAGTTTGTGCACATTAGATGAGAGGAATATAAAAGCTGTGACACGCTACTGTTCAGCATTAAGAGCTCTCTGATATAATGTGTCAGAGACTTTCCAGGCACTTCTGGGCACTGATCGTAATGCCAAGATTTGCAAAGTTATTACCAAGGCTATATTGAATACATAAGCATCATTATGCCATGAGCTCTCATGAAACATCACAGAGGCATTTACAGCATTTACAAAGGCATGATGGGGATCTGTATATTCAAATAGTTTCATGAAATAATCAGAATCGTGTAATTGTGATTTATAGAACGTGTGTGTATTACACATTTCTCTGTGCTCTCCATTAAACCCTCTCCTGCATCCATCCTTCTTTAATTGCTGGCACACACACATGCACAAACACACACAGGCTTCGGTCTCCTGCCGAGGATCATTTCAATGGAGTGCTGCTAAAGAGAAGAAAAATAATTGAAGTATACTAGTCTAACTAACTGAGAGCCACATTAGACGGACGTTCCCCCTCATCCCTGTGAAAAAAATTTAATGCAAGTCAGTTAACGGCGATGAATCCTGAGGGGGTTTCCTTATTGCTTCAGGGGTTCTGAGCGTGAAGCTGGAGCACAGCCTTTTCAATGAAATGTTTATTCCTCTTTTGAGGAGAGTTTGCCACTCGAGTTAAATTCTTGAGTTATTTTGCAGTGGGATATTCAGTCATAAATATGGAAATAATGAACTGGAATGGCACCGCCTTAACCTTTAATGCATTCACTGCTGCAGAACCAGCTTTTAGCGGAGGGTTTCTCTTCATTTTGAGCATTTTACACACTTAAAGGGAAAAACAGTTTTGCTTAGCACAAGGGCGTTCTCATTCATGTGCAGATTTATCCTGCTGAAGTGTCAACTGTTCACCAGCACTTTTCAGTTTCTACGCATACGAACTGCTGATCTTTCCGAGAATAGTTTTGTGAAGTTTAATTATTAAGAATAAATAGCATGAATAGTTTGCATATTTTCTTTGAGGAGAACAAGCGCTTATTGTCTGACCCAAGACCAAAGATCGTTTTCAAGGTTTCAGAGAGGTTTTTTTCAATCTGTGCTCAAGTCTCCAAGACTAGACTAAAATATGAAACTTCTCTTTTCCACCTGGTGTTGAAACTTGCTGCTAGGACAAAATGACGTGGTGATAACGATTTCTACGTTTTCTGTCGTTGTCCCTCCCAACAGCAACAGGAGCAGGACCCCACCAACCTTTACATCTCCAACCTGCCGCTGTCCATGGATGAGCAGGAGCTGGAGAACATGCTGAAGCCATTTGGCCACGTCATTTCCACACGGATACTGAGGGACGCCAATGGCCTGAGCAGAGGAGTCGGCTTTGCCAGGTGTGCACACCAACTGTGTCTTACACTGTTCAGTATATGAGGAACCAAGGCTACATTTTACACTGAGGGCCGTGATTTTGTGAAACAAGGACGCCAATTGTCAGTCGCATCCAAATTTGTTTAACTGTGGGCTTTTGTTGAAAAAATTATAATTACTCATTAGATACAAAATACTAAAAAAAATAATCACACTACTGTATGGTTCAGATTAATTTTTTAATAGTAAAGGCAACATTATCCTGAGTTGACTCACTGCCATTAACAACCAAAAGACTCTAGCGCTAATGATACAATTCCACATTCCTGTACCCTTGGCCCTGTCACCCTGTGTGTGTGTGTGTGTCTGTGTGTGTGTGGTCTTCTCAGTTACACCGTGGAGTGTGCCAGTGATTAGAATGCAGTCAGGGCTCCATTCAGGGTCATTGGCTATGTGAAGAAAACCCAAGACACACACAGAGACATGCATGCTCACATACCACACACACACAAAACACACAGTCTGTCTCTCCCGTCACCATTTTTCTCTCTCTCACACACACACACACACACACACTGGCTTTTGCTTGCCAAGCAGGCAATTAGTCATTGAGCTGTGATTGGGTGAGCAGAGCTGAATAGGGGCAGACAAAGAGGACATGACACACAACAGATCAGACTGAATGGAGCTTTTAAACCGGGACAAAGGAGAGGAAACCCCATAGAAAACACACACACACAAACACATGCACACATACACCTACCTAAGGCAATTTGCTCAGGCGTACATAGACAAACAAGCACAGATGCATAAACAGGCAGGCGTTTAATGCACTTACTGTATTGTAAGACACATTTGCATGCACACGTATTCACATACAGCATAAGAACCTGAGTACCTTCCATGCATATTGAATGATAACATAAAGAGCTGATTGTCCTTAAGTACCACCTCTGTCTTTCTCTCTCTCCACCAGGATGGAGTCGACAGAGAAGTGCGACGTGGTGATTCAAAATTTCAACGGGAAATTCTTGAAAACCCCTCCAGGCATGACAGGTAGGTGTCTGTCACCAAGACACTTGTTTCACCGCGGCTAAGCTTGTGCTTTTCTCCAGCGAGAGCAAGGAAAATGTACCGCTATAGGTCAGGGTGCTCATATAGATGCATGGTGCTCTCAACCTTCCTACACACACCAAGGTTGCTGCACTCAAAGGTCAGATAATATTAACTTGAATTCAGTTTGCCAACAACCTTTGAAAGCAATTCCAATAAGTTCAGCGGTTTGTGTGTGGTGGTGAAAGGAAAATCCTAGAAGTCGTGTTTTCTGTCTCACTGGTGAGAACACAGCACTCTTGTCATGTATCAGCTGTGCACAGCGTGGCGTTGTTATATGCATATTATGACAAAGTGGACAGTTTGCATGAATGGGGCTGGGCATTGTCTGAAAGTTTTTAATGACTGAGCCGATGCAGTTCCTGGGTTTGGGTTCCAGAAGTCTGCTTATTTCAGTGCCTTTGTTTGAGGAATGTAAGCACATTTTATTTTATTATTTATTCTATACAGGCATATTTCTTCATTCAATTAAATACATACATAACTGCTCAATCCATCAATGTTTATCGCAACACATGCAACCATATAAGATCTTAGGAAAAATAAACTACAGAGTAAATTTAACTACTACTACTTAAGTCTAATGATTTGCTGAATTAAATCATGATGCAAAATCTGACCTGGTATTGGATGCCAGAAATCCATACTTACATCGTCTATGCTAATCTACTGAGGTTTTGATATCCAGTATTAAGCATTAATATATTTATTTTCTTGCTTCAGGAAATTGGGTTATCCTCTGCCTCTAGAAGAATGCACATTATCTTTATTTAATAGGATGTTCATTGATGCTGTAGAGAAATCGGCCTTGGTTTCAGGCCGGTGGACAAATGTTTGACGTCAAATTGCCATATATAGGAATATTTTTTTCCCCATTTACAGTGTTTATAGAGATCTCTAACTTCAACTGTCAGTGTCTTTTCATTAATGAACCACATGCTTTATCAGTTACCGTCTTGCAAAGGACATCTCTGCCTTTTGGTGTTACAACATCTGTCTGTGTACAAAGCCGTGTCAGTGCAACTGATAATATATCAGCATCATCTCTGTTGCTCTCTTTCTCTCTCTGTCCCTTCCTCGGACCACCTTGAGTTGATTTAGTGGGAGGATCTGAGTGATTAATTCCTTCACTGTACAGGACACAGATTGAGATACGCACACACACACACACGATACACGTGTACGTACACGGACAGACATCCCCTAAAGCAAACAATCTGTCTCTGATTGTCCCCCAAATAAACAGCAAAGATTTGTTGCCTTTTAACACAGAGGGGAAGAGAGAGAGAGGGTGGAAGGAAGGATGGAAGGAGAGGAGGAGGACAAGCAGTGAGGGCGGGATTGTCATTGGGTTTGAGGAAACATGAGGGGTGTGTGAGCGTGAGAGAAAAAGACATATACAAAGAGAGAGCCAAGTGAAGTGGTGTGACCAAACATGAGTGAGATAACCGAGCAAGGACAAGGTGAGAGAGGAGAGAAAGCTTGAGGTGGGGAGAATCAAACTGAAAGTGACACAGAATGAGAGAGAAGAGATGGAGATACTGAATGATCAGATATAGATAGATAGAAAGTAGCTGCGCCACACTGAAGAAAATGGAAATCAAGGACAGACAGAGAGAGCTGTGCCCTGTGCCCTGGCAGTATGATTTGTGAGGTACAGCATGGTGGGCGGCTCAGTTTGTCTCCTGGACACTCACACACACACACACACACACACACACACACACACACACACACACTGCTGTACTTCTATACTGTGAGATATGGCTTTGTAATTTTGTAGCGAGTGAATGATGCATCATTTTATCCACTGCTTTGTGCAGCCTGTGTGTGTGTGCCTGTGTGAGAGAAGCACAGAATCTTAAATATCAGACTATCAGCACAGTAAACACTCATGAGCTTCATGGTTGTGCTGGTGTGCAGGCTGACAAGCTTGATTCAATGACAAATCTGAAAAGAAAACTTTGGTGGTGCAGATTGATGTGTATCATCAAAGAACTCAGTGTTGCAGGTTATTGCCTCAGTTCATTTTTTGCACACACTTCTGTGACAGAGCACAATTTATTTTGAAATCTACCGGTCGACTGGTGTGTACTGATAGAATCTTAAAGCTTCTCTAATCAGTATATTCCTATTAGTAATGGTTTGATTAACAATTAAATGACTATGTGTAACGTCCAACTCTGCACACCACCTCATCTCTATGGAGATTTCTATCATCTTTCTGCTTATTGTTTTGGTCTTGGCACCTGCAATTTTACTGTTTTGTTTTAATCCCATCATTCTCATCAGCCTCATTTCCAACTGCAGCAGCCAGATGTTTTCAGTGAAAAAAAAAAACTCTAAAATGCCACTTTATGCCATCTACTCAGCAAAGAGCAGAAAGAGATATTTTGCAACTAACTGAAGCAATTATACAACATAGTTGAGCTTTTATCAGCTGAAGAGTTAGATATTGTCTCAGCAGTTAGACCAAAACAGAGCTGGAGGGAGACTATATGCTATATGAATGTTGGACTTACATTAACAGAGAAACATAGAAACACGCATTCTTTCGATGCCCGCCAAGTCATTGACCTCTATATCGAAAGAGATGCATTGCTTGTCCTTGCCGTGGGTGTCCATTTTCTCCTTTGCATGTGTTTGTGTGTGTGTGTGTGTGTGTGCGAATTAACATCGACATGTTGACCAGTTAAATTGCTCTGAGCTCACAAACCGGTGAAATGGGGAAACTCTGACCAAGCAGACCTTCTGTGTATTGGTCCACAAAACACACACACACTTTTTACCAGTCTCACACAGAGAGAAGCTGTGTGAGTCTGAAGCCAGGTTCTCTTGATTTATGTCACTGGTTTTCTGTGTCACTGACAGTCTGGCATTTCTAATGCTGTTGCAGTGACATTGTGACGTGCCTTTATGCTTTGTTTTGTTATTAGTCTACTTATTGCTCACACCTGTATTTCAAAACGCTTTTTGCAAAGGTTAAACTTGCTACGCTGGCGCAGTGTTGTGTTCAAATCATGGACCGGTGTGCCTGTGTGTTCCTGTCCTCTGATTAATACCACAGTCCGTCCATCTTGGCCGACGTATTGACAAGCAACAGTAATTTTTTACTCTCTAGCCACGAGATTGATGCCGACATTGATCACATGACCTGAGTTTCCATCAACCCTCATTAACAGGAAGTCCATTGATCCACGGCTTTCTGACTCCCGCTAGTGGTTCCTGTCATAGAGGTGGAACATCTAGACAGGCTTTACCTTTTAGTGACAGAGAAAGAGCTGGATTTTAGTCGTTGTCATTGTTATATTACTTTGTATGAAAATGGGACGTCCAACATCAGGTCTTTAGTATGGCTCCACAGCTCCATAAATAAAATTGGAAAAGTCTTTACTGCTAATGTCTCATCACTTTTAGCAAGCAGAGCTGTCCTGCCAAATCGACGTTCCAATCTGAGGTGTAAATCGAGAAATCACAGCCTGCGTATTTACTATATGGTGTAATTCTGTCTTCTCTGCGCTCAGTGCTCGATAATGTCCTGGCCCCATACTGTGAAGGAGAGAGTCAGCACCGGTGGGAAGCCCCCCCCACGCCCCCATCCAGCCATAAAGAGCACATATCTTTAACAGCTTAATCATGACGTGTCACTTCCTGTCCAAGTTTAATACAATCAATCTTTCCCGTTCTTGATGGCCGATTCAAACAGTCAGCACTAGATGAGGACTGAAAACAAGTGAATGTTGACTTGTTGGTGTGCTCGAAGATTGAAAAAATGTTTTTGGCATTTATTTGATTTCATAGACTAGCGTGGAAGAAAACTATCACTGGGTTTCTCTATTTACAGAGTGAAAATCTACTCTAAGACAGGATTAATATCTTAGATCTCTGGTCAAGAATTGTTAATATTTTATTAATATTATCATTATGCAAATCTTTCTTAAAAGCACATCTGAGAGTCAAATCCGTGTTAGTGGAATAATACATGCAAATTCCATTTTAAGGAATGAACCTCACTTTGACACTTTGCCTCTTTTTTTTTTTACTTTACTTTTTTTTAAAACCTCCGAAGAAATAATAAATAAGTTAAATTCATTTTAATTCACTCCTTAAACTGCCATCTCATACACACATACTAGACCTTTCACTGAAGGTTGAGAAATTCTCAAGATATCTTGCTGCTTGTTTGAGATTTGGGAAAAATAAGTCTTAATTTGAAACTGCAGTTAAACCTTTCTGTCTTGCATGATTAAATAAGAAGCTGTATTCAGTCTTTCATTGTTTATCATTGATGCATCACAACAGCAGCTACATGTGGCCTGGTCATATGTTGCTTTGTAAAAGTAGTTCAATAAGTAGATGATTAGTAATTAGATGCAGAGTTCAAGAGAAGAAAGAAGGAAATATGCCTTTCTGTATTGTTCATTCTCATCCTTCCCCTCTATGTCTTTCTCTCTGTTAATGTTATTTCTCCATCTCCTCTTCTCCTCCCAGTTATCCTCTCTCACTCCATCACCACTGTCCAACATCTAATCTGTTTCCATCCCTCTTTTACCTTTTCTTCTAATCACTCTGTCTCTCCTTCACTCCTACTGTCTGATGTAGTGTAGTTTTAGTAGTTCTCTGTCCTGTCCTCCCCCACTGGTAAGACAAACGGAGGACAAGTCAAGAGTCCAGATCTCAGAGAAGACTCATTATCATTCAGTAGTTTCAATAATCACGAGGCTTTTAAAAACGATGCAGCCTTAAAAGTCTGGAATGATCATGAGGCATTAAGTCCCCATTCACTGCAGAAGTGGTTCAATACTTTCATAAATGGGAAATGAATTTTATTTGATGTCCCTGATAATGGAGGAAAAAATGGAACGAGGCTGTTCTGAGAAAAATATTGTGTAATTATGAGGCAGTAGTGCACTGTCAGACTTGGTGTCAGCTTACATGTGATATTTGGAGTCACTTATTCGGCACTCAAGCATAACTATGGCTCTTAAAATGCGATGCTTTTCAAGCTCTAACCAAATCACATCAACGCTGTCAAGTTCTGAAAGTTGCAAAGAGATTTGGTGCTATCTCAAGATCATTTTGGGGAATTAAATTCTTAAATAAATATGTCAGAGCATCGATACTTTTTATTCCCAGTTTTCTAACAGTCAGTTCCTTTTGTGTTGCTTTAGGTTTATGATGTGAAATGTAGTAAATGTCGTAAACTTCCTCTCCCCCGGGTGTGCTGTCAGGGAATGGTTTGGTGAGTGGTTGTCCTTGTCAGCTCGTGCTTTACAGGGGCAGCCAAATGAGACGAAGACTCGAGGGTGGAGTTCGTCTCAGTTTTCTTTTAAAATTAATGAGTGTAAATTTCTTCTAAATCTCAGTTTTCTGTCTCAGCTTACAGCCCTTACTGATTTGTTTATTGCAGCAGCATATCTTTTACATTTTTAATGTTAGAAAACTGCTAATAGCAATATGAATAAATATTTTCATATATATATTTCTTTATTTTGGTGGCAAATAGTAGGCTTCCTCTCATGCTTGAATAAGCAACTCTCTAGAGGGCATATTGTTCTGTCCCTGGGTTTTGAGCTCTTTGATGCCGGGTGTCTTGAACAAAAAAAAAAAAAGGAGGATGTCATCCCATTCAGCCCAGCTGAGAGAATCCCCATTTTGTCACATTTGGGGATTGGATCCCATTTTCCAACTGAATGATTTCCCATGTTGCCTGCTAATGGATTGGATTGTATTTTAAATGAGAATTTTCCCATTTGAGGGATTGGGTCCCACTCGTATGATATTCCCTCTCTTCCCACACTGAGAACTGAAACCATTGTGCCCTTTTGTGCAAAGGGTTTTTACCTACCCACAGACTTGTGTAGAACCACCAAAGCTAAGATCTATAGTTTATGTCTCCCACACTTAATCAGGTGCATCTAACCTGTTTGTCCTGCCCATATTTCACTTAACCTCCTACTTCTTTTCCTGTGTCCCTCTCACCAGAACGGAGATAGATATGTTTGTTTGCTCTGCTGGAGTCTCTATGTTGCTCTACTTTGGATTTCAATATCCCACAGCTCCTGTGAGTGGTAACAGTGTGTGATCCATCCTTCACAGTACTCACCCTGCCACCTATGTACACACCTTGTCAGTTATACGATACAATATAGTTTATTGTCCATATAAGGAAATTTGTCTCGGACTCAAATGCAGCACACATACAGCATAGCTGCCTTCATAGTAGTAATAGTATAAAACAAACGACATATAAACAAAGCAGCGCATACTGTAGCAAATCACAACCACAAATTACACACATTGCACATATTACACAACCACTGCTAAGAACACCGTGAAGCTGTTACACAACCCCTGAAGTCTCAAGTATCACAAAATGCCACAGATCAAAAACTCAACATTTCAAATCAGTAAAATGTTTTGTTTTTTTCACCCCATAGCATTTGCTCACACATTCAGAAAGGCAAACAACCAACCTCTCTGTCATTTCACTGACATCTCTTGCAGTCTTCACGTCTTTTATTTCCTATTTGCATCGCCTGTCTCTGCAGCGACAGGATGTCACAGCCAAAAGAAGCCAAGAAAACACAAAAACCGGGGCTGAAGCTATTCACTATTTGATCCACAAAGCGGTGACACTTTGATAGATAAATTAAACTGCTAAATCAGCTACTGCAAGCCTTGGTTAATGAGTACAAATAAATCTGTTCCAAATTGTTGAACAAACACAGCTGGAGTCCAATAAAAGTTTTTTTTTGCCTGTTCACTTTGGTAAGTCACCCTTGTCAAGTTTGCAGCACTTGGCAACGATTTATGTTGTTTAATAACATTGACTACACGGATACACACATGTACAGCGACGCACAACCACACACACACACACACCATGTAGTAGCTTGATGCATAGGTCTGACTCATGCTCCTTTTGGGGACACACAGACTCATGGGTTGGTAGCAGGTAGTCGATTCCAGAAAATGAATGCTGTCTATGTTAATTAGTGAAAAGTGACATTAAGTATGTGTGAAGCTCAGAACAAGAAATTCAGATTGTGTTTGACACATGATACATGATAAATAATCTGCCAATCACAAAATGTGCCCCTATACTTGTTGAAAGTCTTACAATATCTCTTTAATGTTAATGTATGGCATTTTAATACATGTTTTGCCTCAAGCCTTTTTTAAAACTAGAATAAATTTTATTTATTTGCACATAGATACATGGAACAAAATATGGTGTGTGTGTTTACGTCAGGTCACCATTTGCTCTGCATAACACCAAATCTCCCTTTACTCAGATCCAATAAAGATTTCTTTATTTCTGCCCACCTACACAATAAAAAGGTTAGAATTACACTTTTATGAATACTAATCCAGGTTTTTGATCAAATGTGACTGTATAAACTCGATAGGAAAAAAGTAAAGATGGTCACAGGTTGGCAGCTTATTTTTTCCTTTCATTGCCTGCTCACTGTGTGTATCCACACTGACTCTTCCTGCAACGATGAGGCGCCACCAAATGTGATCCACTTATTTGCCACCATTAACTTTCTACGAGATTTGAACAGATGTCTGCACAGTGCAGTAGTTTGCAATGATGTTAGGATTTTCGCAAAGTATGATCCCCCTCTCCCTACCTGTCGGGACGCTGACAGAAAAAAAAAAAAAAAACACAGCCTGAAGAAAGAATGGTAATATTGTTGTGCCCGGGGCTACAGAGATCGATTTATGTGTAACTTAATAATTTTTTTGCTCATTCGATTGAATTTCATTTCTTCAACCCCATGTCCTGTTTACTGAAAATTCACATAGGCCATGAACTCTTAAGATATCCAAATAGTTGGTTCAGACTATGTTAATTAACTTGACGTGCCAGGATGTGACCCGTTTTAGGGGGCAGACACAGCTGTACCCAAATTCATCAGGAATTCATCACTTCGTGTAACAGAGCTGTGAGAGTGACAGCGGCAGGGGTCAAACTGACAATTAAAAATGTCCTTCTTCCCTTTAAAGCCCTCTTGTGAAATGCAACAGATTGTCGTAATGTAACTGCGAAAGCAAGCTGAATAATTAATTGGATGCACCAGCTCGAGTAGCTTTTTCTACAGGTAATCTCGTCTCTGGGTGTTTCGCGGGTGTCCTGATTGTGTGGCGACTAAATTCAGCTCTTAGGAATAAATAACATTCATTATTGTCATCACCATCGTGATCAGTATTTATGACACTGTCACTGTGCTTGTAAATGAATATAAAGTGAAATGCGGGGTTTTCTTCCTTGTCTCCCTCAGAGAAAATGCATGATATCACCAATCCTGCCACCACAGGCATCACCTGAAGCTACTACAACAGTGACATTACACTTGTTTTTATATTATAACTGAGATATGTTGTCAATAAAAGGATTGCAGCTATCTCTTTGGTTGCTATGATATTGCTGTCGTGCCACACAGAGGCTGTAAGTGCATCATTTTATATGCATCACCTTGCATTTGCTCCGTAGATATATGAGCATTTAGAGAAATACCAAAAATATAGGCTCTGTTGAACAGATTAATTGTTTTAATGGGATGACTCAATAGACAAAATGCCTTCATAGGTTGGCTGATTTTTGCAGTGTATCCTTTTAAACTTAGCCAATACTAATTAATTTATAGCCAGTGGCAATCCTTTCACCATTTGCGCTCCATTGAAATCCTGGCTTGTAAGACAAATTTTACAATATTGACTAATTATGCCAGGAATGACAGATATCCTC
Organism: Centropyge bicolor; assembly: GCA_037975185.1. Taxonomy (NCBI): domain Eukaryota; kingdom Metazoa; phylum Chordata; class Actinopteri; family Pomacanthidae; genus Centropyge; species Centropyge bicolor. The sequence continues at coordinate 212,214 of JBBMOC010000032.1, read as the reverse complement.
TTCCTCTGAAGGTGAAAAACAACAATAGCATGACCAAAAGAATGCTTCTTATACCCAGACATATAGTAGAATTGGCTCTCTTTCAGTCAAAGAGGAATGCATGCACACATCTAATAAACTCTCTCTCTCTCTCTCTCTCTCTCTCTCTCTCTCTCTCTCACACACACACACACACACACACACACACACACACACACACGCATACTGCACGTGCAGGATCAAACATTATTTTGCTTTCAACCATCAATTTTCTTTTATTTCAGTTAGTTTGCTGCCTGCTCAAACATTTAATCTTCTCTGTATTTTATGTCTTATTTTGGCAGTATTGTGAAATGCCATGACAGCATAATCTGAAATGTCAGATTTAAATAATAATAGGATTAAGCTCCAGGTATCCGAGAGTGTGGCAGCAGTGTACAAAAATATGAATCACCTATTGAAAAACAATAACATGACTGTCTCCTTTTATGGGTCTGTCCAAATTCCCTGCTCAACCAAATATTGGCCTCGTGCAGCAGCCTGTGAAAAATTCAAGCTCCAAATGCACTAAGGCAACCAAAATATTTTAACAATATTGATGTATGTATGCGTGTTTGTGTGGGCGTGTTTGTGCATGTAAACACTGGCCCATAGCGCCGGGGCCAGTGTTTAATGTTTGGAACCATTTCACTAGCTTTGATATAAAAACAGCTTAGAGCAACAATGTTGTGTCTGTGAATTTTTATGTGGTGGATGTATGCTGTTACAGTGGATTATACAAAATGGAATAAGGCCAGTGTCCATTCCTGTTTGTTGTTGTTGTTGTATGTCATTTTTAACAAGCGCAGTTACTTTTTCCCTGTTATCCTGTTAGATCCCAAATTAGTTGGGACTCTGTGTAAAACATGAATAAAAACAGAATAACATAAATAAGAACATACTGACCACAACTTTACAAATTGTTCCTGAGCCCATGTAGTAATCTCCTTTATACAACCATGTGTTTGACAAAGTGTTGAACCTCTCTCCATCCTTGCTTGTGAACGACTGAGTCTTTCCAGGATGAACCTTTCATACCCAATCATGATCCTATCACCTGTTACCAATGAACCTGTTTACCTGTAGAATGATTCAAACAGATGTTTTTGGATCAGTCCACAGCTTTCACAGTCTTTTGTTGCTCCTGTCCCAACTTGTTTGAAACATGTTGCTGCCATAAATTCAGAGCAAGCAAATATTTACAAAAATCAATGAAGCTGATGAGGTCAAACATTAAATATATTGTCTTTGTGCTGTTTTCAATTGAGTATATGTCAGAGAGGATTAGCAAAGTATCACATTCTGTTTTATTCTGATTCCAGCTTTTTTTTAAATCAGCATTGTACATGCTTTACTTGCTGAATGTAATATGAGAGACACCAAGAAAGTGAGTCTTTAACATCCATCACATCGTTACTTAACTTCACTAATTGTACCAATAAATAACCCCCTTTTTTTAAATATCTCACTTCAGTCCATAAACACAAACCTTTTGCTGTCTATAATAAGCCTGGTGTGTAAAAATAACAGTTTCAATTCAAAACACAGAGGTATCCTTTTCATGCGAACGCCGAGGACAAACAATTGTTTTACATCAGCAGGAGTTTCTTCTCTCTTTGTCTGGCACTTTAGAGAAGACGCGGAGAAGAAAGTGTCCTGACTATAAACTTGACAAGTTGTCAGCCGTCGACAGTGTGTCTTTCTCTGTCTGTCACGCCAGTAAAACAAAACAGCGGCAGAACACTGACGCCGCCTTTAAATCTGTTGTGTGTGTGTGTGTGTGTGTGTGTGTGTGTGTGTGTGTGTGTGTGTGTGTCCTCGTGTCACACATTTCCTCGCACTTATGAAGCAGCAGTCATTTAATACGCAAAGATACACTTGCATAAATACATTCCTTTAGCTTTAAACCCGACACTCAAATCCTGCCCACGTTCTCAAATATGTCTTTTAGCATATTCTGAACTCAATCCTGTTCAAAACTGAAAATTAAAATTCATATCTATTGCATATAAATTCTAGTCCTTTTCATCAAAATCATCCTCTTATCACCAGATGTTTTCCTGTCTCACAGATCAACACTGATAGCCACCACAGGACCAGAATGTCTACTGAATCCGGTTCCGACCAGAGGAACCAGCTTCTAAATTTAGTCCTTCCGACCTCAGTTCCTGGTTCCAAAAAAGTCCCTGCTCTGAGGATAACACTTTCAGATGCCAGAGGAAGTATTGGCACGGAATGAATGCAAAAACCAAAAACAATAGTCTGAGCGCAGTAACATGCTCTCAGACTGTCACTACTTTGGAAACAGGTGCTCTGGAGTTTTCAGTCTCCTTTTCCCACCTCTGCATCATTCATTACATCCATGCAAACTTTGTGTTGTTTTTCTCCTGGTGTGTGGAAAATTGTGTCTCAAACAGCCCTATGGTTATTAATGCATTGTTGGACTAATTTGCCTAATCTTCACGCTTCCTTTGATGCAGTGGAAACACAAGCAGGAATACGTAAAGGGAGCTGTTTTATTTTATAGCACCATGGCTGGGGCCATAATTTTAAAAGCACCATTCTAAAGCTTGAATGGAGGCTGCTGAAGAATGAACTTGATAACACTGACAAACAGACAGCATCGACACATTTTCTTAATAACTTTAGTGCTACCCTCTTTAATAAACTCCTTCAGCTAAAGTGACACGTGTTTCTTCCGCCACGCTGTGTCTTCTCTGATTTTGCTGTCTTAATTTAAAACCATCCATCACCTGTGATGTAGATCTCGTCCATTTTTTCTCGTGCTTCTTTCTGAGCCCAGCTATTGTTATTCATGAGGAAACTAGTTTTATGGCGAGACAAAGTGATGCAGACGCACATCGCGCACACACACACCTACACACCAGGACTGGTTACCAAACGTATATGAATGCATGGAGCATAGTGGATAGAAGAAAGAGGGAGAAGGGGAGTGATTGAGGAAGATGAGTAGCCAAGGCGAGGGTTGATAACAGAGGCCCAGCCGTGTGGCCTGTTCAGATAGAAGTGGAGTTAAAACATTATAATAACAAAGTACTCCTAAATGCCGGATAATCACACGGCTGTGTGTTTCTCCATCTGCTTACCTTTCGGAGTACCCATCCAGGCCCCAGGCATTCCAAGTCTCAACCTTGAGCTCTGAGCACTTTCCTCCGCTGAGAACACCTCCTCTCGTTTTTCAGTTTACCGAGATGAAGAAACATTTTTCTTGAAGGAGGCGAGGTAATTGTGTAGTTTATTTTGGCATTCATAATGTGTGAATCAGTGCCGCCATGACGATAGCGCCTTTGCTAGTTCATAGCGTTCTATGTCTTCGAAGAACTCCTTTATTTTCCGAGCGGCACGCTGTGATGAGGATATGACTTTCTCAGCAGTTTGAAATGACTGCCAGAGAAATGAGACAAGAGCGCCAGCTAAAAGCCTCTTTTAAAATGCAGTCAGTGACTCAAACATGCCTTGGTGGACATATTAAAGTTACAAGGCATAAAAGTAGGCGGCTTATTCAATTTCTAGGTTAAGGGGTGTCTTTGTGAAATTGAAAAAGAACACGAACAGAACACTTGTTGGTGTGACAGTGTTGCAGCGCTGCAATTACAGTTTAGGACTTCATAATTACAATGTCTTAATGGTGTTTAAATGTCTTTCAATTTGAACATACTGTTATGATGATTTGCTGTGCTTCATTTGCTGCTATGCATCTTCTGCCGTCAGAAATCTTAGTGAATGTTATCTAATTCATTTGTTGTTGTTTTTCCTCGGAGCGAAGTCGATGTAAGACATGAGATAAGTGCTTGATTTTCTGCATAGACTTTGATGTTTGAAGTCTTACATACATTCTGGTGAAGTGGTGTTTTTTTCATTTTCTAGTCATACACATAAATGACACTAATATGCAATTCCTTTTCTATCTGTAGCATATACACATTTCTATATGTAGCATGAGTACATGTTTAAATTACACAGCACATCTCATGAAGTACACATGCTTATATACCCAAGAGGGCAGCAATTACTGTGATCTACGGCGATTCATCATGTATCATTCATATTATTTCACTTCCCCGATTTCCCCAGTTATCCCGAATAAAAGCCTGCTTGTGAGTTTTCATCTTTACAATTCTATGTGTGCATGTCATCGAACAGCCAAGAAACATACCCCAGCGACAGAGAGCACATAAAACAGAAGGCTATCTGCTGACTGTCTGACTGCATGAGCCATCAAATGTTTTAGCTGAGTGTCCTGGTTCATGTCAGGATAATACTTTTTTTTTTATTGTGTTTCCTGAGTCATGCTGTTGCTGAAGCACTTCCCAGAAATAGAAGCCATTTTTCACGCTTTCTTGCTTTCTAACAAATTGTAAAGATATGCTTTTAAAATGAAATAAATTGATACGGAACAAAGCCTTTATTCTTTAGGATAATCCTGCCCCAATCCAGCCACTTCCTGCCATTTCACAAGGCTGTAGGCTGTTTGAGTCTGCAGCCTATCAGGCTGAAGTTAGAGTTTGGTGAACTTTTGTATGGGAGGTCACACTCAGCTAATCCTATTTGTAATCAAGGCTTTCTTCTCTCTCTGGTCCAGAAAAGGTCCATGTTGTGTTTGGAGCAATCACAATCGCAGTCTATTGCCCGAGGTCAAACTGTGTGGAGTTATTTAGCGTATTAAGTATGCCTGTTTGGTTTGTCGTTTGAACCGCGCTCACCATGCCTTGATGATTAGCCCCTGGCTTTGTTTCCATGTCAAGGCTCCTTTTGTCGAAGCATGATTGTGGGGGTTGAAGAGATCGTGCGATAACTGCTGTTGTTTAGATGTTTGGATTAGGGGTGGAGGAGATAAATGTAAGTGCCGAAGTACTGTTTTCAGGTCCAATTGATTTATGTTATGTTTTTGTTTAAGCCACAACATAACAACTTGTCTTGAAAATCTTATCTTTGAAAAGTAACTCTTAGCCTAATGCGTGAAATTTGACTTTTTCCTGCTATTACGATGATTAATCCATCTCTGTGTTTGTCCTTGTCTCCCTCTCTGTCTGACTCACTCTGTAGCCCCTGCAGAGCCGTTGCTGTGCAAGTTTGCTGACGGAGGCCAGAAGAAGAGGCAGACCCAGGTCAAGTATCCCCAGAATGGCCGATCGTGGACACGGGAAGGAGAGGTGAGGCTTAAAAGGGTATTTTAATCATCAAAAAAAGAAGCTCACCAGTGCCCATCCTAACAGCTACCCTTCAGCAGCCGCAGCTTTTCCCTGAAACTCAAGTGGAAAAGGCACATTTGTAACACAAGAACCACGTCTTTCAGTCTGTTTATTTTATAATACAAGCCATTTTACCACTAAAAAAGAAAGCAACATTGAATTTTTCCTCAGGCAGAATTATGCCACAGTGGACATTTGCTAAATCTACAGTAGCAGCTCTCTCCTCAGTCAGAATGAGCTGTGCCTACTGAGAGGGTTTTTAAAGAGGAAATAGCGAAGTTAACAAAACCACAAATGGTGTTATTCAAACTTAGTCATGAGTGCAGTATATCCACAAACCTCCTCGAAACCTTTTTCCTGCTCAGCTTTCTAGTAAAAGCAGAACAGCAATCTCAATCACAATAGTTGGAGAAGCGAGAGTGAAACACTGTTGTATACCGTACAAGAAATGTACTGTAGCGTGTCACAGTGTCCTCGGCTGCTTCACAGAAAAAAAAACATGACAGTAGGTTTAAAAAGTCATCGTTTTCATAAGCTATAAAAGTCTGCCTGATATTTCCTTTGAAATCAGTTTCTTTTTCACACTTTCAAACCAAATTTCAAAGGCTTGACAGGGCCCCCTACAGGGTCATTATCAGCTTTCATTTCCGATAACATACTGGAGGCCAAATTACAGATGCTGCAGACAGTATGAAAGCTGGCGTATATAAAGGTTGTTAAGTTTAAAATACCAGGTCTTCAAGACCCCAATGCCAAGTTGTTTTTTCTTTTGTTGAAACTCCCACCTCCAGTCTGTCATCCGCAGAAGAAATGAAACCTTGTGCAGCCGACTGAAAGCCGATTGACTGTTGCACAATGCGGAGAGCTCAGAAGTTGTTAGTGTCGATACCAAAGCTTTAATTTACAGAACAAGTGAAAGTGAATAATAATGTTGCCACCCACGCACTGAGTGCAGTTTTAACAGTTTCCCAATATTTGCATTAGATGGAGGTTGGGAAAGAGCAGGGTGGTGAAGTGAAATGAAATGGAACCAGGCTGAAACAACTGTGCCCTGAAATATGAGCCGCCACAACAACAACAGGATGCCACAGTATATGCACGACCTTCATGTGCCTCTGCGTCTAGCAGGCACAGATTGCAGCTTCAGATTAGAAGCCCTGGCGTGAGCGATTCTTATTTCGTATCCCGTTGTCAACATTTGCGAATTGTCAGTCGGACTTCAAATAAATGATCGGTGCTTTCAGTGGGATTCCTCACACATTTGTCCAGACAAGCCCCACTTGGCCTTTGCTGAGGAAAAAGGCATCTCCTCAGAGGGTTATGCGTTTTTCGGAGCCAGGTCTCCGGGTCCAGGCAGACTAATAGAGACATCTGGCCGTGGATGTGCTTTGAGGGGCCGCGCTGCGTCCTCACACTCACTCAGCCGACCCTAATCTCCCAGAACCCCTCACGTCTAAATGAGTCTGGCCTTGGGACTACGACATGAGCGCCTTTTACACAGTCTCTCACACATGGAAATTTTGTGCTGAGAAAAACACATAGGATGCAGATAGGCAGATTATGAGACAACGGGCCCCTGGGCACAGACATGTAAAAGCCCCCCTCCCCCCCACCCCTTCTATATATGAGCAAGACGGCCAGATTGAAACAGACACAAAATGACTACAAATGACAAATATGACTGATCATTTTGCGCCTTTTTTTTTGCCTACAAACGTTTTGTGTCTTTGGCCATTTTGCATCTTTTTGTAGTCGTTGTGATCATTTTGTGTCTCTTTTTAGTCTTTTTTCGACTGCAAACATTCTGTCTTTCTCTGGCAGTTTTATGTCTCCATGTAGTTGTTTTGTGTCCCTGTCATCATTTTGTGTCTCTTTGTGGTTGTTTCAGTCTCTTTGTGGTTATTTTGCATCTCTGTGTAGTTTTTGATTGACTTTGCAACAAGAGATGTTAATTGTCCTTTTAAATAGCTGCTCTGGCTCCGGGGGCCTCCTGAGCCTTTGGGCCCCTGGGCCTGTTCTCAGTGGAGGATAGAGAATAGAGAATAGATTTTGAATTGACACACAGAGAGACAGATGAGGGCAACACATGTGACACATTTTCTTAACATACTCTTTGGTGCACTAAACTGGCATTATGCAGCAGTGAGGATCGCTGTCCACTCTTTGATGCTACATGAAGGAAACTTAGAGGACACGATTCAAACATCGAGATGCTTCACAGAGCTGATCTCCTCTAGCTCGGGCTCAGAAATCGTCTGTTCAAAAAGACAATTCAATAGATCGACAGGGAGCCAGCTGTGAATACAAATCTTGCTCAAGGTGAAAACTAGGATTCTTTTGTATGCATAATGTAGTTTTTACCTGCTTTAAATCAGATGTTTGTTTGAGAGCCGGGGCGAAAGCGATCCTGGGCTTTGGAATGATTATTTTTCGCTATTTGATGTCATCAATGTCTGGCACTCCTTTTTATTGCTCCGGCAGTCTATATTCCCCCAGTCCTGGCTAGAAACAGTGTTTGGGGGAAAACCAAACATTGCAACAGAGTTCATCATCAGGGCACACTTTCAACTCAGGTGCCAATTTGTAAAGAAGAGACTTGTGTGGAATACAGATCCACTACAAATGACTTTTGTATGGCTGCAGATGGAAGAGGAGGGGGGACAGCTACAGAGCCCAAGATAGAGAAGAAGACTGAAAATATTATTGTTGCTTCAAGTTTGTAAGAGGCAGTCAAGTGGATGAAGATCTTTTTCAAAGTTCAATCGTGAGAAATACTTGTTCATTTGAACGCAATAGAGTGGGAACACACAGAAGTGAGACATAAAGAGAAAACATTCAGAGAGAATTGTTACTTAATGATACGCACTTGACTTAATAGAGATGTTTAATGGAGAAGAGGAGGGCCAGAGAATACTTAGCAACTTAAATATACTCTTGTAGCTTTGAGTTGGAGCTGATGCTGATATAATGCAGCTTGAATGCAAAACCTCATCCTATTCATCCGGAGTAGTGTAGTAATAGCTGACCATATAATTAGTGGAGATTGCAATAAGAACATTACAGTGTGTTGTCTGCTTGTTGAACAGCACTTTCTACAGTTGGGCTGTAAAAAAAAAAAAAAGGGTCAATATTTTTGGGTTACAAAATGGTGACAACATTCATAATGAAACTGAAAACTGGAACGCAACATTAAGTAAATATTTTCAATCGACTTCCAACTGACTGTGAAAAGTGTTTTGAGCGAGCTGCATTCAGTGAAATGAAGTTTGGGCTCATTTTGACTGATTGAATAGATTTGGTGCGTTTTGGCCACTGTCTGTTTCCTGACTGACGGTACAGATGCTGTGACAACAAGCTCCAACTGTGTGTGACAGCTCTGACAGACTGATTTCAAAACTTACCAAGAGCTTCAATTTCTCTCACTTCCCTCCAGATTGTCTCCATTCTGCTCCTTTGTGCTTTCACAAATACATACACTTGGGAATAGCTGCTCATTTTGTACCGTATTTGAAACATTTTTAACTCAAGCAGATGCACTGTCGCCTCAATTCATGACGTCCAGTGTGGATTTATGCCCGTTTTCCAACCAAGTACTTCTTCCTGTTGACATCTCACCTCTAAATATCTCTTCATGTTAAATGCAAGTGAGGTGAACAGCAGCATTTACCACATTTGGTATGATGAACGTTGCAGAAATGTCATCTGTGCCTTATGAATATTCTCATTTAGATGCTTTTCTTATTTATATTTATAAAGCTACGGATCATCTTATAAAATAAATTAATTTATACATTTTATTTTATTATTTATTTTTGCACATTTAATGACTGAGGAGCACTAAATGAGAACTCCTGTTGCTTTTGGTCAAATTTAGTTTAAAATATTGTGAATGTGTTGAACCTGGAACTCATTGTCTCTATTCTTCAGCAACGCTCCAAAAGTGCCCTTTTTGTGGTTATTTTGTGCTGCTAAGTTGTCACCACTTGTCTTTGTATATTAATTTTAGGTCAAACCTTTTGTGCTCACTGTTTAATTTACATCACAAATTATCCTGCTGTCTCTCTTTACTGTCTCTCCCTCCCTCACTCCATTACCTTTAATGGTTTGACCATTTGTCACAAGCAACATTGCTAAAGCATTTTCAATATCAGCCAAATAACTGTTTACACACCAGAATCTTCCTGACAGATAAGAACACAAAGTATTTTAACCTTTAGGTCTTTCTCTCTTCACCTCTTTCTCCAGAGTGGTATGGCGTTGACGTACGATCCCACCGCAATGCAGAACGGGTAGGTGGAATGTTTTCTCCTCAGATTTACAAGCTGTGTCTACAAGTTTACTTCTGATTCATATTCCCTGCCAAATATTTGTAAAACACAAAATCGCTGCAGTCCCAAACTTCAGCACCTGTTTATGAGCCGTTACAAAACTGACACCGTTCTCCAACCATCTGAACCGCACACTTGCATGCAAATACACAGACGACACACACACACACACACTCAAGGAGCTACGGGACTCACGGGCCATTAACACACACTCTCTTTGTCTCAGTCACCCTCTTGCCCTCATTCTCACATCTGACTGCTGCAGACGGAGCATTTATTTATGCACCTATGCATACAAGCTGTCAGACATGTAGGTTTTGATTGCGCACAGGGAAGTTGGGGGGGGGGGTGTTGCAGTGCCGCTGTAAGACTTTCATCAGCCGAGGCTATCTGCAGTGCTCTCAGGCTGAATGCGGAGAGCCGAGTGTCTGCCTGTTTCAGGGGGAAATTGGAGATCGGTCCTGTCTGCTAGGAATGCTGCTGGTGATGCGATCCCAGGAGACACATCCCTCCAGCTCTGTGTTTCTCTGACAAGAAGGAACAGAACTCCTTCTCGTCGGCTCAGTCCTCCCTTGCTCTTTGTATCCCTGCTTTCTTCACTGTTGTCCTGTTGTCCTCTACATGTTTCATTTACCTTCTTCACATCACCTTTAAACCCATCATCTTCTTCATAGCCAAAAATTTTCTTTGTGGTCTCTTCTCAACTCTTTCTTCTCTTCCCCTTCTTCTACATGTCGTCTAGTCTTGTCTAGTACCTTCTTTTTCTAAGTCCCCCTCTCCATTTCCAAGCGGACGCTGCGTTTTCCATCATCTCTCGTGTGTGCGTGCTCGTGCGTGTCTAAAATGCACGCTCACACGCGAGCATCTGTGAGCTTGCGGTACTTAAGCCCTCTCCAACCTCTCTTCCGAGGTCACCGGAGCTCCTTCCGGCGAAGCACTAAATGACTGTGAAATGCTAATGCGGCTAATTAGAGAGGCGAAAAGCAGGGAGGGGAAGAGGGGCTGAATAAAAAAAAGGGAGGGCTGGGTGGGGTCAAGAGGAGGGCAAAGGCAAAAATAATGTCAGCCCAAGGAGAGGGGAAGGGTACGAATCAATTACAGGTTTGCGAATCTCTCCAAAGCTCGAGGATGGCTGGTTTTTAGGGTTTGATGCCAATCTGATGTTATTGGAAACATGTGTCCCAACCGGCCAGACTGCTTTGGCTGAGAGCCTGTCCTCTCCTTTATCAGAGAGACACAAAATTCACTTTCTGTGGGTCTCTTTTTTTCTCAATCTCCTGCCTCCTATCTGGTCTGTTTGCTGCCTTTTTGTTTCTCCATCCTTCTCTCTCTTTCTCCCTGCCGCTGTTCTTACCTCTCTTATTCTGCCTCTCTGTCTGTCCTCTCTCCTGCCCACACACACACACACACACTCACCCTTATATATATATATATATATATATATATATATATATATATATATAAGCATGCTCCCCCACATTTCTCCGCTGAAAAGTCACAGAGGTCGGCACTAAATCATTCGCTAATTTTTCAGTGCAAACTCCTGACAGTGCAGCTAGGTCACACCGGGGATTCACAGAGAGGTTTTAAATTCAATCCCATAGTAATGTTCTGTTCGCAATTACATGTTTAGTGTATTGTTTAAACGGCAGTCCCTATTGACAGCGTGCTGCTCAGGACTAATAGGTTCCATCAATAACCTTGGATCCGTCCTCTGCCTGCTATTTCTCTCTCTCAATACACATCACTCTAATGAAAAATACAATAAACACAATCAGACAGCCATATTGAATAACCTGGCTGCGTTCACTCATTTGTATTCATCAGTGATTGTAATACAGTATCTCTAATGTAAGTCAGACATTAACTGTACGGTCAGAAAGATGGATCCATACTGCTACATGGTCAGCAGAGGTTCTTCTTTTTGTAGCTGATCGCCACTTTGATCATGTTCCAGTTCTTACTCCAACTCCACAATCCATCCGCAATGTAGCTGTAACTTCTCAAGTGATGTTTACGGTTGAAACGTATCATTAAATCCAGACATGCGGTGCTATTGCTCAAGGAAAAATATGCGACTGGAGAATATTTGCATAACTGACAATGAGTGTGGTTTGCCCTGAGGCTATAAGGAGACACTCAGGTAAGCATAACAGTTGAAAGGTGCAAAAGAAAAGCTAAAGAAAATCTACGTTCCTACAAGGAGCTAAGGGAAAATCTAAATAACTGGAGCCAGTGTCAACACATTTAAGATATAAGACGCAACCAACCTGCATATGAACCGGAGAAAAAATGTAGTGCTAATAATTCATGAGATTCCCCTTTCTAGCGCCAAGGAAATGAACCACGTTGTATTGTGGAAAAGTGAAGTAACCATTGTAGCTATACTCTTTATGTACTGCTGTTTACTTTGACGCACCAAGCGGAGCGTAACAATCCAAGAGGGGAGGCTGGATGTCCGTGAGAAGCGCAATCACGCTCTGGAGCTTATCTCAGGCAGTTTGAAAACCAACTGCATCCACAAGGCCTGGGCTGCGATAGTTTAAAAATATCTGAGGGTTTGCATCTCTCGCAGCTGACTTCAAAACAGCCCGTGCTATCGCTGACCAAACAAATGTAATGTGAAACAGAAAATGCAATAACAGCAACCCATTTCACCCTTGAAATGAGATGTGCGCTGGTGTCACAGCAGAGTAGCACCAGTCCATCATCACTTGTATGAATAGAGTGGATATTCTATTATGTTTAGATCTTTGCGGGAAAAAAAACACAGCAAACGTTAAATAATGTGATATTTGTCAGTTTGAAGTAACCTGTAAAAATAAACCAACCGTGTGGCTGTTTTTTTAAAATACTTTTCTCCCCAATTAAGCAGCACTTGATTTGTGGCAAGTATTTTTTAATACATTCACGGCTGAGAGATAGAGGCAGCTCTTTCTCTCTGCCTCTCTTCCCCCTCTCTCTTTCTCTCTCTCTTTCTCTCATCCCTTGCTCCATTATTCAGTCAACAGACACTTTGGGATCGATCGGGCACAGCAACACGGCCTGGCGGATGAAACATGTCCTCTCTAGGTACACAATGATAAATAAAGCACTGCGAGCCACAGCATTCTACCGCTGCAGGGTTGAGGGGGTGAAATGAAAAAAAAAAGAGATGGAGCAAAATCAGAAGGGCAAACAAAGGTATAGGAAGAGAAGTAAACAGTAGAAAATGCAGATGTGTCAGATGCAGCTTTCTCTGCAAAGTGGAGTATGCGTAGGTGGCAACATGAAGGGTGATGTTGAAATATTTCACCCACTCACACATTAAGGTGATAATTCATTATTATGTACAGCAGTGGAGCAGACTCCTTTGTAGCATGATGTGTACTCCGGTGCACTGTCAAGTCTGATTCTAAGACGTCTGTGATGATGTGGCACAAAGTGAAGCTGCAATATTTATTGTTTCCATGACAGCCTAGATGATGTCTGATCCATTTTGTCAGCCGTGTCTTGAAGTGTACAGGGTGATTGAAAACAAAGAGGTACAAAAGGCTCATTTTCACCTTTTGCATGTGGCTACATCTGAAGAGCTAAAGCTATATGAGCGGTGATGTCTTTTGATCTCGTCTTGACTCAGTTTCACCCCACATCTAAGTTTGGTGATGATGATGTCAAAATGAAACCTTTTCTTGTTTGCTTCCACAGATTCTACTCCTCGCCATATAGCATCTCCACCAATCGGATGATTGCACAGACGTCAATCACGCCCTTCATCGCTGCCTCTCCCGTCTCTACATATCAGGTGGGTGGACCCTCTTTGACGTCTGCTGGGTTAGACCGAGCTTTCAGGGCCTGTAAGGGCACCAGAAAGTGACAGCGGCATTTTGAAGAGCCCACTGACAAATTGTCTGTCTAATAAAGGATATAAATTGTGGCTTTAGATTAATAACTTTATTGCTAAAATGATAGTTTCATCGTGTTGCTTTCCTTCCAAATCCAGATTGTTTTAGCGAACTGTATTGTGAACTGCTTTGTCTTGTCCTAGCCACTATTGCAAAGCACCCAAGTTCAAGCTTCAGACATGCATTTGACTTGCTAAGTTACTGGCCAGAAAACACATTTAGCAAAGCAACTAATGTTTAAAGTCAGACACTCCAGTGTGGCTTCCCAAGGGCATATAATGCAACCAGATGGCAATAGCATCTGAAGAGTCCAACTCAGTAGGACCAGAGCTGTAGTTTGGTTTGTTGTACATGAGTGGTTGTAATGGGTAAATCTGGTGATATTCTATATTTTTCTCATTGTCAACAAATCCAATGAAAAGACCCAAACCAACAATGATTTGATTTTAGTTTATTTTGAGTCGATTCCCATACACCATCCTGCTGCTGGAACACTCCAAATGTGTATTAATCCACAGCTGAAAATAGTCCCCATCATTTCCTCTATTTTAAGTGACGTTTGCTAACGTTTTCCATAGTTAGTACTGTATAGACTTGTGACCTGTTTTTAAACATGTCTGTCTTCAGTAGATATAAATGGAGCTTTGAGTTCAACATACAGGAGAAGTCTGAAAGCACTGAGAGGTGAACTAACACGTTGTTGGTCTTTTTGTGGGCTTTACTGGCAGAAAGAAAAATATCGAGTAACGGCCTTGAGTGAAGTTAAAAACTTACATGGGACCAGGGCTTTTAAACATGTAATGAATACTTTCAGTCGACTCAGTTCTGATCTCTGGTTTGAATTAAAAATGTGTATAATTGACCACTTTTTTCACTGTTGTCTTGTGTGTAGTCTCTGGACGTACAGTACAGATCAAGCAAGTAGAGCTTGTCTTTTCTCAGGAAAGACTTAAACACAGAAATTGAGTTATCAGCTCTCTCCATTCAAGACAATTCTTAGTCTAGCAAATGATAAAACGCAGGCTTATATTACAGCACTCCTCCCATCGATCTTTCATTCTTAGGCACAAATCCTCCTTTTGTCTCTCTCTCTCTGTTCCCATGTGTCGCATCCTCTCTCTTCCACACGCACAAACCAAACCAATTCATGTCAAAGCCGGTCGGCGATGTAGCTGCGGTTCTTTGAGACACTGACTCAGTACTTGATCCACAGTTTGTCAAACACATAGACTTTAAAACAAACACCAGTCGTCCCCCACAGGTTTTCTCTGGCACGAAACGCTGCTGTAAATGAGAAAGACAAATGCAAAGACACACCTTCGGCGGTGCAGAATTACACCCAGAGACACAACCACATCCTGCTTTTTGTGGGAAGAAGAAATTAACCTTGCACAACTCCCCATAGACTGACACAGGTGAGCCAACATACACATGCACTCATATAATTACTGTACACGTGCATACCCTATCTTACCTGCGACAAAGGGGCCTTCAGGGACTTGTTCCTCCTTGTGTTAGGGCTGGGCCATGTATAGCTGTAGGAGATGAAAGTGGTGATTTGTGGCCAAGACAGGCTTTGATGATGAAACCTCCACAGTGAAGCAGTAATTATTAGACTGCATTGCTCTCTGTGGTCTTCATATCCTCTTATAATTACAACATAACATACTGTATAGTGGACCTTCGGTTACTGTCGTAATATTCTTTAAGACACGCTGCCGCAGGGACGGAGCCTCTGAAATGGGCTTGTAAAGACTTGAGCTAATGATTAATTTTCTCGTTTCTCCTCTTTGGTTTTCTCATTTTCTCTGGCTTCCTGTCATTCTGTCTTTTAATTGTCCTTCTTTATGTTCTCTCTTCCTCAATTCTTTATCCACTTATAACAATCTTGTTTTTGATCTTCCCTTTCCTCTCATCTCTCCCTGACCTCCCTTCTGCATCCTCCTACTCATGCCCATCCCCTCCTTCTTTAATTACTCTATTTTTCTCGGCCTCCCTTTCTTCCTGCTCCACATCGCTCTGCTTTCTACTTCCTTCGTCATCTCTGATTTCACTGTCGTCACCTCTGCCTTCGCCTCATCTTCTCCCCTCTCCTCTCCTGCTTTCTTCTTCACAGGTCCAGAGTACATCTTGGATGCCACATCAACAGTATGTTATGCAACCCACGGTACGTTTTCAAACCAGCCTCTCTTTTTGTTTTTTTGTGTCATATGTCATCCTTTTTCCCAGTGGAGTCATTTTCTCCATTTTCCAGCACTGTTCGCCGCCTCCTTTATACACCACATTCCTGCCCCTCATCTCTGTGTGTATGCATGTCTCTGTATTTACTCCTCATGTGCTTCAGTCAACAGTTTCAAGTCAAGATTCTTCACACTAAGACTGAAAAAGCTTTATAAGTAGTGTGAACGTCTGTCAAATTGGCGGCCACTGTATTTATGAAACAAAAAAGTCATCCATCTTAGAAACCACAGCTCTTCTTTGTGCTATAATACTGATTGTAATTGCTAATTATTTAATGCCTCTGGATTTTTTTTCTTTTCTTATTTAATCTCATATATCAGCGCAAATAATAGAGCCAGTCATTGACAAATTACAGTTAGCCAAGTAATAGAAGACAAAATTACACAGAGCTTCCAACAAGTGCAGCAAAGGAGTGCCAAACTCGGGTCAGACCGGGGGAAAAACTCTTTCCCTGCATCTGAATCCTGCCCTGCTGAATCAGCTTGAGAATAACCTCCTTAAAGCAGCTCTGAGAGTTCAGCGGAGCAGAGTCTGAAATCCATAATAAAAGGTTGCTCCCTGCTGGTTTGCAATGAAACTGCAGGTAGGAAACTTCAACATGTGCAGTGTTAAAACATAGTGCTGACGTTAAAGTCACTCTTGACTGGTAACTTCTGATACATATGCAAACAATATCCATGCAGAAACACAGCCACAGCAAGATACAGAATAATACACTACAGCAATATAAGAAAATCTATGCTTCATGTTGAGGCCTCAACATGTGATTCGAAGGATTTTGATTGTCTGAGCTGTCCCAACTACAAAAACACACACACTCATATACACATTCACAAAACTTTGACTGAAGCATAAAAATATATTAAAAAGCACCCACACATGTATTTACATATAAAACAATGTAATATTGACTTTGAGCGTAGGTGTACAGTCATTATACACTGCAAGTCTACCTACAGATTATTTTTCTTCTTCTCTTATACTCTCTCAAACACATCCTTGACACCAACGTCCAGGTGTACTTTGCTTTATTTTATTTTTTTATGTCCAGTGATTGTACAGTAACAGGACATTGAACTTTGAACCTCCACAGGCTTCAGCCTCACCTGACATCCTCACTGTCTCACATGCAGTCACTACCCTAACATACAATGTAAAATCTCAATACCTTCATCCAGGTGTCATTATAGTCCCGATTTTTATGGTTGGAAGAAGTGAGGTTGTTAGCAGATGAGATGCATGTTGGGACCGTGCAATAATCGTAAAAGTTGAAAATAATGAAAATGAAAAAAAAAAAATTGGTAACACTTTATTTGACGCCTATCTCTATAACGCATTATAAATGTATTTATAATGCGTTATAATGACATTATAGCACTGTATAACTATAGTTATAAACACTCATAAATGATCATAATGCTTTATAGTAATAATCATAACACACTATAAAGCATTTTATCATCACTTATAAGGTCAGGTATTATAATACATTATAACTGTTGGCAACTCACTGACAGTTCCCACATAGATAATGCAATATAAATACATTTATAATGCGTTATAGAGATAGGCGTCAAATAAAGTGTTACCAAATGGTTTTATATTAAATTTCTATCAGTCATAAGTGAGGGCAATCGTGGCCATCATGGCTCACAAACGCCTTCAGACATGCCACATATATCTGGACAGCTGCGACGTCCCGTGATGACACTGTCTCGTCCAGGTTTTTTGGTGGAAGAGGGATAAGATTTTCAAGAAAATACAGTTGGCTTCTCTTGCAAAAAAGAAGAAAAAAAAACAATATTCAGGACAGATTTTATCATCCAGATTTGTGTTAATGAGTTGGTGTCTTGCCAACATCTGCAGACTATTTTGCACCTGCAAAATTCAGTTGTGCTCCATTAAAATTGTCAGCTGTAGGGGGATGAAAGATGGAGGCAGCACAGATACGGTATGTCAGCCATGCACTGAGGGATTCCAGCAAATACTGTCACAACACAATAGTTAAACTAGTTCCAAATTCTGTCGCTCCCCCGTCTTCAGTTCCCACTTCCTATCTGTCTCTACTCTTTGTGTCTATCTGCCAACTCCAAAAAAAACATTCTGTTGTCATGTCTGATTAAAATTATGTCTGTGAGAGAGGATAATACCCTTCTGTAAATGTGTTCTCAAACAAATGTCCCGTCTAATTATTTGGCAGGCCGCTTGATATGACTTCGTAAGACTTGGGAGAAGACAGAAAGAAAAGATAGAAGATGAGAGAGAAGGAGGGACCGGAGCAAAGAGAGGAAATAAATAAATAAATGCGCGCATATGACAGAGAGGGGACAGGGGAAAGCGGCAGACGCGGGGAAAGGAGAGGAAAGAAGGGATTACAAAGAATAAATCGAGAACAAAGAAAAGAAAACAACTGCTGCAGAAGCATGTCTGGGCTGCGCGCGCCTGTTCCCCAGCCTTGTCTCTGCATAGTCAAAATCCCTGTTAGACAACAAAGGCGAAGGCTAGTCATTGTATTTCCTGGATACAGAAGAGCTTGGCAAATTAAAGCTGCGACAGGGAGGGAGACTGAGAGAGACACAGCGGCTTAATTCTTTTTCCTGTGGTAGCAGAAGCCTCCTCGCTGCTGAACCGCAGTTAATGACTGGTAACTTTGATTAATGGCGTGCGCTCGTTGACACATTTAGGTTGATGCACGCGAGCACGCCTCTGCTAATCGCTCAGGCAACAGTCGGTCATGCAATTTTTATACAGGAAAACTGGAAGGTTTTTTGTGTGCATCACTGAAAACGCTCACAGTTTAACGCATGCACGCTGTAGACGCATGATTACAAAAGTAAATGACTCAATTTTTAAAGGTTAGACCGAGAAAAATTGAAAACGTGCTAAGTGCTGTTTTTGTTCCCCAGAAATAAAGAAGGTGCACATGCATGCACTCACATAACTATACTTACACACACGCACAAGCGCACCTATACACACAGTGGAGTGCCTTAAGGACTGTGTGTTTCCGAGCCTTGGTGGAATGCCCAGATTACTTGAACTCCCTGTCTTTACATCCTAATTAGTGAGAGAATGTCTTTGTGCATAATTACTCACAAATCCCCCTACAGGAAATGAATGCATTACCCTAACCATGCATAGCGAGAGAGACAAGGAAAGGCGGCTTATTGGTTAGGGCTGTAATGAGACGTCCAAAGAATTGGGATTTCAGATTTTCCTGAGTTAAATTGCCATGTTAAACTCATTTGAGGAGACAAAGAGGGTGAAGAATGTGTCAGAGGAAAACACAGATCAGTGCATATATATGAGCTTCCAAATGCTGCTCAGTTTCTTGCTGCTTTATGATGGGATCCTTAGTGTCCACGTGTTCCTGGCAGTCTACAATTCGACAATTTTATTTAGCAGACGCTTTTATCCAAAGCGACGTACATTAACATACCAATGGAACAGCCATTGGGGGCAATTAGGGGTTCAGTATCTTGCCCAAGGACACTTCAACACATAGGCTGCAGGAGCCAGGGATTGAACCACCAACCTTCTGACTGGTTGACAACTACTTTACGTCCTGAGCTATAGTTATTAGTCATAGTGAAGTAGTACCATAGAAAACAATGCTGACTCCCCGTCGGGGAATCGAACCCCGGTCTTCCGTGTGACAGGCGGAGATACTGTCCACTATACTAACGAGGAGAGGCAGTCCTGTGTAGAACCTGTGCATGCATGTTGGTGCATGTTTAGAGATTACTGCCCAGCATATACCTGTCTCTTTACTTCACCTTTAAAATCTTGTGTGCTTTACAATGTA
The DNA here is from genome assembly GCA_037975185.1 of Centropyge bicolor. Lineage (NCBI taxonomy): Eukaryota > Metazoa > Chordata > Actinopteri > Pomacanthidae > Centropyge > Centropyge bicolor. The sequence continues at coordinate 192,725 of JBBMOC010000032.1, read as the reverse complement.
AAAGAAAGAAATAAACAAGGGTGTAGTTTCATCTTTCCACACCACCTGAGAGAGAACAAACAACGCCGGTTCACATCCTTCTCCGGCTCACACGCACAGAGCTCCCATCACACCAGCAGCAGTTAGTGGTTTTCTCGATAAACGGGTGTCATTATCACTAATACTGTGTATTTGATGCTGCACGGCGCCTGCAGCATTCTGCTAGTCAGCTTCACTTCTCTGCTGGAAAAAAAAAAGACAGCTTAAGAAGGAGGAGGAGAGGAAGAGAGGAGGGGAGTGAGCGAGAGAAAGAGCGAGTTCAAAGTTGAGGCAGATCTTGTATTTTTCCCTCTCCTGTCCTCGGGGAGGAGATAACTGTCTGTCTTGTGCACTCATTTATTGCTTACCCCGGGAAAAAAAAAAGTGTGATACATTAACACACACACACTCGCACAGTTACACACCCATCACACAGCACTTAACGCGTACTGTCCACATGCAGACACACACGGAGATAGCGAGTTAAACACTTGTACAGCTACAAATCAGAACAGACAATTAGTCATTGTGGGTTTTCCTTTTGCTTTGTGCGGCTTTCTGTCTGCATGGAAGCCTGCTGTGAGATTAGATGAAGTGAGAGAAAGCGCGAGGGAGGATGAGAAATCACTAAACGAGAGAAGGTATTATATAGATGGATGAAAAGCCTGGGTATTAGCTCGATTCTGGCTGCTAAATCTACCTGCTGGAGCCAAGGCTTTGTGCCGGTTTGTGGGTAGATCTGTTGATGCATCTGTGTGTGGAATTGCCTGTGAGTGTGCGTATAAGTACAGTATGTGAGCGGGCGTGTAGGAAAAAGTGCCAGTCAGTCGGCTTGTGATGTTGAGGACAGTGTTGACAGAGCATTTCTGATAGTCGAGCGCCTGTGTTCTTCAAACAGATCTCCTTATGAAGACTGCAGTCAGGAGGAAGAGCACTCACCACCGTTAACAGCTCTGACAAACCTTGTCTGTCTCTGCTCTGTGTGTGTGTGTGTGTGTGTGTGTGTGTGTGTGTGCCTCCCTGTGAAGCTTGCAGACATAAGGATCCTCACTTACAGCAACTGTGAACAACTCTGACAGACTGTATGTGCCTTCGAGAAGAACACTTCACACAGCTAGAACTTTCATTACTGTGTGTGTGTGTGTGTGTGTGTGTGTGTGTGTGTGTGTGTGTGTGTGCTTGTGTTGTTGCCTCCTCGTGAAGCCCGACACATACCGAACCCTTAAGACGACTGCCATAGAGCCGAGCCGCTGCCTAAAATACCTACATTTAATACCTGTGTTCTTCTAACATCCTGTCTCAACGTGCGGCTTCAGAAGGGCCGACTGCTCTCCGGAGCGATGCCGACACCTATCCGCCGATGCTGTCTGCTGCGCTCATGGGAAGTGTAGTTAAACAGCTATCACAAATGAACGGTGTTTACCTCTGCAGGGATGTTGTTGCCAGGTATCTCAGTGTGCAAGGAGTCTCCCATTAAATCTATACAGAGCTGTTGAGTCTGTGGCGGAGCTGCTGTGGAAAGGTAGAGCTCAGCGCATCAAGGTGTTAGGAGGCATCAAAGCCCGTCACATTGAAGGGATTTACAGTAAAAGCCTTTCTCCTCCATTCAGAAGCGTGTTCTGTCAAGCCTGCCTGGCAAGACTGGCTGACTCGCTGCAAAGTCGAACCGTTCGCAGTTGTCGAACTTAAGTGTTGGAAGTCCTCCTGCTGCAAACATATTTCTACTGTCTTAAGTAAAGTTCTGAATCAGCTGTGTTTCGATCCATCAAGTCTCATGTGAATGTCCTGCTGAAAGCTAGATGAGATGATTAAAAGCAAGATAAATCAGCGCCTTAAAAATGAACACGTCACATCTGGTTTGTACATAATCCTCCATAAAACCACAACCTCTTTGTACAAATTAAACAAAAGGTAACATATTAGTGAGGTTTAAAGGTGCTTGTACTGTAGATGGGTTTTACCTTTGAAGATCGAGAGGCCAACTCTTTCCCCTTTCTTCCAGTCTTTAGGCCAAACTGAGCGCATGTCGTCCTTGTTATACCTTCATATTTCGTGTTCAGGCAACAGAGCTGTATTGATCTTCTCATCTTGGCCAAGAAGCAAATGAGGGTATTCCCCCAAACTGTTCCTCTAACATCTCCATCCCTCTCTCAGCTCACTCTTTACCCACAAATCTAGCTTTCCTTACACAGGCTTAGTTTGAGATTTAGTTTTAGTTTAGCTTAAGCTTATTAGCTCTCGCACTTTCTCCTTCCCTTTGCTAGCACTTCAATCTTCTCTCCTCCACCATCCCTTCATATTCCACCTGCTGTGATCAATCAAAGTCAATTTTTTTTAGTTTGGCCAAACTTCATAAACAGTCTGATCCCATTGGTTTGCTTGTCATATAATATTTCATATAACAGCTTGTTCACCTTGTACAACAATGTCCATGTGTCCTTCCTTCCTGCCTCAGGGTGCTGTGATCACCCCAGCCGCGGCCATAGAGCCCAGTTTGTCTCTTCACCCCCCCAGTGTAATGGCTCCTCTCACCCAGCAGATGAACCACCTGTCTCTGGGCACTACAGGCACTGTGAGTCTCAGCTCTAACCTCCTCCAAACCATGTCGCTCTGCCCGCATGTGTGTGTTTTGAGCCTTTGAGTGGTAATACATTTTATATAATAAGTCTGTAGATATTTAAGCTGTAATTGAAACCACATAGCCACACACGTGGAAATTGCCTTTCTGAAATGTGCAGCGACCATGGGACCCAGCTAAACTATTACGTAATCTATTGTTGCACGTCTCATGGAAAAGTCAGACAGTACTTTTAATCCAGACATCCCAGTGGACGCATTGTTTGTGTCTGTATTATAATATTGTCTGTGTCATCCTTCTCTCCTCAGTACATGCCTGCTGCAGCTGCTGCTCCTATGCAAGGAACCTACATTCCCCAGTACACTGCAGTGCCTGCCTCTGCCATCACAGTGGAAGTAAGGGCAAAAAGTAGTTGTTTATTGACTGTATACCAACTTCATACAGCAGCTCCTATACAGGCTTTACAGGGCTGACCTGGCTTGAATATTGACTTGAATATTCTCTCATATTTTGCCTCTCAGATTAATGAGATGCTGGTAAATGATGCTGTGATGAAATGAGTCTAGATAATATCAGAACCATGTTGTGGTTCTGTGGGATCTGAGATGACACTAATTGTGCTCAACTCCCAAAAGCCAGACGAACTATTATCGAATTCTGAAATGAGTGCCACAAATTAAAAGAGTCTGCTGGAAGAGGTTGAACCCTTCACTTTTAATCAATACCAAGTGAATATTTGCCTTTGCTAAATTTTTTGGTTGTGAACTTTTATTCAGTGCTGTGTGGACCAGAGAGTCCTTAGTTCGCCTCACTTGTCTGAGGTTGAAAGATTGAAAGGCCTTTAACTGTGTTCCCGGTGTCAGGGCGTGGTGACAGACCCATCTCCACAGACAGCCGCCCCCTCCTCGCAGGACGCCAGCGGGCAGCAGCCTTTATCCGTGGAGAACACAGGAGATCATGCCACAGCCTACTCTTACCAGCAGTCTAAGTGAGTGTTGTAAATAGATGTCTGTCATTGCACTGCAAACTCTCTGTGCAGCTGCTACACAGTTATTGCTGTATTACTCCTGAGTTGCACGGTCAAGTTTTATTCAAGCTTGGTTCCACTGTTAAATTGATGAAAAAAAAGTCATGGCACTTCTGTTGAAAGTCGATGCCAAGTAGAAAGGAGGATGGATGCCAATGTGGTATTCTGATAGTATCCAGCACTCTGTGTGATAACCTAACTTGAATGTGCCAGAACTATTTTTACAAGTAGACTTGAAAGGACAAATACAAAGCAGCTCTTTCATTCAAAACACACCTTCTTTCAGTTTGAGAATTGTATTACTTTTACTTTGGTGATTTGACATTTTTTGGTAGTAATTCCAGTTTCCATTTTAAGATTAAAACTTAAAGGATTTCATACTTAACATAGCTAAATTTGTTCTCTACAAACACTGTGTACTACCTGTCTATGTAAACCCTTTAAGTCTCTTAATCGCCTTTCACACATGCAGCAACATTGCAGAAACAAGCACATGAATCAAGTAGATCACAAAAAAAACATTGCTTCTCTCACCTGCTTGTTGAATATTAGATAAATAACAAGAACATTGGCACCGGACAGAAATGGCTCCTCACCTGCCCCGTTCCTGAAAATTTTAAAAATGCACGTCCCAACCTCATCCCACCTTCTCCTTCTTCTGTTGAGTTTGGCATACAGAAGTGTTACATTACTGCCATCTGCTGGACCGTCCCTTGCCCCATCTACTCCGGCATTGCATGTGTGAAAAGGCGGCGATTTTCCTGAATGTATCTACATGTGTGAATACTTAAAATCATTGTGTCTAAAAGGTTATCGCAGCAATTTAACAGGCACCATGTGTGAAGGAGGTTTTAAAGGAATGAATGGAAACAATTGGAAACAGATTAGAGCCTGGCTACTCACCATGCACAGCTAAGGAATAGACCCTGACATATAAACTTCATTAAACCACAAATTTTACCCTTAAATAAACAAGATATGATTTGTTAATCAACAAGATTTAGAGGTGTTGGTATGCAGATTTTTCCCTTCTGCTTCCAGATTTAATGCTAAGCTATGCTAACCAGCTTCATATTTACCATACAGACATTAGAAAAGAGTCAATCTTCTGATCAAACTCTCGGCAAGAAAGTGAATAACCATATTTCCCAAATCGTCAAACTAGTCGTTTAAAGATTGTTAATTTAGCGTATGTTCATGGGAAAGGCTGATGTTTCAAAATAATATTGTTGGAAGAACACATTAAATGTTCACCTGCTTACAATTTTGAAACCTACCGCATCAGTGTTTGCAAAGGTTGTGATTTGCAAGTTAAATGAATCAGGCTGATGAGTGTCTCTATATAATGAGCTACAGAAGACGATGCCATACATATATAGTTGTTGCACAGACAAAATAATAAACCAATCGCTGTGTTGTTTTGCTCACAGAATCATGTCAACCTTTGTTTGTAAAACTGCCCCTGTCCATTTTCATCTTCCTCCAGGTTTTAGTCGTCTTGTTTTTCTGCCTCCCAGATAAGCTGCTGGTGGTTTCCTTTACACACAGCGGTTGGACACACAACGCTGTGCCTGCTTTAGAAACAGTAACAGTTTCCTCAGTCGTCCTTTCATCACTGACTTGTTTTTCTGTCTCCTTTAGATAACAAGATTGGTAGGAATCATTGCTGCATTGCCTTCAGAAGGACTGCACTGAGGCGCTGGAGACACGGAGAGAATCAAAATGAAACGGGGACAAAACAAAAAAAAAGAGGTGACATGGGCGACACTGAGGGGAGAATGCTTCCACTGTGCACAGGCACCAAATAAATGACAAAATGAAGAAAAAAAATCAATTATATTTCTTACCCGGTTGAACCAAGAAAAAGACAGAGGAAAAAAAGAAATGACGGTTTGCTGAACTTGAGGACAATGAAATCAAATGCAGTCTGCAACTTTGAGTTTATCATTTCTCACTGTGAGACTGGACTTTGCCTCCAAAGGAAAAAGAGAAGACATAGACTGAAATCTAAACTCAACCAACAAGCTGTACAGATAAAAAGAACATTTGAATGTGCAGGTAGATTTTCAGACTTTTTTTATTCAAAAAAAGGAAGGAAGCAAAGTCTAGAAGAAAAAAAAACAGATTGTCTTCCTTTGATATTAAGCTGCATTATTTTCATTCTTTTTATTATTTGAGTAGTTTTCTAGAATATCAATGTTTTCGTAAATCTTTATTGCCTTAATTTTCTCAAACTTTGGGAAAAAGTTTCCATAGTGTTGAATATTAAAAAAAGGACTGAGTGGTTGAATGATTTGAAAGGTATCTTGGAGAGTTTCCGAGAGCCTCTGAGATGAAATCTACAAAGCTATCTGTACAGGAATTAAAAAAAAAAAAGGTTGTATTTGTATGACGATGATTTTAAATTATGTGGTGCAGTGCAGCTGGTGTTGGTTGATAGGAAAAAAAACTTCTTTTATGCGACTTGTGGGAAGGGTCAATCCACTGCTTCCTGGAAAATGCAGTTAAGTTTAATCATGGGATAAAAGTTCTGTTTCTCCATCACATTTGTATTTTTTTGTTTGTTTGTTTTTGATTGCAGCATTTTTACCATCAAAAAGTTTTTGCTTTGCCTGCTTTGCTTGTCTCACTGCAACAAGAAAAGTTTAAAAAAAAGAAAAAAAGAAGAAAAAATTCTGACTTTGACAAAAAAGCAGAAAAAAAATGCTAGGATTTTTAAATGTGCAAAAAGCAATAGTTTTAGTAAAACTGTTGACAGTTTCTTGGGTTTTTCTTAACTGTTGAACAAAAGCAGCCTACAGGTGGCATATTTTATACCAAAGATGAAGAAACTAGGTAGTGAAGAGATCTTTCTTATGTTGCTTTTTCTTAAGTTTTTCACCTCTGAAACTGAGATTTTTCTTGCTTGCCGTGCTGCTGGCGTAAGCGCAGATTTTATCGGTGACTGAGAACACGCAGTAGGTCTTTAACACAACTGCCACGACCAGATTGTGCTCTGAGATTTTCTGTCTGTCACATGATCAAACGTGGAGATGAACTAAAGTGGTGCTGGACAGCTATGGAGAGACCAGACGCCCTGTGGAGGAGGTAGGTATATTATAGGGAATAAGTTGGTTTGCTGCTTCAATGGTGAAGAGGCCGATGATGCGTTACACCCTGTGGAATACTGGTGTGTACTCTTTAAGCTCGTGCACACACCCTCTTCAGGCTGCAATCTCAAATCCTACACCCAGACACTGAGACGCTGTAGGTCATTACGACAGCGAGCCAAAATGCTCTAGATTTAATTATTTTGAAATGCATAGCCTCAGTCCATACGACAAACTGTTGTACGCCGCTGTCTTGCCAAACACAAGCCATTTAAAATGTGAGCAGGCCGATGATCTCTGTTAAAGGAACGGGCATTTCCTGTTGGACAAAATCATTTCAGCTTATCTGTATTCTAAAAGCAGAGATATTTTGATTTCCTTTTTTCTCTTTGTGTTGCCTTTTTTTTGTCTTTTTTTAAGGAATTGATTATGATGTGTGAGCTGCTAAATACTTTTCATTATTGAGAATTTAGGTTGTCTTGTGTTGGGTGGGTGTGAAAGAGGGACACCTCCAGATTGACCATTTTAAGCCAAGTTAGTTATTGTTGTCCACGACTTGACCACCTAAAAACATCCTTCAACTCTCGGTCAAGTCAAAGAAGTTCCTGTTCCTGGTTGCAGCCCTCTCCTCTTAAATAGGTAAAATCTAGAAATGAGAATCTGAATTATTTTAAGGGCATCAGCTGTGAACAAAAAACACCAAGGAAAACACTTTGGACTTTAACTGGCTGACACTTGCTCTGAGGTTGCACCCTTGAAGCCCCACCTGCCTGACTTTCCACCAATGAAAGGAAGCTAATGGGAGATGGGGGGAGGGGCCAGACGGACACATAGAAGAAGCATGGTTCAACCAAAATCAAGCAGATACAAACCTCTATGGGAAAATAAATTATTGAAAGAAGAGAGAAAGTAGAAAAAGCGAGAACAAAAGTAATATTTATGAGATCTTTTTTTGTACAGGTGTGTAAAAGAAGATGCAACAGAAATAACTTTGATGATGCTATTTTTTTATTTGCTTGGTCACATGCCTCCCATGTCTTTCAAATTGTGATTCTGAGAGTGTCTGTAGAACCAGTGGATATTGCTGTAGTTTCAAATGTCTCTTTTTCTTTTTGTTTTCTTTTTAGACAAATCTTTCAATAAAAAAAAATGTTTCAAACAGTCAGTACTTATCATGTGTATTCTGCAGGTGCGGCACAGTGCCACCAGGGTGTGCTGTAGTACAGAGTATAAGGTAGGTAGTGAAGGTTGTTGGAGGAGGGGTTTGCTATGATTTTTAAAAAAGTCACCAGAGATTATACAGTTTCTCAGTTGACATGTATGAAACAGAGGAATTTAAATTTGAACAGGTGTGGCTATTCTTTAGTATCCCCTCTGTTTATTAATACGTTGATTTTGTAGATGGAGCCACCAGCTGTTCAAGTGTTAAGCTCAGGTAAATCCACTAGAAAGTTATGTTATGATGCGACACAGTAGCCACAATCTCATAAAACACATACAACAGTTAGTAGATCAGTTTATTACATACTGAACAGAGAGACTCATTATCAAAACAGGAGCAATACAGTCAGTGCGTTACATGAGAATCATGCGTAATTCTCTCCAGTGCAAAGACAACAATATGGGGGGGAGAAGCTACCGAGTCGAGTGCCATGTTTACAGAATATCAAAAGGCACACACACGCTTATTCATGCTGTTTTCTGTCAGAATTGATGTACCTGGAAATAAGTCGCTTCCTTTCGCCACAGAATTGAATGATCTTGTGAAAACTTATTTAACAATACTATAACAAGGACAGTACGATAATAAGAAAAATCTAACCTGCCTGTAAATGTTTTGAATGTATTGATCAAGTGTGTTTCATACACAGCTCAGATACACAGGCAGATTCATTGCTCCCTCTCAGAAAGAAAAAAAAGAATCTTTTATGCACATGTTGTCATCAGTGATTTAAGTCTGTAAACTAACCTCTGCTGATTGAAATACATCTCTCTTCACAGCCATCTTTCATAACACATAAACAACAACAAGAATAGATTGCACTGAAAGCTGGAAACATGTGGCTTGTCAGTGTTGACAGGACTTATCCTCAACACTATATTTCATTCTAAATAAGCCAATTTCTCAGACTACACCACTAACTTATCTTAGACCTTCACTTCCGATTTAGCCAATTATGTACATCTAAAATTTATCCTACAATTATCTGTTCTTTAAGTACAGAATGAAAACACATTTTGGGGTTTGATCAACAAAAGCTTAATAGCTTACAAAATAAATATGATGTATTTAATGGAACAAAAAATGGACCAGTTAGCTGCTGCCTGAAACTCAGAAAATAAAATTGATCTTTGCCTTTCGATCTATGAATTGTTTGCTGTAAGCTGTACTTCATGTAACACGTGTTCAGCAAAATCATAATGAAACATTGCTTATTCAACACATTTAGGGAGGTTTTCACTCAGTAGATGTGGAGTATTGTTGTGTGCTTCAGATCTATTCAGTGCAAAAACATATATAACAGAGCAAAAAAAAGCAAGATTTTGTCTGAGGCTCAGTGTGTGTGAGCTCACATATAGATTGTTATTTTAAGAATACAAGACGCCTTTTTGTCTGTAAAGCAACAATATTTCCATTTAGTGGAGCTTGAAAAAGTAAACATGAAAAGATAATTTCAATCTTTGTGAGTTTCCCTGAGGTACAAAATTTAAAAAGTGTTTTTAATACTTTTTAGAAGCGTCTCATTTTAACCGGTCTTTCTCTCATGTGAAGCCACCTCAGAGACTCTGGCAGAAAACACAGTGAGAGCTTTTCATATTGAGGTTTTTAAAAACTCTAATAACTGAAACAAAAGGTTGTAAATGGCTCAGGCTGAGAAAAAAAAAAACATTTTCATTAGTAAGTTTCAGTATACGTGTGTTGCTACATGCTACTGTAGCACTACTTACAGGAGTAGGGCAGCCCCCGAGGCTTACAATATCAAACCATTCCCTTTACGACTCGCAGCCTCAGAAGCAGGCGCGAACAAGGAAGATGAAAACTATGACAAATGTTACGATGGTGAGTGCTGAAAATAGAAAGACGAGGCCGGCAAAGACGGGGTTCGTCATGGGGGGGATCTCTTTCACCTCGGACGGGATCATGTTGGACATACTGAGCATGTAGCCCAAACTCCAACCTACGCTGGTCGTGTTCACCTGGAGAGAAGAGAAGAGAGTTAACATGTGTCAATAGTACTGGCTTCCACTCAGCTAACACATCTGTTTGTATGTCTGGAGAAGCTGAGACCATGCTCTGTCATGAACTTGCATAATTACAGCTATAGGGCAAAAGATGAGTCATAACACCCAAGACAACATCCCTGTAAAAAATCTAAAGTGTCTATTTGTCACTTGCTCTAAAAGGATCCTGCAGAACACACTGACTCTCTTGTTGGCTGGATTGGAAATTGGGAGCACAGCCAGCTGCTGAGGAACTTTTTCGCGATCGAGTCTAAAGGGTAACCGCCGCGCAATTTGGAAGCCCCGGCCGTGATGTGCGACTTTTTAATAGCTGCTATCTTTCTTTATGAGTCATGAGTGACAGACTGTCGCAGACAAGGAATCCCCCTCTGCTGAGGGAGTGCCATTGTGAGAAATGCTCCATATCCTCGGGGTGTCCCGCAGCGATACATTGCCTGCCTTTCACTCCGGCCTCAACTTTTTTGAGTACAGATAATGGGTATGTCAGCCATCCGTCTTTCATGGGTCCCAATGGGTGGCCTCATTCACACTGTATGTTACATGCTGCTGAACATGAAGCACAGTAACTCACTTAGACGACTGATGGTCTTAATTTTTTTCTTTGTATAACGTGGAAGCAAGGAGTGTCTTTTTGTTCAACTAACCTCTTTCTGGAACACAATGTTTTTCCAGGTCTCTTTGTCGAACTTATATCCGTCTGCCAGCAAAGTGAAGACATAGTGGGCTGCGTAACAGTAAGTCCTGAGGTATTTGTCAGAGATCCATTTCTTCTCTTGCTTCAGCTGAAAAGAGGAGAAGCAAAGATCAGAGTGCAGCCTGTGATTAGATACAACATGAATGAAATTGAACGCTAATTCCAGACTTTTTCTTTTGTAGTCAAAATTCAGATGAAAGACTTTGAGATCAAGGCGAGACGGAGATGAAACAATGGGCGATCAAGGCTGATTTCAATTTACAGTGAAGATCAAATAAAACTATAAAGAGGGAATTTTTTTGTGCATCAGTTTGAAATATCCACTCTAACATGGCAGAAATATTCATTGAGTTAACTTCTTGTTTAAAATAACTTAGCTGCAAAGGTGATCTCTACCATGTGTAAGTTTAATGTTCCCCGGACTAAAACTGAATTTGGTAAAGCTGCTTTTAGTTCCTCTGCAGCATCCTCCTTGAACATCTTGCAACATACACTGAAACTCAACAAAATGGTTTCCATTGGTCAGTTTAAAATTATGATTACCAACTACTGTACCTTTGAATGTAACTGCTTTTAATGGTGTTGTATCAATTGTTTATTGACTGTTTTTCTTGTGATTTTATATTGTTGTTGTGCTCTCGACATCATTGTAAATGAGGGCTCTCCCTCAATGATTCCTCGAGATTTAAATAAAGGTTAAATGAAATGAAATGAAATGAAATAATGCATATCTGTTAAGTTGTGTTTAAGTGCAGTTTGGACGTCATGTTTGAACCAACACTAAAACCACACGGAGAAGAAAACACCTGCTTCGTTCTTGAGGAGTGAAATGATGGTGGAATAAGGTTGTTGGTGTCTTTTCTTTCTTCTCAGCCTCTGTTGCACTTCCTCCTCTTATTACTCCAGCTGTACACCTACTGGAAGAACTCACCGTCGTCCAATGCGTGTGGCAGAATTTCGTAACCGAAGCGTTGAACTGATCGAAATCTGACGTGCCGTTCATCAGCAGCGCCCTGGCAGTGTAGAAGAATCCTGCATAGGCCTGTCAGGAGCAGCAGAAACATACAGTCATGTTTTTCATCTTCATCTCTCTTCTTGCTTCTGTCTTTATTTGCACTGAGCGTTACCATAAAATCTCCATTGACGGGCGGCTGCTCGACCCCGTTGAAGGAACACTGAGACGAGGAACAAGTCTTGAAATCAAATATGGATTTGACTATGCCGCCGCACTGGTCCGAGTCGCCAGTTCCCAACAGGAAGTATTCTTGATCCGGGTTGTAGCTTATTGGTTTCTTCGTGCACTCTGTGTCATAAATGGACGAAGCCTTCAGAGTGATGTTGAAGCCTTTAGGGTAGCAGGGGTTCATAATGTAGGCTGGGTCAGATGATGCCTGCAACGTTGAGCGGAGGAAGAAAATGTCAAAAGAGGGGATGGAGGATGAGGAGGAAATAAGAGAAAGAGGAACAGGAAGAGGGGCTGACATGGGCAGATGAGATAAGAGGGAAGAGTTGGACAGAATTATGCATTTACAGACACCATCTATACATAGAAAACATGACTTATTTCAGAGAATTATACATGATCACATACAAACTTTGAAGTTAACATTTTAAACCCTGCTGCAAATTTATACCCATAACATATTCTTCCAGCATGGCATATTTCTTCAGCTACAATTAGCGTTAGTTAAGCTATAAGATGCCAGAAATGCATTTCTCGCAGACAAGCTCGAAGACATTCACGAGCCGGTCGATACTCTTAATGACATAATGCATTCTTGACTTGTCTCCCTTTGCCTGTTAGCAACTCAGGGACAGTGGTGTTCACTAATCAATTCTTAACTGGGCTTTAATGGATTTTTTTCGTCAGCGCATGTTTTGCAGAAAAAGCACACATTCCTACTGTCATTGACACACAAGAACTTAAACTTGAACAGAGAAACATATGTATGGCCTTCGCAATGTCTTCTGCACACACACACACACACACACACACATGAAAAAGACAAAAAGGAAAAGCTGCATACCTGGATGACTTTGTCCAGAACCCTCTTCTCAGCCTCGTTCTTGCCGTAGCAGAGGAAGCTGTGTGTGTAAACATTGTAAGGATAACCGTACAGTTGGACATACATGTAGTCAGACCCCATGAGATCATCCTGGACCGCAAAGGCGATCTGTGTCGATGCTCCACCGAGGTCCATCGACCCGACTGTCTTTGCCCCTTCAGGGCGCATGTAGGTGTTCCACAGGTTTCTCTGCAGATATAAAGGCAACATGAACAATGTGACTTTGCACTGGCGTACAGAGAGCAGACAGGTCAATGACAGCGTCGGCGTGTTACCTCTAGGAAGTTTCCCATGAGGTAGTTGACGGTGATCCACCCATACAGTCCTTCTTCTTGGCCGCTGATGATGGAAGCGTTTTGGAAGTCGAAAGGCAAAGAGCTCAGGTATTCTCTGAGACTATCCAGGATTTCATTGGACCTCTTTTCATCCTTCTCACTTAGAGCAAAGCAGAAAACAAACATATAGATCTTTGCTGGAAAAAGGAGTAAACAGGTGCAGTGTTATTAAAGGAATAGTTTGATGTTTTCAGAAAATACACTCTTTCGCTTTCTTGCCAATAGTTTGATGAGCAGATTGAAACCACATTATCGTCTGTAAACAACTTATGAAGCTATGTTGATCTCACCTCCAATTTTCAGCAAGACAGCAAATAAGCACATGTTGCGAAATGTCCACTATAACACAACATCAAAAACCCATCAAGAAGAACTCACATCTACATATGGAATATTTGCATTCATACTGTTTTCTACATTAAAATGTATTGATCCAGCAAAGGGCAGAGAGGATGAAATCAGCAGCATGAATTTTATGACCTTTAAGGCTCAGTTATGCCACATACTTGCCCCAGGCTGCAGTCTGAACATGCCTTTAATTCTGATGACTTCCTGGTGATTTGGGGAAAAACCACGTACGAAATTAAATTGCCCTGATCCTTCCTGTCACTACACTATATGTGATGGCGAGAGAAAAACAAAGCTAACTTGTTTCAACACTTTCTTACTGCAGCAGTCTCATTCCAGCAGTCGCTCCCAGAAAGAGAGGTGTGGTTTTGTGTTTTTCAGCGGGAATGGTTTTGATGATGTCATGCATGCAGACGTTGAAGGCTTTCCACGATTCGTCGTCTTTCTTCGGGTCAACTTTCATCTCTGAGATACCATCACCTGTGGGCAAAATGCCAAGGTAAAATCACAGGTATTCACAAGTACAGGCACGAAAAACATGAAGGCTGAGTTTCAGTGTTTTTTAAGTGGAAAAAAGGACGATGGAGTCAAATTTTAGAATTCTCAATGAGATTTGGTTTTTATTTCTCTTTCTAATCGTTTCAAGCAATTTGCAAACTCAATTCTAGAAAATGCAGAAAAGTGAAAAAGTGCTCTTCTTGTTTTAGAGGCTCACCAGCGACTCGACAGTCCTTCATCTCAGTCACCACTCCTGTTTCATTCTCCTTCTCCCCCGGCCACTTGTACAGGTAAACGTTGGAACGAGACGAGCCCGAGTCTATCACTATGCCATACTGTAGTGGAAAGGAAAAAAAATCATGTTAAATCATGTTACAGGATCACATTTTTTTATTTGAACTGAACTACACACAGGCCGCTGCGACCCCCCCACCACCCTGCCAGCACCCCTTTGAAAAAACCCACACATGGTCAGTCAGGACTGCCATTCATCACTGAGCTGACTGATGAGGGGACCTCTCTCCTTGACCCTGACATCTGGATAACATCAGGCATCATAACCACAACTGAGCATGTGGGGGTTCAGTTACTAGTATGTAATCATACTAATATGTAGTATGAACTATTACTTTAAGAGAAGATGATCTACAGCCAGAGAGGTTTTCTGCACATCCTTATGTATATGTGCATGTTTGTGTTTACCTCTGTGTTATACTCTTTAGCCCCCCATGTGTCCTGGATGACAGCGACAGCAATAAGGGCAGCAATGCTGATCAAGAGGAGGAGCACCACCACCGCTATGCGACACTTGTAGCCCATTTGCCGTTTGGAAGCCATTTCCTGTTGGTAAGACATGGGTTAAAAAAATAAATAAATAAATAAATAAATAAATAAAACCAAGTGTGGTTCTCACTAAAAGCATTTTAGCTCTCAAAGGGATGACGTGTGGAGTGAAAAGTGATGACGGGCAGATACAGTAGGCTTTATTTACTTAAGCTGGGAAAGAAATGTTATCATCATTAATAGCACTGATGGAGTAAGTAATACCACATAACAAACACATAATAGGAAACAAAATCATAAGATTGCCTTATCATATCTTTTTAGATAGATAGTTAAATAGATACATAGATAGATCTCCACAGCAATGGCACAAAATGAAATTCATTGTTGAAATTTGTTGTATGTTTTTATGCAACGAGAATACAAAGGTCTTGCTGATAATGATTCTTTGAGGAAGGTGAACTGAGGATTCGACTGGCGGAGATGTGATTTAGGAGAGTTTTGAGACTCTTCGGTTCCTAGTATGATTAAGTGCTTCCAGTTTTTGAGAGCTTGCCATTCAGCTAGAAGAAAACGGCTTCTAAGAACAGAGCTGTTCAAAAGCCAGCAAGTAAAATCTGCTGCTGTCTCGTGGAGCCTTTAGCCTGAAAATCTCAAAAGGATTTGGTTGTGTTGTTAATATAAACTTGGAGAACATGTGCAGGTGGGCTGTAATGCAATAACCATAATCCACCTAATTCAAAACACCAATCGGCAGAATTTGTTCAGGCCTTAAGCAAGGGCTGCAAAGTGTATGGGTGTAGAGCTAAAACACAACATCCAACTTCAAATTACTGCCACATTTCAACTCTTCCCACTGGACAGGGAAACCTGCCATTGACGATCAGGATGTTTGTTTTGTGTTTAACTCTTTCGAAGGGCTATAGAAGAAGCAGCCAGAGTTCAACAGTAATGCTAAAATCTAGAAGAAACAAGCTGAGTAAAACAAACTGACTTTTTCAGTCTGACCTTGCTCATAAACATAAGGTGCAAGAAACGTCTCTGTTTAAATTTTGAACGTATACTCAGTGACAGAAAACAGTGTTTCCTGCCAGATCCACCACGTGCATCAAAGGCAAACATGCAAACAAGCAGTAAGTTAAAAAATATCTTGAGTGCATGTTGTTCTCATATATAGTCACATGTGCATTTCTCATGTCATCATATTAGAAGCTGCCATCACAGGGTCGCGCTCAAACTGTAACACGAAACTCGCCACTTTGTCACTCACACTTTTAAACTCACCAAATCTTTTTCCATTCTAATTTCTCCTGGCATGCTTTTAACGCATTAGTTACTCGACTGTGCACGTTATCACTGGTATGTTCAGTATGTGAAGATTATCTTTATTTGAGCTTAGCAGTGTCGTGTTATGTAACATCAAGGGTTGAATAATTTCATTTTTAAACAGTAAGACGAGGAAAACATCGAGCCGTGAAACACATTAATGGATACAAACAATGACACAGAGGTGGATATTATTCAACCATCTCCTGCTTAAACTGGTCGAGCTGCCACATCATGCTCTTTCCACCGGTGTGTGGTCATCGCTGATTGCGACATGGTAATTACAACCTTGTGTCGGGCTTTATTGTCTCAGCCTTGTCATGACTGTTATTATTGGACTGTCAAACACTTAGTGAAGCAGCACCGCAATTCTCCGTCTCCTTCTCGATCGCTCATTTCTAAGTTTCTTCTTAAGCTCTATAAACCCCAAAAATAAATATTTGACTTCTCCGTTGTCAGCCGGCTGTAGCAACACCGCAGTCACAGTGTTTGTTATTCTTTTAAAATACAGCATTTAGTTACCACTGCAACGGCGAGCCAGCCAAAGCTGTTCAACAAGGTGTGATTACGACCTGGGGACATGACAACAAGGATGTCTCATGTCTCTGGCACATTCGACCTTTAGTCTGCTTCGCTGTCTGCTTGTGACGTAATTGGTTGTTCAGTTTGGATGATTTCACCTCATAACTACGAGCCAAATATTTGTATTTTCTAAGACTTGTTAAGAGATTCAGGGACACTGCAGGAAGCTCAATTTTTTTCAATTTTTCCACCAGAGTTTTATGACGAACATAAGAAATCTGGCTTCACCTGTCGGCTGGTGGTTAGTCTGCTCCTTAATATCAGTGTCCTGCTGGCTCCAGGCTGCTTGAACAATGTCAGTGATTTTCAGTGGCCGTCCATTATAACAGTTCAAACTTACACGCTAGTAACCGCACTTTCAAATAACAACTTTCAAGGACTGTAATTAAGTTTGTGAAGAGTGCTTTACTACAACGAAAGCAATGGTAATTCAGTTTCTCCCTTTTGTGCAACTTGTGTTTTTTTGTCTTTTTTTTTAAGAAATAATTTCTCTCTAATTTTTTTTGAGTGTTGATTTTTACTTCAATAAACCTCACATAATAAATTCTAATTTGGGGAAATTAGACTTGAACCAGTGAAATGTGGAGACACAGTAAAAACAAGTGAGCTAAGCAGAGACTGGAAAGTTATTTACTGTCATTTTGAACTCCGTACTTTGCCTTTTTGAGTGTGTGCAAAAATCTTACAATCCTGTGGTTTTTAATACCTAAATTTCCAGTGTACTTCTTTGAATGGATAGTTGAAATAGTTCTAGAAATTCCTTAATTTCTGGCCTGAGTAATTATTCATTTGCACTTTTACACTGAGACATGCAGCTTTCACAGTGTAGTAGATTTGGGTTGCCTGGTCCAAACCCACACACACTGTGCAATATGGACCCTCTGGTTATCACCCACCATGCACAACATCCCACTCTTATTCTTCATTTGTGCACAAGATAAACAAAACACATTATGCAACAGAAAACAGGTTCTTCAGTTCTATCAAAATTATGGGTCAACTGGAGGGATCAGCGAGCTAAGCCTTAAGTCTCAATTCAAGTTCTGCATTCAACACTGACAACACCCACAGTATCCCTTTAAAGGCAGCCATGTGGAGCTGGGAATTAAATGAGTCCTACATATTTGCACATGTTGTTGCCTCTGTTTGCAGGGACACATGCACACACAGTAGATCAGATCAAATCATACAACACAGCAAACTGACCCACACAATAAGAAATAACTTTGTAAAATGAAGGCAAGTTTTGAACAGGTAAATAAATGCATGTGTGTTTCTGTGTGTGTGGCAGAGTGAGAGAGAGAGAGAGAGAGAGAGAGAGGGAGGAGGTGTGTTTGCTCCTTACCTTGAAGAGCTGGTTTGTAGTTCCTTGTTGGGAGTGAAATGGCTCTGAAGAAGGGATGAACACACACACAGCAGGAAGCAGGGGAGCACCAAAGGAAGGGAGAGACAGAGATAGAAGAAGGGAGTGTGCACTGAGTGGGAGAGGTCCAGAGAGTGATTGGCCCACAGGAACAGGAGTGGTGTACCCCAACAAACACAGAGTGAGGGAGAGAGTGAAGGTGGGAGGAGCAATGTGTCCAGCCTTCACCACTCCCACCAGAGCAGTGAGGCAGAGCGGCCGGCCGGCGAGTGATGCAGGGCTGTTCCTTGCTCACTGTGTCTAATGATTAAACACAGATACTTATATGTTTGAAACAATGTGAGAAGAGGAGCAGTGCTTAACTTAATTGATGTAATCAATATGATAAAGTGCAGAGTGGACGACTATCTGCTGCAGGAGTTATCACAAAGTCAGCTCTTGCTTGATGGGCCTGAACTGGAAGGAGCAATGAAAAGTACAGGATTGAGCCCTGTCCAAACAATCAAGGATGTGTTGATACCTGCAGGCTCCCACTTCCATGTTACGTTGAGGTTCTCACAGTCAACACTATGAGTCATTAAACTGCGTAACAAAGTAGGACAAACGGAAAACTGCTGTTATGCAGCGTGTTTGTTTTGATTTCAGATTCTAATATTAAAAAAAACTGAAAGCAGGCTTTTAATTGTGTGCGTGTGTGTGTGTGTGTATCAGTGTGTATGTGTGTAAGTGTGTGTGTGTTTGTATGTGCATGCAGACATGGGTTTAGATTTTACAGCACTTTCTGGAAACATGAGAACAGCTTGCATTTATGTGTGTCTGTCTGTCAAACATCCCATTAGTGGAGTGGAGAGACGTCTGAATGCATCTGCCTTCAAAGTCCAGATCAATGACCGAAACGACTTTTACCAGTTCGGGCAACATATCTGAACATTCCTGAACAATTAGACAGTGAAACACTCCCAGTCGTTCATTCATTCGTTTGTTAATTTAATTATTCATTATGGCAGCCACCCATTGCCTCCCATTTACCAACCTCTATGTGCAGGCAACAATTAACTCCAGCGCAGGAAGTCGGGCTGCCAGAACGCCTGAATTTAACCAACACCACAATGCTCTCCTAACCGTATGTCATGGTCAATTTACTAGGCACAGGGGGCGCTACTTAGCCTCTGAAAACAGCTGTATAATGTCTTCTGTGGCTCTGGTGGAGCTTCATCCATTCTGAAGAGATTACTCAAGGGAAATGAGAATGCCAGCTTCATCAACTCAGTTGCATTATGGGAACGGTAGGGTCCAGAGTATTTGGAGCTTGACCCAAAACATTGTCCTCTGCTGCTTCAATCTTTCAGTTCTTCCTCAAAATCAGTCTCTTGTGACTCCAGTTTGGTTATGGAGGAGCGATACTAAATTGCTGGAGTGTAACTAAATAAGTGCTGTGTAAGTTCATACACTCATTAACACATTCATCAAACTTTAGTGGCATTGAGTGAACATTGTATAGTGAACACTTTGCACTTACTGTATGTACAGTGTGAACAATTAGCATATAAGTTCAATACGAACATAACTTCACAAAATATCAGTCTACATTTTTCAGACATGTTTAATATGATATGAAAATGCATTTAGCTAATGCAATATATATATATTAATGTAATGCAGGCAAAACTGTTGCACTCACACACCTGCACACTCCCTAAAGGTCCTCAGTTCTGCAGGGCTCTTTATTAAATTGTCAATCTAAGTCTTGTGCTAACTGCAGGCTTCGGTCTTCACTGAGCGAAGTTAACCAGGAATGTGAACGCAAAACACACAAGGGTGTGAGGATCTTGCAGCTGGTCTGGCTCTTCTGCACTTTTGCTTTCTGCTATTTGTCATATTCTTGGATTCTTTATTTTATTTCTCATTCGTTTTGGAGTAATACATTATGGGACTGGTGTTAGTGCCAATAATGTTTTGATTTTACAGTAACACCACATATGCTTTCCAGCTTCATCCAGTGTCCAGAGATCCTTTCTTTCTTCTCTGCATCGCTTTATAAATCCAGTGTGTTCCTGAACATTTCACCACGTTGATGGTCTTCAGGTATCTGGACTGTCTACAGAGAAGACACTGATGCATCCACTCAAAGTGAATCACATCAGTGTGAATGACGATAAACTATTTTTAGGTGCCTAACGTGAGAACTGAAACCTACTGGATGAAATGAACCGGAAAGACAGGATGCGGAAAATTAGATTTGCACTGAGAGACGAAATAGAAGAAAGGCAGAGAGCTCCTATTTGACTTGAGGTGTTTCAAGCCTCCTGGATACAGTTAACAGCTTCTTCATCACCACGTTTTGCTGGTGCATCGCTACGTTTCTTGGCACATTACCACAACTGGTCTTTTAGTGGAAGATAATGAAACAATCCACAGAAATGTGTATCATGTTACCTGCATTCGCATGCACGTGCATTATATACAAACAAAATGGGGCCTGCTGTCAAAAGCGTTGCATAGTATTGGTCAAAACTCCACATTGCAGCTTTATCCTTTAAGTTTCAAAGAGTTGTACTTAATATCCTAAAACCTAATTATTTAATTTGTTTTAAAAGCAATATCTGCATGTGGCAGCTACAGCGTGTGTTGAAGGTCTGGACATCAGGAGCACAGGGAGGAGGAGGGTGCTCGAGCAGCAAATTATATAGAGACAAGAGCAAGAGATGCGACATCAGCACCAGTCAACATGATCCCAGGAGGATGAGGACTTTGAGTCCAGTCTCCAGGGTCAAGGTTCAGGCTTAAAAAGGCTCACTGAATCTGGAAAAGCCATTTAGTCGTATATAAACCGAATTTTTAGGAGGCAGACTTAGGACCCTGCTCGGTTTACACTGAGCAGTAAAAACCTAATGAAGACTTTTAGCGACTGTTGACTTGAGAATGTGAGAACAGTTTTTGCACCTTTTGCACAAAAGAAAGAATAAATTGTGAATATTTTATTCCGACTTTACTGAAATATCATGAGTATATCAAACTCTGAGCCCAGCATTATGTAACACAGCTATCATTTTACCTTCGTAAATAAGGCGCAACCAGTGGGCACTAGCTGCCTGCGGTGGGACATCAGTCCACAGAAAGTCATGATGCTTTAATGGTGAAACATTTCCAAACCATTTTCAAGCATCTGAGGCAGTCTATACGGCGCTGCATCACATTTTCTCTGTTTTAAGGGCACCCATTAGTGAAGTGCATCATTGTGTGTTCTACAGTGGAAGGGCACCCCAGAGGGCACTTTTGCAGTCTTTTTTTTTTTTTTTTTTTACATTTGTTTGTTCAGTCGACCGAACAAAGACAACAAAAAGCAGCGACCAAACCTCAGAGACGACCACAAACGTTTCACGCTCACGTGCTCAAAAAGTGAAAACTCATTTTTTTTAAAGAGGCATCACAGAAGGAAGAATGAATTAATTTGTCCAACAAGCTTGTTTATAAGTTAGTTTTAGTTTCAAACTTATTTGCATCAGAGAAAAGACTTTAACATGCTTTGACAACAACATGCTCAAATATTATAAGTTACAAATGTTCCCTTTTTAGCCTTCACTTTGGTCAGTTGTTGATGGAAATGCAGCCATCACAACCAATTCTTAACTGATAATTTTAGTAAATGAAAAGAGGTTTTTTTTAGACATTAAGCTGACATTTACTGTACCTTACACTGTGTATCGCAGGCGCAGAGATGTGAAGACAGGACTTCCTGTTCTCACTTGACATCCACAGCTGATGATGTCATATAATGAGGTAATTTCTGCTTGCGGTGCTAATATCTGAATATTATTTCTCAAACTGAAACCACAGACAGTGATTTTATATCTGATCACACCAAATGCAAAAAAATTGCATATTTCAGTTCCCACAAGAAAAATGAACACTTCCTCATTTTAAACTTACACTGAGCTCTTCCTGTTCACACCTACAGTCTTGTGGTGAGCAAGAAAACTGTCACAGCAGAGGCCTCCTGTGAAAGATGTGCCACAGTAGCTCGCAACATTACCAACTATACATTAAGACTGCTGAGATTTGGAATGCTGCCCGGAGAAGTTCCCGCTAATTGTATGTGTGTCTGAGTCTGTGCTTTCAAAATGCACTCCCGTGAACGTCTGCCACAGCCCGGGGGAGGAAATGTTGTGGCCGTGTTGTGGCCAGATCAATTAGAGGACAGAGGCACTTCAAGTCCACAGAAAGACCCTGAGCTTTGTAATTCAAATATATTCAGTTTGTACAGTGGTTGATAATGGGGCTTGTTCCATGTTCTTCTCTTGCTGTCAATTGATTTCTTTCTTCTTTGCTTCCTTTCCTTGATGCTCAACATTTGCCAGATGTCTTCCCTACATGTCTTTCCTTACTTACACACTCTCCCTCTCAACCACAACATAAACGCAATGTAATTTGTTTGATGCATTCAATTATTCTTTTACAGCACATGAAAACTGATCTGATTCTGCAGCCATGCTACTGAAATGTATTTACTGTAAGTCAGTATCATGAGGCTGCTATAAAACTTGCATTGTTATAAAAATTAATATACTGGTGCAGTGGTGTGCAAATTGATAGATTTTATTGATAATGAAAACTCACTCTGGTCACAGTTTAGAAGATCTGTCTTGACCAATGATGGTGTCTCGCTCTTCTGTGAATCAGAAAATGAGAGAGAAACATTCTGAAGTATTCTGCTGTCTCATATCGACAGAGA
Source organism: Centropyge bicolor (assembly GCA_037975185.1). Lineage (NCBI taxonomy): Eukaryota > Metazoa > Chordata > Actinopteri > Pomacanthidae > Centropyge > Centropyge bicolor. Next base: position 170,043 of record JBBMOC010000032.1, on the reverse strand, counting down.
GTGACCCCCCTCTCGTCTCTAATGTGTGGGTTTCTAATGTGTGGGCTGGTGCACTTTAAACCCAGCCCCCTTCATTCGGCTTCACCCTCCAACCCCACCCCACCCCTACATCAATCCCAGCTCATCAGGGCCCACTCCCTGCGGTAGCCGCTGTGGAAAACTGCTTTTCGGGTACTGACGTAGCCTTTGCATAGTAAAGGAGACGCTCTCCTGTGCCACTGATGTTACAGAGACACACCCCCAGGAAAGATGTAACACAAGCCCACAGCTCCTGCATACTAAAGCTGCGAAATAACACTCATCACACGACTATTGAATTACCGAAAAGGAAACACTCATCCTAATAGAATTGTGAGTCTTGGTGTTAACAGCAATCAGTGCACGGTTCAACACCATCGAATGGTGGCCATGTAACGTGATCTCGGAGGTCTCGAGTGTAGTTGTGACTTCAGATTCAGTTATGCGCTTATTGTAATGTTTTCCCATCTGATGCCTCCCGAGTGAAAACATCACTGTGGCCAGAATCCAACCAGTAAACCTCAAACGCTGGATGTATGGAGGCTGCTGAAGCTAGTGTGCAGTAAAAAGCAGAGCTGACATCATGTGCTGGACTGGAGTGTAACACTGGGACTCCAATAACGAGTTGGTGCATTATCTTGCATTGTGTCAGGATTTTATGGGGTGTTCTTGTCAAACATGAGCAAACCAACACTTAAAGAATTAAAGCATATAGTCATATACTGTAACCTCATAGTCATTGCTTCTTTTGAAAGTCAGACAGCTCAAGTTGAAAATTAAGACTGTTGAAACATTTTTGGATTGCACTGTAGTTAGGTGAGAACATTTTTATTTATTTTTGAGTTACTGTTATTATTTTTGAGTTACTGTTTGCCTGTTTCTGCTGCTGTGACAAGTAAATTTCCCCTAAGGAGGATCAATAAAAGTTATCTGATCTTATCTTATTATAGCTAGAACCAAGAAGAGCTGGGGTCAACTCACCAATTCAGCAGCCACATACAGCAGCAGGTCACCTCTGTGTGATGGTGTTCGGATGTAGACGAGCTCATAAAACATGCACACTGAAATATACTCGTTTATGTATTCAATACTGACATTTAACTGACTTCACTGCTTAGGCTTATTTTGAAAAATGACAGTCTTTATGTTCCTGCAAATAAAACATGTGACTCTAGAGTGAAATCCTGCTCACCTGTCTCTCACACAGGTTTACAGTGCAGTAAGCCTAAATCCTGTACCATGTCTATTTGTTTACAGATTATAAAGACCCAACCTGCGGAAGGGTGAACATTTACACAGGGCCAAGAAACCCGTGCTACACCCCTGAGCACAAATATTTGATGGTAATTGAGTTGGCTTTGCTCTAGAAGATACTCCTCAGCAGTTACACAGCAATGTAAGTTTATCCACTTTCAGCTGCTTTACTCGGTGAAGGTACTGTAATCGACTGTACACAGTGAAGTCTACACACAACACACAAATAGAGTAACAGTGCCTTTACATAGTATGCCACAGTATATTTGACCCAAAGACATACTGGCCATGCAAAGGGCAGGTCATGTATTAGACCATATCCGTTGGTGTCAGTATCAACAGCATATTTTGGGATGTGGGTCATCCAATGACAACTGCGTGGGCGTCACTTGATGGAAGTTGTGACAGGCTGTTGTGGCAGCATGTGTGATAGTGACCTCTTGTGGGGAATCTGAGCAACTGCAATTCTAGAGATATTCATATTCATAGCCATTGGAAACACATTTTTTTGTCGGCAGCATTTATGCAACACATATATACAGCAGTGCATTGAAGGAGAGTATTTTTGAAATATGTTACACAAAGTATAAGTAATTAGCAAGTGATAATGAATTACATTTGACCTATAGAAATAGGTCAATACATTTAGGCTATAGTTATTCAATAGTCTATCTGGACTTTATTCAATTCACTTTAAGAAAAAAAAAGTCAGGATTTGGAAGATTATTTTACCATTGATAAAACTTTTATAGAATCAGGTTACATGATGGGACTTATTTGTTCTATTAAATAATATTGTCTTTGGAAAGTAGCCATGATAAAAACAATTCTAAATAATGAATAATAACAAATAGATAAACAGACAAGGAATTAATACTTATTTTTGTGGAAGAGTTAAAAATTTTAAATTAAATTTAATCACTTTATTGGACGCCTATCTCTATAACGCATTATAAATGTATTTATAATGCGTTGTAATGACATTATAGCACTGTATAACTGTAGTTATAAACACTCATATTTATGAGTACTCATAAGCACTCATATTGCTTTATAGCAGTAATCATAACACATTATAAAGCATTTTATCATCACTTATAAGGCCAGGTATTATAATACATTATAACTGTCGGCAACTCACTGACAATTCCCACATAGATAATGCATTATACATATATTTATAATATGCTAATAAACGAGTATAACTATCATTATAAACACTCATAAATCATCATAAGGCGTTATAACAATGAGCATAACACATTATCGAGCATTTTATAATGAATGGCTTATAAGGTCAAGTATTACAATACTTCATGATTGTTGGTCCCTTGCTAACTGATTTTTGTTTCAAGGATCAAAGGGTATTATAATTATCATAGTTGTCATATATTAAAACTTTATAATGCATTATAATCACTGGTATAATGCATTATAATCACTGGTATAATGCATTATAATGTGATTATAAGTTACTCTAAATAGTCATTGGGCGCTTCAAGTAAATGAATGATGAAACTGCTCAGGTATAGGCTGATATAACACATTACAAGCTGGTCATAAGTCACTATAAGTGGTTTGCTTCAAGAAAAATACACATCTTTTAATCTATGCAAGAACAACACAAAACATTGCAAAATTTATTTTTTATTAACAATGTGACTCCTTCAAAAAAGTATGTGAGTATGTGATTTGTTTGGCTGATCTTTTTTACATGTTTCAAATTGATTTTAAAACTACTCAGAAGCAGTCAACGTTTCATTCTGAGCATGAAATCGTTGTTTTTCACCTTTTGTTGGAAAGTCAATCAGTCGACCCCACTTCGAAAAAAACGCTGATGTATAGTCTGTGATTTTTTTGGCTGATTTTTTTACATTTTCAAATTGACTTTAAAACTACTCAGAACCAGTCAACGTTTCAGTCTGAGCATGAAATCGTTGTTTTTCACCTTTTTTTGAAAAGTCAATCAGTCGACCCCACACCGAAAAAAACGCTGATGTATAGTATGTGATTTTTTTGGGTGATTTTTTTGCATGTTTCAAATTGACTTTAAAACTACTCAGAAGCAGTCAACGTTTCATTCTGAGCATGAAATTGTTGATTTTCACCTTTTTTTGGAAAGTCAATCAGTTGACCCCTAAAATTCAGTGAGTGGTTAAGTTGATAAACAAAAGTTCTTCAAAAACGAAACAAAACAAACAACAACAAAATAAACCTCCTACATCTCAACACTTTTTGTGCGTCTGCCTTTTTTTTTGTGATAACCTATGCTTTTATTTGTCTGTAGATTAATGCATTATGTTCTTTTTTTATGTGCAGACCAAAATAAACTTCAAACAAACTTCAAACAAACTTTCACATTCACAGTGGAACTCATATCTCAATTATAACATTCACAGTGAGTGGATAGATAGAGTAACTTATAATCACATTATAATGCATTATACCAGTCATTATAATGCATTATACCAGTGATTATAATGCATTATAAAGAGTTTTAATATATGACAACTGTGATAATTATAATACCCTTTGATCCTTGCAACAAAAATCAGTTAGCACCTTGACCTTATAAGCCATTATAAAATGCTCTATAATGTGTTATGCTCATTGTTATAAAGCCTTTTGATGATTTATGAGTGTTTATAATGATAGTTATACATGTTTATAAGCATATCATAAATATATGTATAATGCATTATCTGTGTTGGAATTGTCAGTGAGTTGCCAACAGTTATAATGTATTATAATACCTGACCTTATAAGTGATGATAAAATGCTTTATAGTGTGTTATGATTATTGCTATAAAGCATTATGAGCATTTATGAGTGTCTATAATAAAAATATATAGTTATACAGTGCTGTAATGTCATTATAATGCATTATAAATACATTTACAATGCGTTATAGAGAAAGGCGTCAAATAAAGTGTTACCAAAATTATTATTATTATTATTATTATTATTATTATTATTATTATCATTATTTCAAAATAGATAGATAGATAGATAGATAGATAGATAGTTCCTCTACACAACATCTGACGTTTCACTCAATGACCTAACAGAGTCAAAGCACATATTTTATTCATGGAGGTCACTCAGGTCAAGTACTTGAACGAGGACCTCTGTAATAGCTTTGTTTTGTCCCGTGTGTCCCATCATCCTAGTTTACAGCTGAGTCTGAACAAACAGGCCGTATCTCACATAAGATATTTCTTTATTCGTCCCACATCACAGATCTCAGCTTTTTCTCAATCACCTGTATGATTGTAGATGTTTTACAGACCACATGAATTACTACAGCTTGAGTCTGCCTACAACTATTCTTGTCTCAAAGACCTGCAGAATGATCTTAATTTAGCCTTTGAAAGCCTTTGAAAGCAAGTGAATGAGCCAGTGCTGTTGAACAGGAACCAGGGGCTAAGAATTAAGCTCTAATACTAAATCCTCATCTGTATTTATAGAACAGCGGCCTTTGTCTTCAGGGATTAGGATACTCAGAGGAGACTGAGTGGCACAGCATGTTGGTTGGTGTGTGTGTGTGTGTGTGTGTGTGTGTGTGTGTGTGTGTGTGTGTGTGTGTGTGTGTGTGTGTCTATGCCTGTCATCTTTAATTGAGTACACTGCAGTAGAGGAACAGCGGTACTATATCTATGCATGTTTACAACTCCTACAAATATACTGGCAAAGATAACCTTTGATTGCATCCAACAGTTTGTCATGGATGTTTTAATGTGGTGGAGAATCATTACAACACACATTAAACAAACAATGATATGATCAGTCTCAGGGTTTCTGAGGCGGGTAGCTTATAGCTCCTCAACTCACTGTCCTACTGCAAGATACAATCAAATATTATCTTTGAGTCTTTACCTTTCAATCTTGAATGAGATTAAAATAATCCAGACACCATGCAGACTACAGTAGACTTTATTGAAATAAACCCATACCATTGCATGAAGCACACAGCCAAGCCAAAGCAAAAACACCTTGATCAGCAACAGCAGCCAACACTGACACAATCTCATGAATCAACAGCAAATTTTTGTGAGGTCACGCCACCGATTCAAGACATACTGTGGATGTGGACAACAGGCAGGAGATTAGTCTTCTTGTTTATCCTGAGAAACTGTCTTAAATCTTGAGGCTTGAACTTAAACATACTGTATATGACGTCAGACAAAATTGTTCCTAGATTCCTGGTACACACAATGCTAAACTGGAATGACTTTATAGGCACCGGATCAGTGTGTAGTCAAAGAATATTGAATGTGCTGTCTTCTAACTCTACTCATTTGATCATTCTGTCTGAACACAGAAACATACTATGCAGTTAGGTGATTATATGTTAAATCTTTGTCACACATATATTTCTAGTGAATGGGAACAAGAAACAAATAGTGGTCCTGTTTATCCCAGAAATCTCATCATTTCACTCTCAACTGATTTACAGTGAGTGATTGTCTTGTGCTAGTGTTTTGCACTTGATATGAATTAATATAAACTCTGTAAAAAAAAACAAAAAAACAATGATAGGTTCTTGCAGCCATTATATATATTAGACACAACTAATTTTGCTAATGAAGTCAGAAATAAATTAATGCACTTATAAAAGGGGTTTAACCTGATAATTTAGAACCTCACATGTTCAATAACTAGTTCAGCTACACAATATATAGCCAAGCTAGTACTGTGATCTATTGATGAACTTTGTGAATTTCCCCGCTGTGGGACTAATGAAGGGATATCTTATCTTATAATCTCATTTATCTGACATAGTCACAAAAATCTATTTTGTAATAATAAATTAATTTCTAACCCTTTACTTAAAGCACCTCACTGCTCACCCACAGAAAATTGCACACACACGGACACATACACAATGTGCAATACATTCATTGCAGAACTGCAATTGAAAAAAATTCAGCCCAAAGAAACCAAACTGAACTTTGAATTTAGCTCAAACCAAATCTTACACATTGAAGACACCGAGGTGGCATAGAAGGTAAAGACAGGTCTGCACGGGGAGGAGTCCATTATGATGAAGAATCAGCAAAATAATAAGCATTGCTTACTAGACAGGATAACGTGGCTGCAGACAGAAACACACCTGATTGCTAAGTGAGCTGTGAAATCATTGTTCATTCCCTTTTATAACATTTTACATCTGCAACATAAAACTCAGGATTCTAGTGCTAAATTTGGTCCTCGTTTCGGCCTCAGAGTGGACAGCCCCAAGCCAGACTTCTGGTCAATGATTGGGCTCCTGCAGAAGCTCAAATGTCAGCTGTGTGATGTGGCGCCATGCGTGTTGGATGTGGCGTGACTCGACTTTGCGTGAGCAGACGGCGAAGCGCAGGACGAAGCGGCCGGAGAGCTGGCAAGGCACCAGGTGGATTACTCTGCTCTTGGTGATCCTTTTCAGCAATTCCTGGTTCAGCGCATTGGAACCCTGAGAGGAGAAAGCTCAAGTTTTTTAAAATTTTCAAATCTTTTTGTCCAGTCTACTAGACACTTCAGTTACTAAACTGTTGGTCATGTTGCATTTTATCATATTTGTTAACTGCCTTATGGAGCTCTATAGTCACTCAGACTTACCTGTGCTCTGTGTGTTTTACATTTTAAATATAACTGCATTTAGATCAAATAAGGGAGATGACACACACTATCCATTATCCCATATATCATATCACATGCAAATTTCAGCCATCACCTCATAAGTCATTTATGGCTGGATTTTAGTAGAGCACACTCCTATTTAACAATTTGAAAGGTAGGTCATATGTTTATAGACAGACTGAACCAGTGCAACATGGTATTTCTGTGTGTGTCGCCTTCTGATACATCATATTAAATATTATGAGTGTAACTTACAGACCACAGCTTTCCCTGCTAATGAAAACAATTATGGAGCAAACAGAGGATAGTGTCTCATCACCACTCGGTATGAAATGAATTTAATGGGGTAAGTGAAAAACCACACTGGACTAATCAAGTGAAAGTATTTCTAAAATGCTGGATGTTGCTACCTTGAGCCTGAAACAGACCAGTCCCATGATGACCTCGGCACAGATCTCGAACCTGCTGTCTGCCCGTACCAGGCTCTCAAACTCCTTGGCCAAGGCCACATGCTGTAATGAGAAGTCATAGGTTATAATGTCCAGTTATTCTTGTATGTAAATGTACCCATTGATATAATGTACTATAATAAATTTCACCGTTCTTTTCATAAAATTTGTTTTAATTAGTGTGCAGATATCCTCAGCAATGTTTCTTGTTCACAAACAAACATGTCCTTTTCAAACCATTGCCTGGCACTTACATATGACCTCTGCCAAAAAAATGTATCACCTGCAAGCAACTGTACTAAAGGCTGTCATTTCTCTAATTTACACTAGATGGCAGTGCTGTATCATCACACGACAAAGCACTTTCACTCATACAGAGTTCAGCCTGTGCCTCCCTACTCCAGACTAAATGTAATTATCTGTAACTAACGCATTTAATAAATGATTATTTTAAGCAAGATTACACACACGGTCACAAAGCACTGCCCACTCCTTAATCATAAAATATCAAAATCCTTAATCATAAAATATCAAAATCTGCTTTCAGGAAATGTCATTGCTGGTCCTTTAAAAAACATTTTCTAATGGCACTTGTTTGATCGAACATGCTCCTACAACATAATTTATCTACTCAATGATCAAACCCAACACTGGCCTGAATGACTAACTGTTTGACCCCCACCTTGTTTCCTCATTCCCAGCCGGTCGCTCAGAGGTCTTTACAAGCTAATATACTGTACTAGAATGGCCTCGTTGTTGGTTTTACTAATTACTGCATGCTAGGTAGGATTCACATTCTGCGTGCTTTTGTCAGTAAACTGCTTCATTTTGCAACTTTTTTTTACACATGGTGGGATAATTCATCAGTGTTATAAGGAAGAAAGAACCATACTGTTTGACTCTAGGAGACTTAACTGCAAAGGAGCAAAAAACCACAGCTCCAACTGTTTAATCTAATGTGGAGGACGGATGTACACTGTGTCATGGGTTATGGCTGCAGGGATCAATGCTGCTTCTGCTTCATTTAAAATGGAAAGTAAACACAAAACAGGCTCATTTGATTGACAGAGCAGACTGGGGGGAGGAAGAGGGATATGAGGACGGGAGACATGGCTGCAGCAGCGTGGAGAAAAGGATGGACATGGGAGGGCAAGGGGGAGGAAGAAGGAAGAGAAGTGTATGAAAAATGTTGCTATAAACAGATGATGCAAACCAGACGTATATGACTGACAGGATATGCTGATGGAGGCAGAGATGAGGGCACTGAAGGGACTGGTGGGAAGGAGGATTAGGCGGGGTGAGGACTGGGATGGCATTTACCATAAAGATCAGGCATATGTGACTGTCAGAAGTGGGTATTCTTTTTTTTTCCAGGAGTGACTGAGTAGGAATCAGACTGCTCACCACTGTCAGTACTGTGCTCATATTTTAGTCATTTACAACAAAGCACATGGGAGTCAGGGTTTGGATTAAGGTAATAACACTATACTAACACATTGATACTGCTACACACATTTTGTGGAATAATTCTGCATTTTCAATAAACTGTAAACATAAAACCAGGCCACTATACTGTGATATAAATTGAACTTGTAATGCTTTGTTAAAACCATTGCATACAAACACTCAATACTACTAAGCACTGGTGAGAGAAATAAACACATACTATGAGAGTCATAAATCAACAGTACTAATAAATTAAATTTCCTTTACTGGCTGTGTTAACTTGTGCATGTTGGTGTTTGGATCTGGATATCAACTGTGTTCAGATAACATAACTAGGTGAAGATTTCTATGTGAAAAATTTGCAGGTAAGAAAATGATCTAAAAGCAGGAGTGATTAGAATTTGGACTGAGAAAACGGTCGTCAGTCGCCCTCCCACCTTGCGTATATGAGCCTGCAGGCCTGTCAGCCCGTACAAACGGAAGACGAACCACATCTTTAGTGAGCGAAATCGTCTTCCCAGTGGAATCTGCCAATGCTTCAGGACGGAAGAGAGAACAAGAAGAGAGGAGAGTAGAAGGAGAGAGTACATTAGTGGTTGTAGCTGTGACCTCTATAAGTTTGAGGTTATTTGATTTCTTGCACAAAACTAAATTAAGAATAATCAATCTTACCCTATAGTCAGTCACCATCCCTGTTGCAAGAAAAAAAAACAGTTGAAGAATCAGTGTCACATCATATGAATAGTCTGCCTGAAGTGCGGCCAAATGCCTCCTCATCAGATCCTGATAAAGTGTAAGGTGAAAATTTCTCCTAATTTTAAAACAACAGACTACCAGAGATGACTTGATTCCTAAAAGTTAAATGACCACATTTCTTAACTCGAACATTCTTATCTTCAGAAAAGGATGACGTGATAGTTTGCGTTCCATCGCCCAGGTGCTGCCATCATTTCCCCCACCGCCTGTATCTCATTGATAACAGCACTGCCAGGCTGCAGATAGCTCATCTCTGCTGAATGGAGGCCAGTGTTAGCCGCTGCTAATAACCACTAATTAGATTGAAGAGTCCAGAGTGTATGAGCAAAGGCTTTTGTTAGGTGCCTCAGTGCGGTGGGAGGTAGCTGTTTGTCTCTCTCTCTCTGTCTGCATGTGTCTGTCCAATAAATTATAATGTTTCATAGTGATTTAGTGATTATAGTGATTTGAGCCCATCTGCAAGCTTGGAGCATGTAAACCATCACGCACAATATATACACAAAGAAAATATGACGTGAGTCTTATTTGTTTTCATTTTAAGGACAATACATTGTGCTAATGGGGTGTGGGGTCAGGCTGCTAATACACTAAATCAGCTTAACTACTTCAGGTAGGATAGAATTGCGATGTGTTTAAGCTGGTTCACAGATAACAACATTCACACACACGTTTTTGCACTAACACTTATTGCCAGACCGAATTTTGTAAAACCTTTGTGAAAGTCTTCAAATTCAAACTTCACTTTTTAAAAGTTGTCCTCCCTCTCAATGTCTAAACCTCAGATCAGTCCTCACAAACATAGATGCACAGGAGCACGCTCACACACACCTGTCTGGTTGTCATGTGTTTATCTTCATACCTGTATTGACTTTAGGGTACTATTTTAAGATGGTGCGTGGGTAAACGGGAGATGTGGTTCAAATGAGCACACAAACCCTCCTCACGACGAGAGCAGCAAACAAGGTCACAGCTGCTCGTTGTTATCATTATTCAAATAGTTTAAGTGAAATGACCCTACCTGACTCCTGGTTTTCATGTTTAAGGTACAGTGGTTCTAACTTGAAGGCTCCGATTATGTCCGCTCTCTCCTTCACCCTGTTGGCAAGCAGACAAAAATCTTTACACCAAATATCACTGGGCCATTTAATCTTACCAAAAAAATCATAGTCACATGATGTACAAACTCTTCTAATGAGATGGTGTTTATTGCTTTGGCAAACACAGCTGTACTCCTTTAATATAGATTTCACACAATATCAGCAATATGTTTTCGACTAGTTTTCGACTAGATTGGAAAGTGTAGCAAATTCTGTTGTGTATTACAATACCTCATTGAATCTCTAAGAAAATGTGTAATGAGTACATCAGACAAAATGTGTTCATATATTGAATAAACTGTCATATGTCAAAATTTTTATGATGCATGTGTCAGACAACTAACAGAACAAGATATCTCAATGGCAGCTCATATCATGTCAGTAGTGACAGACTGGGCCAGGCATGATGGCTTTAAGAACCTCTTCCCTTCGCCACATGTCGAGGTTTGAAACACCTCCGTTTCCATCTTGTGCAAAGCATGTCTCGTTTTGTCTGCTGATGACAGAAGGGGCAGATGGAAGGCGTACTTCTATTTTCACTGTGCAAATGACTGAGGTGTAGATGGATATCAGTTTTGTGATGACACTAACTACTCATTGTTACTTTATGGGGCCCATGAGTCACTGAGATAAACTTGTAAATATTCTGATGAATTCAAAAATACAGAAGGTGCTAGATGCTCAAAAAGCACTGATAATAAATGGTTAAACAAATCTAACGGGCAAACATTATCTTTGCAAACAGTGTATCCACACTATAGTGTGGAGTACAGTGTACTTAAATTTTAAAATTTTGTTTCATTACTAGAACAAGTTAAGTGTGTTCTACTGATCTGCAGACATAGTTGACAGTTTAAAGTATGGAAATAAAAAAGAATGTACTTTTGTATTGAGTGTTTTGATGTTTTCTTCATGTTGTTTTCTGAGTTAATTAAACAGAAATATAAGCATAAATGTACTTAAAGGTTTTAAGTGGAGTAATTGGAAAAATCAATTGAAATAATACATTATTTAAAGTTAAATCAACTTGGAATTTAGAATATTGAACTTAAAAAACTTAAGTGTAATTACTGTGCAAAGCAATTGATATTACAGATGATTTTAAGTTAAATCAACTTGGCATTCAGTGTATTGAACTCAAGCTTTTAAGTTAAATGCACTTAAGCTTTAATTCCATTGTACTTTCTTTTTTAAGGCAACCAATTTCCTCAGATTTTTTAAGTAGAGTCAACTTAAACAGGTTTACAGTGTAATAATGTAGTTTGTATTAGTATTGCACTAAAATAGCAGGACAGTGCAGCAAACTTACCACAGCGTGGAGCAGTCAAAGTTGACTAAAAGCCATTTGTGTGGGTTGAAGTTGAAAGAGTCTGCAAACTTAAAAAGAGACAAGAATTACTTAGTAATGAAGCCACATGGTTTGACGTCACTGGATTTCAGTTAAGAAATAACCAAATGTTCATGATCTCCAGTTCATCAGTGTCTTTCTGACATGTGTCGATTGCTGCATTTTTGGGAAGACCATAGCAGGGAGCAAATGAAATGTAACAGAGATAAGTTATGATAAGAATAGATAATTCTTTATTGATCCTCCAGAGGGGAAATTGCATTGCAACAGGAAAAGAGAAAGAACACAAATAGATAAAAGTATATATATATATATATGAAGACAAAGTATGTAAGGTAAGGTCATAAAAAAAAATATTTTCCTCATAAAATTGCAAACACAGGCACCATAAAGCATCTTTATTTGCCATGACTGTCACAGAGACAACCTTTTCACCGACAGCATTATCTAGACGAAAGCAGGGACAATTTATTTGAAATGCAAAAGAGGACCATCCAGCCAACAGCTCACAGGGCGCAAGGAAAAAAATAACCCTCTCCTGTCCAGGTTTATTCAAAGAGAGACAAACCTTTTCTAATCAGTTCCCATCTTTTTGTTGAGCTATCTTTTGTAATATCCTTTGCTCTACCTCCACAAATGCAATAAGACAGTGTAGAGAGACAATGTGAAGACAGACTCCTGGCTGACAGTTGCCATGCGGACTGATTCAAAGGCGGCTGGTTGCCTGCTCGCCCATCACTCATATCCTAGCAACCAACCCTGGAGCAGACCTGCACTCTCATCCTGAAAGACAGGCTTCCTTCTTCATGTCCTCGTCCAATCATGTCCACTGATCTTGTAACATTTCAAACTTAAATACTATGAGTACAGTATACGGAATCTACTGAAAATTATTCCATGTGGCTTAAATAAGTTCCCTTGAAAAATCTCAAATCCTCATTAAAATCAAGAAATCAAGATATCAATGCAAAATATATCCGATTTTTTTTTTTTTTTTTACTGTACATAACCAGCAGCTAAGCAAGTGGGAGACAAGATGAAACAACAGTTGGTCCTTTAAAAGTCAAGTCTGTTTTCTCTGTCTCCCCACCAACATTGTTTGAACTTGTGTGTCTAATAAACAGTGATATATAAAGGTCTGACGCTGCCTCAGGAAATTACTCTGTCCTTATCTCTGCGTCTCTGCACAGCTCGGGGAGCAGCAGCTGCCTCGGCAGCCTCAAAAGCCAGATTGATGCTCCTGCGCTAATGCCCACCGTTCAGCCTATTACTCACTCTTGCGCGCTTCCTCCTTGACATTAACGTTATGCCATTTCCAAACAGAAAATAAAGCAGCTGGATATAATCGGTGTGCTGCTGGTGTTACCTTTCATAGATGTTGTGAGAGATATTTCACAAGCAATTAAAGGTTGTCTCGTCATTCAGCGGCGATGCACACTTCATGTTCGAATGCTGGTATGATCAAGGTTGAAATCAACAAGACAAACAACAAGAAACTAAAACATCTAACACTTTTACTAACTGTGTTATGGTGCATATTTTTTTACACACCTCAACTCCGTTCAACAAAGGCCTGAATTCAGGACAGATGAATGCACTCCCTGCATATGCTGCATCAATGTGCATCCACATGTTTTCCTTGTTACCTGGAGCAGACAAGAAACAGAGAGTTCATTAATATTGGCACAACAATTACTTTGGTCAATCCAGATTTTAAAACCTGGGCTATACAACCATACTGAATGAATGATTCATTACAAACACGTAGACTTATAAGTTGTTCTATCAGAAAAAAAAATCTAGCAATTAAACTGATTTTTTGTTGTTGTTGTTTGTTTGTTTGTTTCTCACTCGCACAAACTCATACAGCATAGTTGCTTACAGGGAAAAACATGAAAAACCAATCAAGCTAAAAGGGACAATATGTTTCCAGTTGTGAAACCAAAAGATCAAATGTGTGTTAATGTGTCAGTTGTCTCACATATGGGTCCCAGCTCGGCGATGTGATCAAAAGCACACGACGGAGTGGTGCCGAGAGTCGCACAGAACTGAAAGACACAAACATACAAGTCTTGCAGCATCAAATATTTCTTATAAACAGGCACAGATAGAACAAACATAGATGTGAATGTACACAGGTGATTCAGAGCCGCTGAGCCACTGCAGCCTCCTGCGTATTGTTGACTGATAGAGATCTGTAGGTCCAGAGAGGACAGGCATTATTGTCCTTAACCAGATAGAGGAGCATTAGGTTGACCAGAAACAATGTTATCCTTCAACAGGAGCCTCGGGGTGTCCACAGCCACGTCACAGGCAAATTGTATCAGTGTGACTGGTTGGGTTGGTTGTAACGTAATGACAGATGTGCGTAACTCATTGTAAAAATTAACAATATCTCATCTCTCTAGTGTCACAGATGTTGCTGTATGTGTTTGTCCATGTGTATTAGCTCTGTGACAGTTGGATGGATGGAAGTCTTTTAGTGGTCTCTTACATAGAAAGGGATGAGGCCAGCTGCTTTGTCCTCCTCCACCATCTTCTTAAGCTCTTCCCCTCTGACGGCGTAGCTGCTGTCTGCAGGAACATTCTTCATCACCACCCCTGCGATCAGAGCAGCGCGCTCCACCGAGGAGTGAGCCTGAGCAGGAAGGAGGTGTGTAAGAAACACAAAGTCAGTTGTTAGATCCCAGAGTTGAATCCCTACCTGCTTTTGGTCAGAAGGTAAACCTTAAAACCTAAACCTAAAAAGCTGTTTCATATTTACAGTTACTGAATCATTTATAAGGTGAAAGTATTAAGTATCAATATGTTAATTAGGAGGAAATAGTGTTCATGGTCACTTTATAAAACCTGATTCCTCTTGTACTACACATGATGAAAAGCTTACCTAAACCATATATATTTATATATTTAAATATCAACAGTATAGGAAAAGTTAAAAAAAAATAATCAGGCTGATGTTCTAACTTCGCATGAAGTCTGAAATTAAAATGTTTGTGGCAAGAAAAAAAAAACCTTTCAAGATGCAAAAATGCAAAAATGTAACACAAATATCAATATTCAATATCAATATTACAAGTATTACAAAATGTGCTAAATGGAAGCGTATTCCAAGTCAAAGAAATTTAATTCAAATTATGATAAGGACATCCAGTCAATTAGCAAAAGCTACATTTTTATTACTACATCCTAGAAAAAAGTACAAATAATGATAATATAGATAACCCTCATCATCATCTTGCTCAGCCTCAGAGCTTCAGTGACTGATCATCTATTTTACTATTCAAAAAGAAATACATTCATCCTTCAGACATGTGCATCAGGACAATAGATGGGTGTTCTTCAGTAGAAAACAGTGAACTGCTCTCCCTGTAAAGGTCTGCGTGGCCCTCAGGCAACTCCCTAACCCAATCGCAAAGACAGCCTGGTATTAAACCCGATCAGAGCTCGCTACTGCCTGACTGACCCTCTGTCTCACTCAATCACTGAAAAACTCTTTGGCTTTTACTGAGGTTACCTCTAATGATCTGAGAACACATGGACTGCCGTCGAGTGAGACCATTTACTAAAGTCAACATATTTGCAGAAACTGGCTATTCAACAAACTAATGCATCTGCAAGGTTCTGTTTAGTATGGCTGGAAGTTCTATGAACTTTCAAAACATTCATGATGCCTTTTTAAACCAAATATTTTACTTACATCTGAAAATGACATGTTATGGAAGCCCTAAAGGGCCATGGTTCAACTTAATTTTTTTCGCTCAATTTTCTCGTTATAACGAGATAACTTTGTCGTTATCACGCGATAACAAAATCCGTTATGTCGTGATAACGACAAAATTATCTCGTTTTAATGAGTTAATTTTCACACCACTGACTGACGCCAGGCCTAGACGTGCTCTACTGCAGCTGCACTCTCTAATGAGGTAAGTTAAGCCCGTTCATGTGTTTGTTTGTCCTTTTGCGAGTCTGCAGATACAAGTTATCGTCCTATCGAAGAGTAAGTGGTTAGGGTTTCGCTCTCTACCTCACCGGAAAATTATTATAACATGAAAACGATTTTGTTTTCCTGAGAAAACAATTTTGTTTCCGTTAGAAAACTATTTTGTTTTCTCGTTATAGCAACAAAGGTATCTCGTTATAACGAGAAAACGGAGCGAAAAAAATTAAGTTGAACCATGGCCCTTTAGGGCTTCCATAACATGTAATAAACTGTACATGTAAAGTCAAAAATTTGAGTAAAATGAAAGGAATCCATTATCTTAGCCTCAGTGAATAAGTAAGATTAGAAACATCTTTTTGTGCTCACTTGCTCAGAGGTGTATGCCACCAGTTGGGAGAAGATTTCAGACTCTGATTTTTCGGGGTTGGAGGCCTGGACCTGTCGGATTGCTTTACAGCGGGCAGCGAGCAAGGACATCAGGGTCGCCTCACTGGCTGTGCCCTGTTGGAGAAATAGAGGGAACATGTAAAGCAAAGTTTGGCATCTTATATCAAATGTGACTGTTACCTGTACAAAAGCAAAAGTTAAATACATGGAGTATTTCAAGAAGCCTTAATTTTTTTCACAATGGGCAATTGGTGTGTGCTGCCAGGAACGGTGCTACTTCGGCCACCAGCAGCACTTCGTGTTGGCTAATAAAGGTACATCATGCTACAAAATGATCTCATGAACAACCTAATCTGGACTTAAATCAAAAAGTATGACTCAGTAACCTGGCCTATTCTTGTGTGCAAACATATTCAGTTTGCACATTAACACAATGTGCAAACATCCTCAGTGTTGATTAATTACATGAACTTTTTTTTCTCAAATGAATTTTGATGTGAGTCTGTAATGTTTGTGTTCCTACTGATGCATGCATACATACACCCACACATACAAACACACAGAGGTGAGCATTTAGTGCTGTTGGATAATCCCTTTGATTTGAACACTGTGACACCTCCACATCCTCATTAGAGAAGAAAATCACTGTATTTAGAAACTGTGAGTCATCATCCTGTCAGCCTCGTATAGTGAGAAGTGTTTGAGGCTACAAAATGAAGCGAAGCGTGGCGTCTGAGGTGTCTGGGGGCATTATACATGAGGAAGTCAATGAAATGTTCAAATCATTCAATCAATAAGCGCAAATCACTCAAGCGAGATATGTCATTTGCATCAAAACACACGCACAGGCGGAGTAAAATTAAGCCCGACCTACAAGAGGTTAGGCACCCTCAGAATGGATCCATCAACCTAACCATCAATCACTCATCTGGGCACCAAAATAATAGAATAGTTTGAAACTAATGCAAACCTCAAGCTTCTAAACCCACCGAAGTGTAAGTCCTGTTCTTTCTCAGCTTATAAAGCTCACTAAACACCAGCCGAAAATGTGATCATCTCCGAGCCTGGTAGCCTTTATAAAGGTCTACCACCTTGCATCCATCCTCCTAACCAGGAAGTTAAGGAGTGATGTTCCACCTCTAAGGCTGACACATGCATTTAATTGCAAGTTTGTGTCTTTACAAACTTTCCATGTAAGGGACACAAATGCAGCTATTATTTTTCTCTCTTTGCAATTGTAATTTATTTTAATCAAAGGCAAACTATTGTGTTCTGCCAGTGAAGTCTAATGACTCACACAGGGGTAAAAAGAGAAATCTAAGGTCACCAGAGGCTCATCCCATTTCCCCTTTGTGTCAGTATAAGGTTTATAATAATAGACTGGCAATGTGCTGTCACAACGCTCATTAACCCTGCTGCAGTGAGAAGAGCCCTATTGGTTGCTATAGTGAGCCGGTAAGCTGCACTTAAAAAGGGAGAGTGGCAAGATAGAAACAAAAACATGAGCACGCACACACACGTAAACACACCCACCCACACTCAGGTGGTCACAATAGAAGAGGCATGAAATGATCTGTCATCAGAGTGCACTCTCATGCTTCACTACTCATCATCCCTTAAACACACACGCACACATGCACACACGCACGCACATATATAGACAGCATCCTCTGCTGCTGCTGCTGCGTTTCTGTCAATGGAGCACTAAACTAATGCTTAGCCTTTTGCCACACGAAACAATCCCAGCACCATCACCGTCATCTCTGTCTGCCGGTGGATGACATACTAAAAGGCAATTTCCTGCCAATTTTCAGCTGGCGTGAGGCAGAGAGAGACAGGGATGACAAATCAATAGTACAAAATTGCTGATGAGTTCGGGGGCATTCAAGTGTGAGCGTGTATAAACACCTTTGTTTTTATGAAAGTTAAACTGGCAAACAAAGTACAAACAGTGCAAAAAGTCATGGTTTCTACAAGCCAATTAAAATCTAATTATGAGCCTTCAACTTCATATTACACATGTTTGAAAAAGCATAGCGGATGTAAATACATACAAAGGACACTTACCTGGATGACACCTCCTCCACGACCAGAAGTTCCGGCTATAAATTGCTCAGGCAGCTTCAGCATCTTCCCCAGCCAATCTAACATCACCGTCTCCAGCTCTGTACAGGCTGGGCTGGCAGCCTGGGAAACACAAGCAAAAATCTCAAATGTTCTGTGTTTGCATTGAGATATGGACTAAAAAGTAAGACAGTCTTGGGCCAGATACAGATGCACAGCACAGTGTTTTGTTACCCAGGAGAATCCGATACAGCCGACGCCTGTACACAGCATGTCGGCCAACATGGCGGGGTAAGAGGAAGCAGCTGGATAGTAGCCATAGAAGTGTGGGCTGTGCCAGTGGGTAACCTGGAAACAAGATTGAAAAGTCAAATAATTAATATGAAGACAAGACTAATTATCTGACTGAAAGGTTCCTGGCAGTAACATGACATGACACAAGGTCTTTTCGCTGACTGGCACTTGTTTAGTCACAAAGGAATTAACGAGTGAAACAAAGAGCTGGAGTTTGTGGTTGTGATGGAAACCTGCATATACAATACAATCATTAAGTTGCCAGTATCTGACTTTTCCAGTGTGAGTCACCAGTTCAGACTACTGTGTAGTCCCACTTTGATAACGAAGGTGTTGGAGAGGTTTTAAAAGCACTTCCATTTATCATTGACACCAAACTGTAATACTGTCCTCGTGTATCACTGGGTCCATGGTTCAGACAGACAAAGTGTTATATATGTTTTATATGTAAGTTTTCACCAAACTAACATGTCTGGCAAGTGCTGTGCTTTAGTGAAAAAAGGGCATGAAGCCTCCCTACTGTTACTCATTCATTGTCATCCAGGTTTCAACGTTCATTTTGTTTCAACTGCAGGAGGAAACCAATGGAAATATAGGTAGGACTCTATGAAGAAATGAGGCTTAAAATGAAAAAAAAAAAAGACTTATTTTGCTGATGGTAACTGTGCTGTTCTGATTAGGAAACGTGGACTAAGAGGGAAAAAAAAATCAGAAAATCTTTTTTTATTATTTGTTTGTTTTAATGCAGATTTTAATTAGATATTAGATAAAGGGGGTTTACTGTAGGGATAAATGATAAGGAGGATGGCAGGCAAGGCAGAAGATAATGAATGACAAAAGCTGAGCTGGATGGTGGATAGCAAAGTTGAGCTGAGCAGGACAGGAGGGTGTGAGCATGCCTGGTTGAGGATAAGCTAGAAGATTTAGTATGCAAGCAGGCAAGGCAGGCAGGCATGGTGAGTGGGGGACAGTGATGCTAGAAACACAAGGAGCACAGTAAGTTAAGGCAATGCAAACAACAGTAGCTATAACATAACAAAAAGTAGCAATGAAAATGCTATAGCAGAGCGGGAGAGCGGGAGAGACAACTGCTGTTGAAACAACAGTCTGGTGATGGGTGGATGGAGAACTGAAGTAATTATACTGTTGAGTTGATGGGTTGATGGGAGGCAGATGGGCAGGTGAGGTGAATGAGGCACAATGAGGAGGAACGCGGGAGAGCGGCAAGAAAGGGAGCCACGGCCACATGACACACACACGCATATAGACAGACAGGTGAAAACAGGAGACACAGAGCAAAGGGAAAGACAAAGAAAGGGAAATAACTGGAGGCACAACTAGAGCTAACAAATGAAGATACCATGTAAATAGCTCCTCTAATTGTTTTAATTTTAATGATACATATTACCTCCAGACTTGTGTGTTGTTTTAACAAAAGTATAACAAAGAATAATTTCTTTCATCTTAACAATCCTAAATTTATTACTAATAGCCTGATAATTCTATTTAATTTCATCTAAACTATACTGAGATGAAATGAAATAAAAAATCCCAGAGCTTGAGAAAAAAAAGTGCTTTATTAGTGCACGTATGGACTGAAGTGAATACTGATGTCATTTTTTTATTACCTTCCAAAATGACCTCATCGTAAATAGCTAACCTGTCAGAGGAGTGTGTATCTACAAACCCAACGTGTGCATCAACAGGTAAAGTAAAAGCTCACCCCTGGCATTATGACCCTCTCCACATCTTTCATAATTTCCTCATAATTCTCAGGCTCCTCTGGGGCCTCAGAGGGGATCAAGGAACGAAGATATCCCGGTTCCACATCTGGGTAGACAGGCCGCTGCTCTAAGTTCTCCAGGTAGTCGGCCACATAGTCCACCATTTCTCTGCCTCTGCGCCGAAACTCTGCTGCGTCCATGTTACCGCTGGAACACACAGCAATTAAATTTCTCAAGCACCATACTGTTAATGCTGTATTCAGACTGGTTGGATAAAGATAAAGTGTACCAACAGAGACAAAGAACACAAACACATTTCTACAAGTTCCACCTTTGATCTTAGGTACAGGACTCAGTTGATCATTGTCAAGTGAACCAGTTTTATTATGCTTCATTATAATAAATGGATCTCGATGAGACTTCGTGCTGAACTTGCACTTGCTTAATCTGAACATGTGTGATCTGACAAATGATGATGCTTGCAACACATTATTACATGCACATCTGTATATGCACTCATACCGCATTTTTTCACGTATTTGTTATATGACACTTATAAATCTATGCACTATCCAATTTTCTTCCTCATGACCCTTTAATTCTAATTCAAATTGATCTTAATTAATTTTACTGATATTTTGGTAGAAAAAGACGCAGTAAAAAATCTAAATGAAATATGTATCATACATGTGAATATTTAACGAGATTGCCAAATGTGAACGTTTTTATAATGGTTTATATGAGCCAAAGGATCTTGGGCAAGTTTAAACCCATTCTTTGCTCAGGACACATTTACAATGGTTGATGACATATTATCAACCATGTGCAAACCAATGGTTGGATGACTGTTAGCTCAAAATAAAATATTCATCATACATGTCAATATTTAAGAAAGATATAACTGACAATTTAGCACTAAATTGTCAGATGTGTTCATTTTTTCTTATAATGGTTAATATGAGACAAAGGACATTGTGCCAATATTTATCTTGATTTATAGTGACTCCGATTAATAATGCATGTGGATGTATGTTTTAGAAGATATTAACAATAATGATCATTTCATAATTAAATGTTTTTTGTGTTTGCTGAATAGTGGCAGTAAACACGCACACACACACACACACACACACACACACACATACAGCCTAAGCCAAGATCAATGACACTGGTTGTACAAGCTTGCACAAGCCATTTAAGCCAGTCTTATCATAGCTTAGTTCACTTTCACTTTATGGACTGAGGTGAACAGAAAAACTAGGTAGCCAAAAGCACTTCCACATCTGAAACAAGTCTATTTTTATAGACCAAAGTTGTTAACTCATTTTTTTCATTACACGGTGCATCAAAGGGCAATTTCATAAGCCTGTTTAAAACAGAGTCTCGTCAAGATTTTCTTTATCTCACTGACAGACACACAACTTATGAATAAGGGACATTTATGAGAAACATTTGTAAGCCTATTTGTCAGCTGCAAACCAGAAACTTGACATACATTAAAAACGAACCTGTTGCAGTCCCACAACAGAAAATTAGTTAAAATGTAAAAACCTTTAAAACTATTCTCACAGAAATGAGTGGCACGCTGCCAATGAAACGGCACAACAACACACAGCCTGAACATTGTCCCCTGCTCCATGGTGCCTTATCATTCAACAAGTGTTTGGCTCTGCATGTCTCTTTCCCTTGCTGAGAGGCAGAGCCATTATCCTTATCTCAAATAGGATTAAACATGTTTGTGTGTGTGTGTGTGAGCATACTTACATTTTCAGGTGAGAGCTTCAGCAGTGGTGTTTGGGTGGTGGATCTTCTCCTCTTCTCCACAAACAGACAGCCGGACAAACAGACAGACAGGCACGTGGTGAGTGTGTTTTTGTGTGTAAGCAGGACAAGAGACATTTGCTCCTTTTATCTTGCCACTAACCACCCCCTCCCCATCAACCCCCACGAGGCCAGCCAATGGGAACGGGGCTCATGGCCAATACAAGGCAGACTGATTCATAAGGAGTTCCTGAAGCTGTGCTTACTGTGAGTCTATGCGCGCACACACACACGCACACACACACACACACACACACACACACACACAAGGTTACAAGGTGTTTAAGGTAATTTATTCATAACTCAACTCATGGTTGGAACATGAAATACTAGTTGTACTCCCTTTATGAAAACTAATATATGGGTGAATAAATAATAAGTCAGAAAATAAATTATGGTGGAGTGTGGAGGATGAATTGAAGAGTCCTACAGGATGAAAGATGCTGTTCTGTAATTTGGTGGATGCTGGCTGTGGTGGGTATTGTCTTTTAGTTTCTTTTGGGATCTGCACATGCACCTCACCTCACCTCACCCATATCACTGATGCTCGGCGGAGCGCCAGTGATGATCTGGGCAGTGTTAATAACCCGCTGCAGGTTTGGCTGTACCAATTTGTGATGTTTCCAGTCAGGATGGTTTCTGTTGTTCCTTTGTAAAAGGTTAGCAAAGTCACCAAAACGCACACCCCTCTGTTCCCTAGTATCAGAGAGGGTGAAGAGAGGGTGTGCTGTTTATGTCCATTCCTCTGTCAGTTTTGTCTTGGACCTACAATATTATCTAAACCACGTACTATAAAAACTCCATTCTACGCTATATTGTAGCCCCTATAACCTGTAGAACAGTGTCACCTTCATGATTAAAAAGTGACAAGTGGCAATGTGTAGGTGCAGAAGAGTGAGAGGATCATAGAGTCACACTGCTGCCTGTAGTATTCCTATAATATTTCTATGATCATTCAGTAGCTGTAGTATGTGCCACCTTGATAATCAATCAATCAATCAATCAATCAATCAATCAATCAATCAATCAATCAATCAATCAATCAATCAATCAATAATGTTGTAATGTGTGCTTTCCATCCAGGAAGTGTTTAGTTTCTCTGTTCTGTGGTGCTGTCGAAGCATGGCCGCCTTCATTGACAAGAACTCCCTATGCAGATATGAAGAACTTGTTCAGGGCTCAGTTAACAAAAACACACTGATTCTTAGTTGAATATGAATATTTACTTTACGTTCAGTTGCTGTCCCACACCCTGGCGCTTTAAGGCAATATTAGATTAAAGCCGAGTATATAGGGTTTATTTAACCAGCCAGTCTAACATTAGCATTCATTGACTTAAAGTACTCAAGAGAAAGTAGCTATAAAAAATAATGTTTAAAATAGTCAAACTGCTAAAGACACATAGCCTCTTATGCCTGCATTGTGCCTGGCAACCAACGTCACTTATGTAATCAGATGTACAAGTATTGGAAATAGCAGTATATTTTCTTTGCTCAGTGTGATGTTGCTCACTTTTTCAGCTCAGACAGGCAGAGTACTTTATTAATCCCTTTGGGAGGTTCCCTCTGGGAAATTGACAATATATTATGTATGTAAACTAGACATATTACATAGCTTAATCATGTTTAAATGTCTACCTTGCTTGGGTTTGAATAGCTTGACTGCACATGTCTAATATTTACTATGCTTGACTACTCTGAACTTGTAATATGTAACCCTTACTCAAGTGAACATAAGCCTATTACTTACTACTGTATCATAAATGTAACAGAGGGTTCATAGAATATGCAAAACCCAAACCTCATCATGGAGAGAATTGAATCAAAATCTAAATCCAAAAAAGGTAAAGGGTATCCAAAAACCTTGCCTGTATAACATGACATGTCTTACTATATTTCCTTAAATAATTAACTTTATTCACAAGTTATTATTTGAGGCAGGCTTGTATTAGAGACATGATCATCATATATAACAGGACTTGCAATTTGCTAAACTATTTCAACTCTTCTGACCATGCAGTTATATTTTGTCAATATCAATGTACAATACAACCTTTCAATGTTTAATGAATGTAGGATATCTGTTGCTTTGTAATCTTAACATGAAATGTTACCTTCACTTTTATACAGACGACTTAATTGTAAATTGTAAACAAAACTTATTGTGTGACTATTGAAAAATTGTGAAACCATTTTAGCTGTAGATGATTATTAAAATATCTTACAGTTTAAACATGAAATGCTGACTACATATGACTATAAATAATAATAATAAAAAAAAAAACAAGTACAACATTTTTTCCACTGCTCTGGCTCCACCTCTGTGCACGTTCAAATCCACTCCTAGTGTCACCTGCTGTTGTGGAGGGAAAATTGCACAGGACATTTGTGAGAAATCACATAGACAGTCACATAGGAAAGATGCCGTGTGATATTTTCTTGTCATTGCAGGATGTAAGTTTTGTACTTATAAGCATTCAGACACATGGAGCATTGTTTATGCTCTTATATACTGGGTTAGAGAAGAACATGATAAACGCCTACGTGAGAACAGAAAACAAGTATTTGAATTATTATTTTAATGTTGATGAAAGCAAAACATTTAGACTTCTATCAGTGTCAACCTTTCTACTAGCCTTATAGACACTAAAAGCTAACCAACATGATACTGTGTAGGAATGGACTTTGGACACACTCTCCAGATGTTGGCTCCCACCATTAACTCAGTTGGTCAACTTCCCGATAACTCTGTCGACTGAGTCACCTCAGTCTGTTCACCTTAAATGTCGTTGGCAGGATCAGTTTCCTGACTTACAGGATGTTCAATAAAAAACCTCACTCTTCTTCTCCAGGCAGACTCTGTCAGCCACGCATCCCTATAAAACAAATGGGAACATTCTAAAGTTAACAAGGGCTCTAATTGCAGGGTGTACCTTGTTATTTTCTCATCCAGTGTCCCCAAATACACTTTGAAAGAGCAAACTGACCTCGCTTTACGATCTTTGTGTTAGTATATAAGTTTATCTACACGTTACTGTGGCGGAGATAATCTTCAGATGTGTTAATCGTTAATCTTTTTCTTGACCCTCAACAAAACTCTAAGCCATGAAACCTTACTGCCTACTGCTTAGCATGACTGATAATCCATAGGGTGTGACACGCCAGACCAGAGATGGTGTCAAAGGGCAAATTCTCAGTAGGACCAATGCAGTGTTCTTACTGTAGGACCTTTTCTTTACAACAGCATTTACCTCACATAATTAATTATTTGCAGGATTTATTAGCTCCACATCTACTGCTACTAAATTTTTCCCATAATAATTTACAGGGACTTAAGTGACTTCATTTTATCAGGCCCTGAACTTGTTGTGCTATTGCACCACCTAGTGGAAAATCTAAAGGTTACTCTTTCAGTAGAATTTAGTATATTTTATTTATTTTCTGTATTTTGTAAAAATAGGAAGCAGAAATAGAAACATTTGTTTTTCAGATTCTGGACACACCTGAATCTGGAAAACACAAAACTGTCCATGCAATAGTTATGCACATACAGTAAGGTCTCCCTCAATAAAAACAAACACAGGTTTTTATATCAATGTATTAATGTTTTATTCTAATTACAATAAACAGAATATATCAGTCCCTTATTTGTACAAAAATACCTGAAAAGGTTACAATTAAGATTTATAAGCCATTCAACTATTTACAGATTGAAGCAAAGCACATTTTGAATACAGGAGCTCTCTCTTACAAAAAAGAGATAAGTTACTGTTTTCTTTTTTGCATTCCCTGAAATACATAATAGTTTATATTTTTATATATAGATATATTTTTTTTTACTTTACTCATTTGTACAGCCACGGTATCTTGCATTGTGACAGTGTTATGAAAATGCACAAGAATCAAGATGATAATCAATTAATCCGTCATTGCAGGATCGGGGCCAATTCACTTTCAACTCCAAAAGCAAACTGAAAACTTCAACTGAAAATACGAGCATTCGTTCTCAATCACCTTTTCGCCAGAATCATTTGGAGTGCCGTCATGGAGTACTTATTAAAATTGCAAGGTTTCTGGGTGTGAACGATCCCCTCTAAATGATAGTTTTGTCTGTCATTTGGTCCACATGTTAGGCCTGGTGTTTGCAAAGAGAGACGAGTCATCAGAGGCACCTGGCTACCAAAAGTGACACCGCCCTCCACTGACAATTATTATAGCTACACGCTTGACTGTTCGATCATTCCTGTAAGACAATGTAATGAAATCAACCAGATTAGATTATGGTGTCTCCTAATTTACAAGAATTGATGGCATGAAAACTGAGGATGTTCATGAGTTCTTCCCTGTTGTGGTTTTAAATCAGCTCAGGTAGCCAGGCAAGGATTTTAGGCTTTTTTATAAACAGCTTAAACAACAGTATTAAGAACACTGTTAACTGCACTCCTGTAGTACTTGAGCCACTCTGTTTTGCAGCAAGGATACTGTTAAAGTGATCACAACTATCAGATTGGTGGCGCACATAATGGAGAAAGTCTGTCGTAACAACTCCCAGCTTAATGAAACTAAAACATATATGAATCCATCATCACCTTCAACATAAACGTCCTGGAGATGTGATGGACCAGTAGTTTTTAACATGCTCCAAGTCAACTGTGAGCGACCCAGTTACATTCATTTGTGTGAAGAGTAAAAATGTGGCTATCCAACTCCCCTGATTTCGTTTTCACGTGTTCAATAGTTGAATTTACTTTCTGCCTTTTGCATTTAGAGTGACACCCTGTGAACATCGCAGATTTTAATGCAAATATTAACTCCACCTTAAAAGGCCACCAGTCCCTCACATGTTGTCATCTGCTACCATTCACTTCAGTCAGAGTTAATGTGGTACTGGGGGTTTGGAGATGACTGCAGAGTGGGTAGACTGATTCAAATTTCAGGGGACTTCGATAAGAAGAACAGCTAGAACCAACATTTCAGAGACGTCTCAATAGCTTAAGATGACTTTCAGCAACTATAAAAGAATTTATGTTTTGTTATAATCCAGATCCTTCCAAATATCCACCTATGAAATATCTGTGACAGAACCCCTACACATGAAACTCCCTCCCAAAATCCCTGTTCATGCAAATGATAAAAACCTACCTACTAAATTTAAATTTAAGTTTCTTCATTCTGCTGAGGGTTAAGTTGAATGCAGTGGGCTTTTTTTCTACATCTACATTTCTACAATTCTTTCTTCAAGGCAAGGTGTTTAAACAGTGAATTATGAGAATGTTGAGGCCTATTTAACCCAGTTTCCCAAAACATTTGTGGCTTCATTACTTTAATTAATATATATTTTTGTCTAGTTTAGGTCACCACAAAACAACAATGAAAAGAAAACTTGAGGCATTTTAATGCAATGGGTTTGAATTTGTAAAAGTAGATTTTTCTTTTTAGAGTTTGGGAGAAATGAGATAATTAAAAGGTTAAAAAAAAAACCTTATCAATGATTAATGCTTTGGGAAACTCAGGCAATTTTTTTTGTTGTTTTCAACGTCACAACATTCCACCTGTCATCTATTGGAATGACAACGTTAACACTATGGATGTCAGTGTGCTTTAAAACATCACTTCATAACAAGTGTTGATGACGACAAAATAGCTTTTGAATGAAACTAAAGAAAGAAAACAAAGTACATCAACAGATGCTATGTCATTACAAAAAAATATAATAATCAGAATAATAAATCAAACTGGTCAATCATTTCATGGTAATGACAAAAGAAAACAGTACAGAACAGCGCCGAGAAAAAGAAATCTAAAATTTTCAAGTAATCAGTCACATCCAGATAAATAAATACATTTTTGCTGCAACAATACTTTAAAAAAAATGATTGAGTCATTGCATCTTAGATAAATAATGGAGACCATGCACAGAGAGTCAATGTGGTGCAGCTATTCTGCATCTCAGATGTTCAATATACTTTAAGACAACCTGCAGGTAAATAAATCATGGCTGTTGATGTTGCATTACAGGTAAGTACAAATAGATATCTAATTGCTTGCTGGCTGGTGACCTAACCAGAGCTACCATCAAAGCTTGGACTAAATAAAACTTTAAAGTGAGAGTTTTTTTTTTAATTTCAGACATAGCCACGGAACATCACAAAAAGAAAACAGCTGTTTGTGGTGAGATATTTCAAACAGGGTGATTATGTACCAAATTTACTGGGAGTGAAAGACAAGTATAAACACCATCAGAAATACTTGCAATAACTTTCGGCTTTTACCTACTCTACTTTGAGATGGCTGGGTTTGCCCTTCCTGTGTTATCCATTTAGCTTCATTCTGCCAAACATGATCAATAGGTGCTGAAAAATCTATTCAAAAGGAAATTTGATCCAAGTTATCTAGAGACGCCGTCCTGAAATCTTCCTTTCACTGTAGTTAATTAAAAGAGCTTCATCGCAGACTTGGCCAAAACACAAAGAGAAATCAATTTAACTATAGATGTTTTTGACTGACCTTGGCTGGCATTAGAAAAACAATTGATTTTTTTCTGAAATTGCAGAGTGTGGTACAAAAGGTAGGTGTATTCAGTGCCCTCAAACTGATTCAGAGTTTTGTGTCCTCTGTTTTCAGTCTGACGCTCTCATTATCGTCAATCAAAAACACATCATGTACAAGAGGCAACTCAGGAAATTAAAATTAAACAGACATGGGATCAGATAGGAAAAATGGGCCCAGAAGTCTGAATTATCCTCAACTCCAGTTTTAAGTTGCTGCCACACCACTGAGAGTGTATTTATATTCGACATCAGGCTATAGAAAGTGTGATGAGACCAGAGCCGGCGATCCTTTGTTTATAATATTCTTCTCTCCTCACACATGTTTTTCCACATTGTAGCAACAGTAGCTAAGTCTTCACAGACTGAATCCATACAGAGGTGGCGTGCAGTAGGTAGTAGGTTGATATGTGATACGACTGGTTCACAAGTACTTCCAGGCAGAAAAAGGCCGCATTATATGGAATGTAATGAACAGAGTCTACTATCGGTGTGGAGGCGGAGCACACTAAACCGTCGTCCTGGACACTTTTTTTTTTTGATTGACAGCATCTCACTGACTTCCAACAGGTAGTAGGTAATTTGTAGAACAGTGTGTGAAAAGAGGGTCCAGAAAACAGGACAGATGTTTCCCACAGGATCCACTGCGCTGATCTTTTTTTTTTTTTTTTTCTGACAATGATTAACAATTTTGCTTCCTTTGATTTGCTGCCACTTGAAAAACACCTGAAGGAAATGCTAGTGGTTATCCCTCCCTGTGTTGTTGTGAGGACAAAAGGACAAAAGATTGATAATCTCCATTGTCCCACTTTATCTCTTGCAACGGGTATCATCTTGCTTTTTCCTGCAGTGAACTTCTGCATATGGCTGCACTTGCTATTTTCCCCACAAATAGTTACCTGGTTTCTCTTTCCAATGTTACTATCACCAAAACTGTCTACCCGGTTACACATTTCTTCTAGCTTTATTACTTGTTATTTCACCCTGATTGACACGATGGTTCGATTAACGCTTATTCATTTTAGAGGAAGTTGCATTGAAAATACTTGGACTGGAGCGTGCAATAGAATAACAAGTACAGAATTACCTTATTGTAGCTTATGTGAACAATGTAGAGTTGCAGCTATCCAGAAAGCAAAATGTGGACTAATATTGATACAACAATACATAACTGCAATGAAGGTATCATTAAGAAAAGAAACCCTGTGTGGTCAGATGAGCAAATACATTTCTGTGAGGGTGGACAGTGCAGATTCTGTATTGTCCACTTTAAAAAAAAAAAAACTTTGTTTCAACAGTTCCAGATTTTTTCTTTAGCCATCTTCTCCGGGCTAGTTTCACTTGACAAACAACTGATGTTTCCAAACCTCAAAAAGGATTCAAAAGCAACACTCTTTCCGGCGCCTCCGAATCTCATCCATGTTGAATTTTGGACATGTCCTTACATGCCTACGACACTAGAGGGCGGTGGCACCATCTCACAGTTAAGTAATGCGACAGCGAAGAAAGTCATGCACCGTCAAAGGCCATTCCCAGTTCAATGAGTGCAAAACTAAGAGACAATCAACTCTCCGTCTACAGTATATTCTTTGAGGACGTGTGATGAAGTTTGAATGAGACTACTGTTCGTTCTCAGACAGCAGAGTGGTCCACACGAACTGAATTGTCCTGCTGATTGTCCAGCTGAAGGGAAAAACAGTCTACACTTGAGCTGTGTGATACAACCTTGAGGGCCACTGTGTTCAAGCTTATTGATGACTATGGGTAGCAAGATTGTGGAAGATTTTGCAACAGCATCGATACAAACGGCAGTGTTCACTTCCTTTATCTTATCTCTTCTCGACTGCGGAACCTCGTGAGCAAGTTGTGCATCCGACTCCTCAAACGTCCATGCAAACCGAAAAAGGAATCCAACAAGTCAGCAGTCTCCGGCAGACTCACGACAATAGAAAACGACGACAACGAAACATCAGTCAATTCACCAGCTTCTTATAAAGGTAAAAACAAAAAGAACCGACCAACAGAAAGGTTCTCGTTGTTTTGTTTGTTTTTAGGCAGAGTCAGGTCAAGTGATAGGGGTCATGGGGTCAGATGATCCGAAGGTGTCATAAGGCCACGACGGTGCACGGGTGTTTGAGTTTACAAGGCAGCACTCCTCTGTTGAGCTGGTAGAACTCCACCAGCTGAATCAGGTCGGTGAATTTGGTGGCGCCATCGTCAAGGCTGAAGAAGACCTGGCCGTCCTCTTCACACTGCCGGAGTCAAAGGGTTTCGGGGGAAGAGCGAGCGAGGGCACACCACATGGCAAGAGAAAGGAAAACAAAAAATCAGACTCTTTTCTGAAGGATAAACAGTGATTTTACATGTTTGGACTTGTCAACAACAAATTACATATTTTTCATATTTTTAGATTTATTTCTTACATTAAAGAGTAGTGCTGCTTTCAAATGACAACAAGTCATAAATCATTTTGATCAACGTAACAGTCAAGGTCAAGGTTCTTTTAATTGTCAAAAAAGAAAAGAGATGTAAATAAATGTATTTTTTTTGCTACATATTGTCCTTTTAAAAGTGTTTTCTTTTCTGTAACAAGTACGTTCAACATTCAATGTCTGCCATTTAATAAAAGAAAACCATTTTTAAAAGCACGTAGGTAATGAAATGCATACCGGTAGTATCTGGAAATGTTTGATTTTCTGGTGATGGCACAATGTGAGCACAAACGCCTTGGGGTTACTCTGACTGACTCTCAGCAGAAACAACCTGTGTGCAACAAAAGAACGAAGGACACTGTGAGAGAAATATTCAGTCGGCTCAAATTTATGGATGCAGTACGGCATAATATTTATAAATACATTCAACTCTCCATCCGCCTCCCTTACCCATCTACTTGACCCTGCTGGTGGATAATGCGATGGGATTCTTCTCTGGTTATCCTGCCGTGGAACCACAGCTGAGCTATGTGGATGACTGCAGAGAAAATGTTAAAAAAAAAATGTTTAAAAATATATGTTAAAAAATTATATGATATAAATGGAAAATAGTGAAAAGAAACCAATGATTAACTGTGTTCACTGATCCTGAATGTCTTTGCATTTACCTGAGCTTAGTGAGGAGTGGTGTAGTGGACTGTGGGAGCCTAATATGTTCATTCGTTGACTCCTCTTCTGAGAGAGACGCCACATACAGACAAAACAACAGGGATTAGTTCATGGTACAAATGACAGTTCAAAGTTGACACTGGATCAGTCTGACTTAATTACTGTGGACACTTCTTTTTTGGCAGATGCCCCACAGCCATATCAGCTTTATGAATCTTTGTCAGCTCAACATAACTGAAACATCAACACTTACAACCAGAAGAAAAATTGCTTGTTTGAATATTTGAGCAAAATAAATAGTGCCATCTGTAGAGATCCTTTGAGGTTTGCTTCTAGCACAGAGAAAACAAGAGGAAAACCGAGGCTGTGTCTCACCCTCCACGCGTGTCCCTCCTCCATGGCAGCACTCTGAGCTTCCACAGGGTTGTCAATCACCCTGCCTATCCTCCCTGAGAAATCCATTGCCACGAGGGAGTTCTCCGATACACTCCGCTAGGGGGCGACAGAGACGCACGGCAGTTAAAATGTCGTCCCATAGGTAGTAGAGTCCAGGCAAAAAGGCAAAGGCAAGTAAATGTACACAGGTAGACAAAGGCAGAGAATAAAAAATAGGGTGGCACAGGTCGGCATTTCGATGAACGTCATTCTCCTGAACTTGTCAGGCTAGTTTGTTAGCTGTTCCTGGCGCATACATCAAAAGATCAGGGAGTTGTTCAAAGCAACGCTGTTATGCTGAAATAGTGGATTCAGTGGTGTAGCTTTAAAGTAAAGAGGTAAACTTACCACAGGTGCTGAGAAGTGTGAAAGTAAGGTTTTTCTTTGCTGAGGAATCTTGTAATTCTGGTACAATACAATCCCATACTGTAAAGACAAAAGGTCCCACAGGTCAACCACAACTGTCAAAATTTTAAATGAGGGTACTATAAATATTATGGTGTATATGCTGTGGTGTGATCTGAAGAGAAAGAAAAACACAAAAAATTGTTATAAAGATTTTTTTTTTTGAGACCTTAAAGAGACGGAAGGCAGTCATCCAACAAGTCCTGCCCTGCTCGTCCTCGGCACACAACATCCTCAACTCCTTCAACTCCCCTCGACCTTTATTGGGCTGCGAATGAACGTTTTTCAGAATCAAAACAGAGGAAATTATCATCACCGTCACTGATGGAATTAGCTGAGCTGATAATTAAGTTAAGTTAATAAGAAAAAAGCTTTAACTTTTTGCTAATTTACAACATTTACAGCTTAAAAATAAAAGAAAAAAGAAATTAAATAAACATTTTTAAAAATTCAGCAATGAAGCAGAACATCAGCACTCATATACATATGCACTCCAACACCCTTCTCATGAGACAGGGAGCCGCACAGGATGTCAATCATTGTCACAATATTTCATTAGAAATCGGTTTCATCTCCCTTCTGTCATCTGAGACTCACCTTGATGCAGAACTCGTAGTCTGTGGGTGCACCATGCTGCTTTTTGCCTGTGATGACAGTGAAGATGTTGCTGTCTTCAAGGTCTGCTAGTAACTGTAGATGTCTGGGCTCCTGGAGACAGAAATAATTAATAAGTCAGAACATCACAGGGAGACACAGCCTGGAGGTGCACTGACAGACAGAGACGTATGCAGAGAGGCCACCATCAATAAAAGGCTGAATCTTTGAAGGTAATTACGTTCAATCTGGAATATTTGCCGTGTCTTTACTATAAAATTTTAACTCTGCATGCATATGAATTCTTTAATGATAAATAATGACTGTAATTACAAGGTTAAAAAAAATAATTACATGTTAGAAAAATTACAATGAAATACATTCTCTCCCTTGAAGATGAAAAGCTCGAGGTGCCGTTACCTTTGAAGTTCCTTTTGTAGAGCAGTAGAGTCCTGAGCGCCGCAGGAACATGTAAACTTTCTTCCACGACTTCCTGCCCACCTCCTTCACATACAGATAGCCCTGGATCTCCGGACAGCTGCTGGTCGCGAGGAAGTTCTGAAAAGAGGGAGCGGGGGGGAAAGACGTGAAGCAGCAGATCAGCACACCTACGTTTGGATTTAATCACTCCATAATGTCCTCCCGTCAAGGAGCCTCAGGGAGGGCAACGCCGGATCACATCTGAAGCCTATAAGCTCTGTGTCACCATCGCAGCCGGATACTGAGAGCTGTAGCCGACACCACAGACAGGAGGCAATTTCTTTTTTGTCAAAGAAGACACTGTCATCTGGGCTTCTTGCATCATTGACTTGAGACAGCTGATGGTTTAAGATCTGCGGCAGCTTGAATTCTTACACACCGCGGTAGCCACCACGATAAGGCCAGACATTGCGCAATTATCTCATCATCAAAAGGGGCGAGAGCACCGATGGGAGCTGACAGGATCCTGACGTTGCCATGTGTACATGCATACACTTACATAAACGTGCACAGCATATATTACGTAATTGATTGAAGCATTGATTTCTGAAAACATTTTTATTCTCTATTTTAAACATATAAGTAAAAACAAAATACGCCTGCTAAGACAAATATAGTTCATACTACAACATACAGTGCATTCCTTTTGGGAACCCTTAAAGCCTAAATTGTCTTGTGGGTGTCTGAAGTATTTGGAGTTTGCGGTTTCCATGTTTCACAAAAATATCACACCATGAAGTGGCAGGTTAAGTTATTAGAGCTGATTTGGAATCTGTGGCTTGCGGCTGGAAGGTAAACTGTTCCAGAGGGCTCTTCAATATTTAAAGCACATGTTTCCCCGTGTTTTGGAAACATCCTACAATGGGCCTCACGCGCGGGCATTTTCCGACATTTACAGAGCACACGCTCACACGCGACGTTCATTCAAAGAGCTTTCTTTTTCAGCCGTTACACATTGCTGGTTCGTGTTGACATAATTCTTCTCGCATACTGGCGAATATTGCAAACACCTGGCGGAGCTCAGGTCAGAGAGCGTGTTGGTTTGGACAGCGCTCCAGTTGAGTGCAAAGATCTTGTGTTTAGAAGAAGTCAAACACTGGGGATTCCTGACACAACTCAGGCTCACCACATCCCCATTCATTTATTGACTCCTCTATGTAGAGCATAACGTCTATATGATCAGCAGGGGGGTTAAAAGCTTTCTGTGAGTGGCGAGGATGGAGGGATGGATTCCACTGGTGGTTCTGTCTCTGACAGCTCCATTACTTCATACAGGAGAGAGAGCCAGACTGCATGTGAACCCTCCATTCATTAAGAAAGCTCTTCGAAATCCCAAGAATCTTTTAGTCTGGTCTCCTCCCAGACCTTTTCTTTTCTTCATACTCTATGTCTTGTGAAATCGTCGTGTGGCCCGTGAGTGGTCTGTGAGGCAGATAAGTGGCATGACACAAGTGTGTGAATTTGTACCGCGCAGACATACGGTAGACAGGTGAGGAACTGTATGTTCTATTTCTGACTGCCTAATTCCATCTATCACAAGCGTCGGGCCTGCGGTGCGTGTGCCGAGACAGTCATGTGTCAACAGGGGATCAACAGTAGTTATTACTGCAGGCTCTGACGAGACACACTGTCTAAGGGTCAGAGGTGAGGTATGTCAGCTTGATTGTACACTATGTAGCGGGTGCTGACTCTGAGGTAAACTAAAGCTGTGTGCGTGTCAGGAAGAGGAGAGAGAATGATAGAGAAACGTGTCTGTGTGAGTGTGTGTGTGTGTGTGTGTGTGTGTGTGTGTGTGTGTGTGTGTGTGTGTGTGCGCGCGCGCTGTATGTACGTACCTGAAGGAGCTGAGATGGTGGAATCATACGACTGGTTTCCTGGCACCATGCAACCATGTGCTCCGGGAAAAATGTCTGGTGGAAGAAAGGGAGGAGACAGACAGAGAATATCAGCCACTGTCACAATAATTATGTGGTAGGAATTTGTGACAGAAAAAGAAATGTCATGCAAATGTCATTAGTAGGGTCAGCTGTCATAATATTTCACAGGACAGAGAGACAAGTGACGGAGAGACACTTTGTCAAAGAACATGTCTTTCATTTCATCTGAGGGAAGCGTCCACTCTTTAGAGCAAATGAAAACATCATGGTCTAAATACTAGAAACCATGTGCAATATCTTGTGCAGTTCAAATGATCTAAAAATGAATGCTGTGAATGAAAATGAATGCAACGACAGAATCCACCAGGAGCTGTTGCTGTGTATTTTTAACAGGCTACAGGTGGAACATATATCAACGAGAAGATGTCAGGAGTGACACGACATGTTAAGAAATGTCAGAGAAAAAGAAATTACCAGAGGGTTTCTGAAGAATTCATATTTGGCATAGTTCTTCCTGAAGAGGAATCTACTGTCGCTGTTCATGGAGGTCTGGACCTGAACCACCAGCTCGTGATCTTCTAGACATCGCTCTGAAGTGAGACAGGCAGGGAGAGGGACAAAGAAGGAGGTTAGTTTTTATTATTGGATCTATTTTTATTATATTCCTACTACATCAAAAACAAGCATTTTAATCACAAAAATTACATTAATATAACACGTTCTGTCAAAAGAGTGAAGGTGATTATGTTAAGATCAGACAAACATTTTCCTGAGTGTGTCACACAAGTAACATACATCTCTAACGACCTGTGATGTTGCTCATCAAACACATGACTGATATCAGACCAAGGACTTTCTCTTTCACTCTAATTAAAATGGAACAAGTGACTGCGTGTCTGTCCTTCGATTTTCTCGACAACTTGATCTGATCAACTTCACACTTGTGCATTACTACGACCACTAGTACCCACTGTGCAGTGTCCTGAGAGGGGACCCCTGTTAACTGACACCACCCAGCCTGGTACAACTCGTTCTCCATCACTTGCTATTGTACACTGAGAGATTTAGAAAGAGAGACCAGGGAGACCTGACACACAAGCCTTGTAAGTTTGTCATTCACTCTCTAAACTCATTTCAGCATCAGTGATGTAGCTTTTGGAGTGAACTCATTTGTTCCCTGAAATAGCCTGGTCCCAAATAGATAGCAATGACAGCAGCCAGTTGATTATCTCACGTTCACTGTGTTTGCTGAGTCGAGCTGAATTCTTGCTGTAGGTGGGTGTATTTGCTCAGGACCCAAGGAAGCACAGCGTCGAGTGTGAAGTTGTCTGGACGAGTGGTTCTCGAGAAAACTACAAGCAGCAGCACCAGAGGCCAGTTCTGAATAAACACGTTTTGAATGGGCACTGGTGTAAATGAAAAGCAAAAGTGAAAGAGGCTGTGATTCAACTCAAAGTGAGTCCTTGTATGGATGTGGTCAGAGGTCCTGGTGAGTTATATCCTGTGATTCTGAAACGGGTCATGACTCAGTTCCAGCAGCCTCACAAGTGCTCGCTGTCACGTCTTCAATAAGAGACATTCCTCCTTCCCCCAGTAGATTTAATTAAAATTTTGCAACTTAACTTTTCAATACCAGTATTTGGTCTGATATCTCATTTTTGGTGTGAGACAGAGAACTTCAGAGAAATCCGACTTTACAGCTCTGTCTCACATCATTATCTCATTTCACTCATTCCCTCGTTTCTCCCTCTTTATCCCCTCTGTCACAATCACTCCAACACTGTCACGACTCCTCTTTTTTTTCCCGTTTCCTCTCGTCGCCCGTCTGATGAGTCACTCATGTTCGTGACAGTGACTCACCCTGGCAACACTACCTCACTGTCCCAGAGTTGTTAACCTTTTCGGGGTGACAAGTAGAGGTCAATGTCACTTATCTCAAAGGGCCATTCATCCCATTCAGAAGCCGATCAGAGAGTGGGCAGCCATGTACGGGAATAGGCCTGTCTATTCAAACACACTATTGTTCGGGTCTCTCTGAAAATCCTATTCCCGTCTACCACCCAACGACATGTGCACACATGAAGTATCACAGCACGTAGACGCGCAGGGCAGACGTATAGTCACACATGAGCACGTACACACACACACACAAGCAGGGCATTCACACACTGCTTCGTCTCGTTCTGCAGAGAAAGCCTCAAAAAATGTTCAAAATATTTCTTCAAAGTATGAAGTCATTGGATAGAAACCGTATCTCAACATGTAGGCGATTTCCATTAAGTCATATATTTTGGCAGTAGAAAGACATTTAACTCTTACATACTGTGACAAGATACAAAAATAGCAGCAGATACAGCAAATTGAATTTTGGCCAACGATGGGTCAAATGACTACCTACATGTACTACAGGCATATTTCTGGTTATCATTCAATATACAGTATATGCACAAACAGATGGAACAAAAAATATAGATGTTTTTATAACTGAAAAGCAAATAGCCACATTTGTTAGCCATAAAAAAGGTCTGGGGAGTAAGTTTTGGTTACAAAAGATCAGATGCACAACAAACCATGAGTATATGTAAAACATGCAAGAAGACTGTAACAACAAAAGAGGCAATAGAACAAACTTATTTCAGCACCTGGAGCAGAAAGATGTGGTTGAGAGCTAAACAGCGACCATGATATTATTATTATTATTTTTCACTCACTTTTGGTTGAAATGTCTAAATTACTTTAATGAATATATAACCAGCCTGGAGAGGAACAGAATACCTGTAACAGTGTTAGATAATTAGGATTCAAAACAAGTAACTGTATTCTGTGAAAGTTACAACAATTAAAAAATCAATAATTATTAGTTATTCGATTACTGATTTAATTCCTAGAGGAGAATTACTGGTACCCATGAATGTGGATTGTGATATAGAGTGATTGTATTTCTATCATTGGCTGTTTTGGCACGACTGAACTTTACTTTTGTTTACTGGATTTTAAGATGTTTGGCAAAATGCAGTCTTGCAAAGGTCCAGTAGTTT
This sequence comes from Centropyge bicolor, assembly GCA_037975185.1. Classification (NCBI taxonomy): domain Eukaryota; kingdom Metazoa; phylum Chordata; class Actinopteri; family Pomacanthidae; genus Centropyge; species Centropyge bicolor. Next base: position 131,343 of record JBBMOC010000032.1, on the reverse strand, counting down.
TTCCATAATCCTGTCTAACAGACAAGCAAACGGACCAACAAACAAACTGAAGCAAAAGCATAACCTTCTCAGCAGAGATAAAAATGGGGATTATTAGCCGGATTACACAGAGCTGCCGACTCTCAGGCACTGACTGCAAGACTGACACAAGATCTCACGCCGCACGTTAGTTTTCTCACACACTGAGAATCTAATTTATAACTGATAAAGGCAGGAAAAAGAGGACACTGACATTGCACAGACAGGCACAGACAGGCAAGAGTCGTCTCTCCCTCTCCTCTGGCACGGCGTGCTCGCAGGCAGGAATGACAGTGAGTTATGGTTACAGGGACGCTCTCTCCAGCTCAATAATAGGTTATTAGGTTAGTGTGCCTATGCATAATCATGAATGTAATTAGGAAGCTCCCTAGATACCCTGGTTAGGTTTGGTTTCTCGATTTAGGCTATGATGTCTGGAGGTCGGTAAGTGTGCTGATCAACCACATTTATTCATCGCTTGACCATGATTATTATGATTATTAACCTGATCCTGACACCTATGAGTTGTGATCTCACAGCAGGCCTACAAGTAACATTCACCGATACTGGATCTCACTCAAAACTAAAAATAAAAAATTTTAAAATACATTTTGAAATAAAGCATATGACCATGTACAAGTGCACAAATTACAACACTTCACCAGTTTCACAACACCATTCTGGTCCTGTGTGAAACCATAACTGATCAATTCATCATCAAGGCCTCTATTGAAAAAAACAGAAGCTTTTACTGGCTTGAATTTGCACCATTACTTGTCTTTATTTGCACATTTGGTGTCGAATGCCACTAATGGAATTCAACCCAAAATATTTCTTGTCTTTTCAACTGCAATTGTGATGCTTTTTTTTTTTTGGAATGATTTCTATATTATTTTGTTAAAGACACAAATCCACACATGTACACATCTACAAACATGCTCGGTCAGACGTGTACTGGTTCTGTAGCAGCAAATGCATAACCCTTCAATTTGAACAATCAGCAAGCTGCTGCTTCATTATATCTCATTTACTGAGACTCCTAAACATAAAATAGGATAAGTAGTTATTCCAGCCCTGGAAAGAATACGGTTGCAGTACAGGTGCGCCAGCATGGAAGACGGGCTATAATAGAATAGAGTTAGTCCGAGCCAAAAATGATGTCATTTACAACAAGCCAACCTAACTGTATTTGGCAGCATCGTGTTGGCAGCACCGATGAGAAATGTAATCAGATCATGATGGATGGTGAAATATTAGGTTAGAACGTTGGGACCTGTGCTTTGAATAATGCAATATATTTTCTAGAAGTCTCCTCACATGACAGCATAACAGCCTGTGCATGTAAGAGTAAATGTTGGCAAAAACATATTCACACAAGTTGAAACAGTCTGAAGCGTTTTTGCATATGTTTTTTTTTTTTTTTTAAACCATGACTCCTTTTTCAGTATGGTTCACCAGCAGGCACACTGCTCTATATAAAACTACACCCCCTTCTCTCCCACATCTGTTAAACTGTACAGACATGAGCACAGAGCACAGGCTCAACTTGTCTTCCATAAGTGCTTTATAATCGCCCTCTCCTCAAGGGGAGCTTGGATTTTCTAACGTTCAGCCGGCCAAAGCTTTCCGAACTTACTGTTATACTGCTAACATAAAATCGCCCTGACAGTAATGCAAAGCTCGCTTCCCTCTTAATGCAGCAACAAGTTAAATTTCCTTGATTAGCCCCTGGAACAGAGCATCTTTCTCGACTATTTTTTTCCACTTTTTAGATTTTTCCCCGTGTCGTTTTCGTGCCACATTTTGTGCTCGAGAATATCCAAACAGTCAGTGTTGCGGTCTTTGCAGCTTTTAGTGAATGAGAGCTGCTCTACCTTCCCTCCACTTTGTCAAATACCTCAAGCAATGTTTACTCCTAAATCGATGAAGAATCCGCTGGATAACATGCTGCCTCTAACTGCTAATGACCGGCCGACTAAAACGCAGCACTTAAATCTGTTACATCATATTTAATGTTGTACAAAGAATACTAATCCTCGTCATCATTTTGACCTTTTTACACCACATTAGTCCCGAGGTCTCGCTCTGATGCAGCGAAGGTTTCCATTTTCAGGAGAGTGCTGTCAGTGGTCTCGCCACTCCTGGTCTAAAGAAGCTTTAACATGAGAGATAGCCTTTTAAACTCACCATCAATCATCTCCATCACCTCTCTTCTGTGTCATTTATAGTACTGGATCGATAACATTACACCGTCTCCGATACTGAGAGCAGCACGAGTCGGCAAAGGTTTTGTTACAGTGTTCATCAGTTGCATTGCTACATCTCCTAATCCATAATCTTCAATTATCACTTACTCTTCCTTTGGTGTCTCATATGCTGGCTTCTCCTCTGAGCCCTCTGTGTGATCCTCCTCTGGTGACAATTTAAGGAAAAATTCCCGTCATAATATAATGTTCTACACGATAATTATTCTTGAAAATTAGCTCAGGACCCAGAAAATGGTACTGTCCTGGATCTTCGTCGATGACCTTTGTTTTTTTAATTCTGGAGTCTCAAAAAGACCTGATTCCAAGCAGTCTAGTGACCTTAAATAAGCCTGGCCAAGTTAAAAATATCAGTGAAGGATGTCAAATACCATATATGCTGCTTTCACTATCTTGTGCATAAACCATAAACTTTTCTCTCACAAACCAAATTAAATTACTCTGTAATATAGAGGCGTCATGGCTGCAACATTTATCAACTCTTCTGTTTATTTAATTTATAAATTGGGACCAAAGAGAGGCTTTGCTGGTTCCCCCTTGATTGCTAAGCTTCAATAAAAATCTCCACTTGCAATTTAAATCTGCCGTTCACTAACTTTAGGAAACCCTGATCACAAATACACATCACATTTCTCTTCTCTTCCAATCGCACCACACACTGAAGCTGGACTCTTCATCAGCTGCATATAAGAGTCTCTTTCAACTGCATTGTCAGTTAGCATTTAATTTATCTCAACACACCTGTAATTAGCATCTGATTTTAGGATGACATGGTTTAGATTATTCATCAGCAGACACTCCTAAATCTGTCCTCTAGCAGCAGCTGTTCGCTCTCTCATGCAAAAAACTGTACACACAACTCAGGTTTCTTGCAAGTGCTTTTTCTTAACTTGCAATTGTCCACTCACACACTCCACTCACGATTCAGAAAACAATTCATCTGCGGTGTTAAAGCAGCTTTCATCTCATGTGCAGCGTCTACTTCCATCACTTTCTGTTCTCGCACAAGCTGATCAATACGTTCCACCTACATATTTTTCAATGACAAGCAGCTCAGTGCATGTGATCAATGTCTCAGTTTTTCATGAGATATCAACCTAACCTTGCCTCGTCTGCATAATGCTGCACTGCCACGGCAACCTTTAGCACAGCCACAGTGTTGAACTTGATTAGATCTCTGGACGTGATGTCTCTGTGCGTGCATATGCTGTGTAGTATGTGCATGCACTCATGCTTGAATACATGCCTGCGTGAGAATATGTGCCTGAACTGTCTGTCTGCCCGAGTATGCGGGCATGCATGCATGTATATATGTGGATGCACCTGTGTATGTCAGTGATTGTTTTGCATGTCTCAGCCCACCCAAAAGACCCAGAGCTTCTGTGTGGGCAAGTGAGTGTGTGTGAGTGTCTGATCATGTGTGATTTTGTGTGTGAGTGAGTGAACAGGGGTTTCCAGTCTGCGGGACTCTGCCCCTTACCTAGTCCTAGCAGCGGGTGGTGTTCGACAAGTGCCCAACTGTTGTCATCCAAACAATGGCTTTTATAAACCAGGAGCTGGCACAGGTCTCTGGCTGTCATGTCGGCTGGGATCTCCACCACTTTACCCATGCCGTCTTCACTGAAGATCTTCACAATCTGTGAGGAGAAAATACATGAGAGTTCAGTGATGACAGATCGTTTGAAGGTAGTTTGGTAAACTAGAGAATAAAGTGCTTCGGTAAAGGAGGCTGAAAAAGTCAGTTATGTGCGTCCTTGATATGATAAAACTAAGCAAAAGACTGTCAGACCTTTCCAGTTGCAAAGGATACACTCAGAATAAGATTTGAATATGAATATTTATGGTAACTTCGCGGGGAATACTAAGTTGTGATAAAGTCATTTAACACAAACCATTTTTGAAAACTCAGCCTAATAGGTGGGTGAAGCCAGCAATTTACTTCAAACACGAGCATAGTATTTATCATATAGCGCCCCATACACTATAGCACACACAGGCCTGTAATTACGGCACACAATAGAAAAGAACAGACATTCAGGACTATGTAGCAATTGTGGTGTTAGAAATCACAGACAAGCAGCTCTTATAGCAACTTGTTGGTGTAATAAAGAAGCAAATATACTGTAGTGTATAACAAGCATCTGTTCTTTTGAACACAAAGCAGGACTGCCTACAGCAAGTGGGTATACTGTGTTGTAGCATAGGTGGAGGAAGCATGGTGTTTCCAATTATATGTTATCAAGATAGATCCAGAGATTAAAAAAAAAATCAAGCTCAACTTCATAAAGCTTTCCATAACTTAACATTTTGAATTTGGGCCATGTAATAAGACTATGAAAATATTATATTTCAGAATGAGTGTGTTTTATGTTGAATAATTTATGAGGATTTTGCCAAAACATTATCAGCACCTGTTTTCATTTTATTTTTCATTAACAATACCGGCTCAAACAGGTGCTCACACAGACACTGATCTGATCTGTCCAGTATAATGCAGATACAGTAAAGCCATAGTGCACCATGCTTTGAGTAGATTAAATCCCACTTTAAGATCTCATCTGTGTAAGAAACATTCATCTACATCCAGATACCCTTGTATATCCTGTAAGTAAGCTTTCCCCTTTTAGAGGTCAACAAAAAACTGCCATGCTTATTGTGATCAATAGTCAGAAATTTACTTCCACTACGCGTCCCCAGGTTGGCTTTCCTAAAAGAGCCCATGCAGCCACATTCACAGGACACACAGCGAATGGCCCACAGAGAAAACTAGAGCAGCCTACTTAACCTGCAGAGGAATCCAGCCGTGTTAGCCTACACAGGAATCCAGCCTACTGCACTAAGCCTACACATGTCATGTACGCACACTTCCCACATAATATGTCATGACAAAGAAATCCTGTTCTCGTCTTCAGCAAAGATGCAGCTTATAGCATCACAGTTTGCACAAACCAGGCCCGAGGCGCTCTAGCCATCCGAAAACGCTCAGGACGAAAAAGCACTCTTTTTTTTTTTTTTTTTGGTAGCTCTGCTCACATCTTGAAAAAGACAAATTGTCTTCAGCCTTTAAGGTATTTACACATTCCATGTCTCATGTCTCGCCTCTGGTCGAGCGAAGCCGTACTTCAAAGAGAAATGGTCTTAAAATGTAAAAAGAGAAGGAGGCGAAGAGGGAGCCAGACAGAAACACACGGGGAAAGATAAGAGACAGAGAAAGAGAGCGGTCTTACCTCCACGGCCCGCAATAGGCAGCAGTCCGGGGAACACGAAGGCATTTTTGGAGTCAGCCCGGCTCCCCACACACACACACACACAAACACACACTCTCACTCACTCACACACAGTCACTAAGACAGAAAACCTTGCTGTTCTGTCGCCCTGTCTCCTCCAGAAAGACAGATAGAAATTTGAAACGCCGACAGTTGACAGTTGCAGTTGTGCTACCTGTCACATAGCTTGGAGACAAGTCCTTCAGTCTATCTAGGCCGCCAGCTCTGTCTTCAAAAAAAAAAAGAAAAACTGTGTGACCTAAAGCCGGTGTCTTTACAGCTCACAGGACAGACACACAGAGACAGTCAGTGATCGGATGGCAGCAGGTACAGCACAGTGCTTCCAGTGCCGGTTGAGTCTGACAACTATCTTTCTTTTTCTCCCTCCCTCCCTCTCTCTCTCTCTCACACACACTCTCTCTCTCTCTCTCTCCCCCTCACAAAGGGTTACAGCCTCAGCCACGGGCTCCGAGGCACACTGAATCAAGCCACACGCTCACCAACCAATCATAAGGCTGCAGCAGGCTGATGTAATCATTCCCACACAGACCCAGGCTCTCTCTCTCACACACACACACATATAGAGGCGCGCACGCACACACACACACACACACACACATACAGAGGCGCACGCACACACACACACACACACACACACACACACACACACACACACATACAGAGGCGCGCACGCACACACACACACACACACACATATATACACTCACACACACAGACACACATATACACTCACACTCTCTTACACACACACACACACAGTCCAGGAGACACACAGACGCACAGTCATGCACAGGCACAGCCAACTTTTTTGGACCTCTTGCGAGCCCTCCGCTTCAGTTTCTTTTCAGAGCTCGAAGCAAGAGGGTTCATTTGAGAAGGGTGTGGGGCAGCGCAGTGAGGTGGAGGAGGAGGTGGAGGAGGAGGAGGAGGAGGGGTTGAAGGGTGCAGGGAAGTTTGTCCCATCGCAGGAGTTATTAAGTTTGTCTCTCAGACACACTTGGTTTCACCAGGGTGCTCGTCCCTCATTCATAATAGATGCTAATCTGTTCAGGGCTGACTGATGACAGAGCTTCCTGCCCTTCATAGAATTAGTCCTCAGCTTTATCAAAGGACCCAAACTGCCTGCTAATTAGACTCATTTCCTCCAGCATGAATTATTTATTTCCATTGTAACTGATCAGAGGCGATTGTGACGCATCATGCTGCCACCAGTTTTCACACAGATGCGCATGCCGCCACAAGTTCTCAAACTCTTCGCTCAGTATATGAGGTTTCATGGGAGCAGGGACCGGTTCCACTGCTTCCTCGCTCAATGAAGGAGTTTTTATAGTAGTTTAAACGACACAATACGATATCTACAATGAGCAGCTCCAGGACACAGTGGT